>CM050999.1:11572964-11625464 GCA_027704905.1 Muraenolepis orangiensis
GATCATACCTCCCCCCCGCCCTCTCTCTCCCGCTCTCAAACCTCCCTCTCCCCCCCTCCCTCTCTGAGCATACCTCCCTCCCCCTCTCTCTCTCTCTCTCCTCTCTCTCTCTCTCTCTCTCTCTCTCTCTCTCTCTCTCTCTCTCTCTCTCTCTCTCTCTCTCTCTCTCTCTCTCTCATACCTCCCTCCCTCTCTCTCACTCTCAAACCTCCCTCTCCCCCCTCCCTCTCTGAGCATACCTCCCTCCCCCTCTCTCTCTCTCTCTCTCTCTCTCTCTCTCTCTCTCTCTCTCTCTCTCTCTCTCTCTCTCTCTCTCTCTCTCTCTCTCTCTCTCTCCTCCTCCTACTCTCTGATCATACCTCCCTCCCCCTATCTCTCTCTCTCTCTCAATCTCTCTCTCTCTCTCTCTCTCTCTCTCTCTCTCTCTCTCTCTCTCTCTCTCTCTCTCTCTCTCTCTCTCTCTCTCTCTCTCTCTCTCTCTCTCTCTCTCTCTCTCTCTCTCTCTCTCATACCCCCTCATTCAATATTTAAAGACCGTTTAATTTTACTATTACATTTTTTTAATTGAGTAATTTTTCAATTTAGTTTTATTAAAAGTATAATTATTGTCTTGAATAGAATATTATACACATTTAAACACACACACACACACACACACACACACACACACACACACACACACACACACACACACACACACACACACACACACACACACACACACACACACACACACACACACACACACAGAAACAGTTATAGCATACTAAGGGGAAATAAAGAATATAAAATAGGCTACTGTACAGATATATATACAGTATAATAAAATCGATACAAAATACTAATATTTGCCCCTCGGCTACAGCCAGTGTGCAATCTTTAATTCGGACCAGACTCTGTGATTAACAACTCTTAAGTACCTTTCCAGTATGTGTGTGAAATATGAATATTATTAATTATTGTTATTATTGGCTATAACTCGTTTTATACAATTACAATGATATGCGCTCCTCCACAACACCAGCACCCCGGAACCTTTCATCTCTGTGTAGTCCACACGGCCCGTATATCCTGTCGCACCCGCTTGCCTCTAGTAGGAAGCAGGAAGTCTACGTGGAGGTGTGTGTGTGTGTGTGTGTGTGTGTGTGAGAGTGTGTTTTGGTTGTGTTTCTTGGTCTCCTTTCCTTGAAAACAATGTCTGAAAATAAAGTGGAAATGTCGACCGAGGTTATCCAGCACGCAGCCACACAGCCACAGCAGAACAACCCGCTGTCCCGGAAACTGAACAAGATCCTGGAGACGAGGCTGGACGGAGACCCGGTGAGGGGTTATTAACTACTGGTTATTAACATGTAATAACTTGTTACTGTTGGGTCTACTGGTTATTAACATGTAATAACATGTTACTGTTGGGTCTACTGCTTAACATGTACTGTGTCTGAGCTCCTGTCATCATACACATACTGTACTGTGGTCTGATGTTACATGGAGGTGGTGGTGGTGGTGGTGTGTGCAGATGACCTTATAAGCATGTACTGTGGTCTGATGTTACATGTAGGTGGTGGTGGTGGTGTGTGCAGATGACCTTATAAGCATGTACTGTGGTCTGATGTTACATGTAGGTGGTGGTGGTGGTGGTGGTGTGTGCAGATGTCCTTGTAAACATGTACTGTGGTCTGATGTTGCATGCAGGTGGTGGTGTGTGCAGATGTCATTATATTCAATATCTTATTCTATACAGTCTATATATGTAATAGACTGAGTCTATATGTAATAAACAGTCCATATGTAATAAACAGAGGTGACTCACGTTAATCTGTGTTGTGATGAAGTGTGACCCCCCCCCCCGGGCCTCTCTGGAGACGTTGGAAGCTTTTGAAGTCGCTGTTTATTGTATCAAGTATTGTATTGTATTGTTATGTATCTTTTGATTTATGGGTCATAATGATAGTGTTCAGGTCATCTTGTATTCTCCACTATAATACAGCGGAAGCTCGTGTGCAGCCTCATAATGAATCCAGCAATGTTCTTAATGTCTAGATTCTGGTTTATTTTCTTCTGGCTCTTAATGATTTTTTTCTGTGTTTTTTGATCATTTCCTAGGAAATGCTGGAGGCGTTGAAAGCGCTGTCCGTGTTTTTCGCGGAGAACAGTTTACGCACCAGGAGAAACCTGCGGGGCGACATCGAGAGACGAAGCCTGTCCATCAACGAAGAGTTTGCGCGGATATTTAAAGACGTCAAAGAGGTAAGCCCGGCGAAGGTTCACTGTGTTCCAGTCGTCCTGTTTTTCTGTGCCAGCGAGTATCACCAGTGATGAAAACCACCCACATATGAAAAATTAGATGAAAAATGGGTATGAAAACCAATTCAATGCATTTTATAATCTTATGTCTTGTCACACTCTTATAATGGTTCATCACCTTACTGCAAAAACACACGGTAGTGATATAAAGCTGTATAGCAAAGGAATGTCTAGATGTATTAAATGTACTATTACCTCATGTTTGACAAAGTCACGTTCATGTTCTGTTTTCCGTTGTGCCTGGTATTTTCACATTGTAAGTACATGATATTGTGAGTGTACATAATAGTGTGCATCTTAAATAAAGCCTTGTCCTTGACGGGTGTCCCCCCCTGCCGGTCCAGGAGCTGGAGAACGTTCATGAGGATGTCCAGGCCATGAGCACCTGCTGTGAAGAGATGACCGGCAGGCTGAAGGTACAGTCGCCCCCCCCCCCACAAACAATGTAGTTACAACGTTAAAGGTGTGTCTCCTCCTACTGAATCGACTAATAAATTGGTTTCTGTATGTGTGAATGCCCAAAGCCTCCACACATACAGAAAGACTGCAGTTGACATAGTATTCACTAAGCATACTGTACTACTCTACTGTAGTATTAGTCTAACATTTGTTGCTTGGTTACTTCTAAGTTAGTACTTCTTCTGAGTTAAACTTCAAGCAAGAAGTTCACTTTTTGGCATGTATCTGAATTCACTGTACGTCACTTCGGGTAAATGTGTCTAAATTATTAAATAGTAAAGAGTAGGAATCTTGGCAATTAAGTCCCACGTATTAAATAACCAGTATTCGTATGAAGCACTAAGCTTATTTAGATGTTAAATGCTATTTATACAGTCACAGTCCAATAGTAAACTGTTCATAATAATTATACTGTTAATACTATTTAGTAAGTAACTATGGTTTATTTTAACAGGCAGCCAAAGACCAAACACAAGACCTCATAGTGAAGACAAACAAACTCCAGGGAGAAAAGTGAGTTTATTTTTCACTCTCTCTCTCATTGATGACCCCAGTGATCATCTCCTGGTTCAATGAACCAAGCACTTGCACTCACACAAGGCTGTAATACCATAGATAACTTAGAACCAAGCGGGAAAACCGCTAAAACAGCGACACTACAACACATCACATTTTTTTATGAAATTAGTAATAATCAAATGCATTCTGTAAAAGGTTGTTAAATGTTTCATAAGGCCCAGTTATGTTTGTGTGTCATTTTTTTGCAGTCTTTTGAAATGCTTTTTTCGCTAATAGGCTAGAAAGTAGTACCACTGATTAATTCATGAGCTTGCTGTAGTTTATTTTTTATTTTCAGAGGAATAATTATTTGGGCAAAGAGGGTGAACATCAGTTCATCCTCAGTTTGGTGTTAGATGATCTGAATGCACTTTTGACTTCTGGTGACGAGTTATTCTCTCACCTTCCTTTGTTGAAACACACATGGATAAAAGCGTCTGCTAAATGACTGGAATGTAACGATCTTGGTTCTGGCCAACATGTAGTTGTAGTTGTTCTTGGTTCTGTGCCCTGAACCCTGCCTGATATCTCTTCTGATCAAAGTGCTTATGATGACGTCTCAATTTGAAAGTCATGGGAATGGGGAACTATGAATGAATGAGTTCTGGGATCAGCACGCAAACTGCTATGCTAACCAGCCCCTGTGTATCTGTATTCACTGTGGGCTGTGTTGATGCTAAGCTAACAAACGTGGATAAAGCAGGGAAGAGAAAGTGTGTTCAGTATTCAGGGTTGAGGGTCTAAAATGTTTTATTTTTTTTTAAAGAAAATCTACCAGCCAAGCAATCATTTTAATATGTAACCCTGAGTTTTGGCCCCGGTCGGGCTGCACAATTAGGACCAAAATGATAAATGTGTTTTTCCCCATATTGTTCCCCATAAGTGCCTACTGCATATAAAAAAAAAAACAATAATAAAAAATAACAGCAATTGCTGAATTGTAACAGTTCGCCATTTAGTTTTAATGTAACTGGTGTATAAAATCCAATATCTTTTTTTAATAATACCAAATACAATTTAAATGTAATACATGAATTGCTAACTTTCCCGATTAGCTAACTGCAGTGGCCAAATCTCGTTGATTTAGATGAATTTCGAAGAATTATTGTGTGTCTTGGTGTGTGTGTGTGTTTAGCCCCCGATCTTTATTCAGCGCCAGTCCTCACTCCGCCGGTTTCTCTCTTTACATCAGTGCACGTGAGGCCGCGAGAGAGTCCTTTAACTCCGGCTCTCAGCGAGGAGGGTGTTGGGTGCTGAGGTTCTGCACCTGTACGTATTAGAACTGCTCAATTCCTGACACGGAGCAATCCAACATGGAGAACAGCCAGTGTAGTACTCACTGATGGCATGTCCCAGTTCCCCCCCCCCCTCATCTCTCTCTCTCTGTCGCTGTCTCTGTCTCTGTCTCTCGCTGTCTCTCTCGCTGTCTCTCTCTCTCTCTCTCTCTCTCTCGCTGTCTCTCTCTCTCTCTCTCTCTCTCTCTCTCTCTCTCTCTCTCTCTCTCTCTCTCTCTCTCTCTCTCTCTCTCTCTCTCTCTCTCTCTCTCTATCTCTCTCTCTGTCTCTGTCTCTGTCTCTCTCGCTGTCTCTGTCTGTCTGACTCTCTCCCTCTCTCTCTGTCACACACACACACACACACACACACGCACACGCACACGCGCACACGCACACACTCATGTACGTACTGATGTCTCTGTTGGCATGCGAATGTGTTGATTGTAATCGGAAAAAAAAGCGTGCCAACAGAATGAATTAATAATTTATCTGCACAAGTGTGTTTACAGCGATGTCACCGCGCTCGCAAACGCAAACAGTCTGCTTTTAGCAGCTCTCTGGCAGCCAGGCCGTGTGCAATATTGGTTCACCGATGTGTTCCTGGCACGCCGACCGACGATGGTTGCTACCAGCTGGACGGGGCTGCAGCTGGCCACTCCGCCCGAGAGCCCCGCCCCCACCGGAGGCTGCAGAGGCAGTGAGGCAACACGCCTCCCTTAACTTGGTTCATCGGAGGCCCACAAACGAGTCCCGCAAAGGGTCGTGGGACAGCTTCGACCGTGAGGGGGGGGATGTTGACTTGCGGGACAAAAGTTGTACTTTGGTTACATTTATGCAAATGAGCGCTTTGCCCACCGACCATTCGGCCGTGTGATTGGACAATCGGCCTGCGGTGAGAACCGGGGGACTCTTAACTTCTTAACTTCTTCCCTTGCTCGGCGACTTTGTGAACCCCCACAAGCGTATGATTATTCCATTTAACAAAAGGGCAAAAAGAAGAAGCTAAGATCATGTGACCCTGGTGGGTGTGCGTAACAGTGAACGTAACGGGGCTGCGGCTGCAATGGGCTTGAGAGCAATGAGAGGGAGAGGGACCCTCCGGCCGGCAGACACCAGCAGTGGAGGCCAGCTGGGCCTGGAGGGGGTGAGGGGGGGGGGGGGACAGAGACACACCGCCTGCAACATGAAACACCGCTAATAGGCAACACACTGGAACACTAAACACACACCGGGACACACTCTGAGAGGGGCTCCAGTGACCATAAGTATAGGACGGCTGTACCTGGGTACACACACTCACGCACGCATATTTAGACACACACACATTTAGACACACACATTCAGACACATTCAGACACACACACATTTAGACACACACACATGAAGACACATTTAGACACACACACACACACACACACACACACATTAAGACACATTCAGACACACACACACACACACGCACATTCAGACACACACGGTTGCAGGCAAGCACACACTCAGCCACTTTATGTAATTGTCCTGGGGGGACCATCTGTCTGACATTGTAGTTTGGGAAGCTGTGATGTCCCTTAGCCAGATGGAGTCAGATTTAGGTTTTCAGGATAGGTGTGTTTACCAAAAACAAAAGCCCAGGGAATATACATAAATATATTTATATATATATATATATATATATATCGAGTTGTGTCGTGAGGAAGGTTTGCGCTGTAGGTAGATTCATTAAGGTGTCCGGCCTTTCGATTGGCTGTATTTTTCAAACTGCTGCACAGTACAGACGCTTTTGTCAAATCTGGCTTTCATTCAAATTGGCGGTGAAGAAAGCAGCCGGGGAGGCTCTCATCACCGGGCTGTATCAGATGTCCATCAAAGTGCACTGTGCTATAATAGAGATACTTTATAGGGGGAACATAACATAATGGAATAACCACCACAAAGGAACGGAAATGCAGCTACAAACAAAGACTGTGAAAACGACTTGTGACCGTAAGGTGAAGCCGGTCGGTGCGGGGCGAGGCACACAGGGGGAGGGGAGTACGATGTGAAGCCACGCCGTGTCAGAGTCTCACAAGAAAGGTGTGGGGATGTGAGTAGAACTGTGAGATAGACATCCTTTCAGAATGTGTTAGACTGCCTCTCCGCATCAAGACGGAGCGCAAGCGGGCCCCGCCCACACCGGAGGGAAAGAAAAAACACTCCATTGCCTTTTGTATTGTGCAGAAGAACCTCATTGTCTGACGGTAACACACCCAGAACTTCGTTTTCATAATCAGCAGGAAGAAAGGGAAACCGTTGGCTAATTTAGCCAGACAAACTGTAGAGGTTGACACTAACTAAGCATTGGCTATGATCTTTGTTACTTTACATAATGATCTTACCTGGTGGTTCCATCAAATTAAGTATTTCACTTGTGGCCATTCATTGGGATCATGAATGTGTGGCTCACTGGTAGCATAACCTCCGTTAGCAACACTTGCTAATTAGTGCAGCTTGTAGGGCCTCACGCTGCCTGGGAAAGCAGCTGTGTTCACACTTTCCCCAGGCAGACAAACAACCGGGGTCCTGTGTGTGTGTGTTTACACCTGCCCTCCTGTTTGCCCTCTTATCTCTTGGTGACACGGGAGGTTATTTGTCAGCTTTCTAATTTAAATGGAAAGAAGAAGAATAAGAAGAAGAAGACACAAAACAAACATGTCCACTGTGAACAGCCAGCCGGCGGAAGCCAGCGCTACGCGGTAAACCCGCTGTTTGTCCGGCCTGTTTGAGACGTTAGCCGTAGCGGTGCGCACTCTCCCCGTTGATTCCACGAGACAAGTCAGGACATGTCGTCGTCTCTCCCCCTTCTTTACCTGCTGAGAGACGCTGTCACCTAGAGCCCAGTTTAGGTGTTAGGTGTTGTGTGTATTGTTGTGTGGTGAGACGCTGCACGTTGCACCGCGTGTCCCGCCATTGTGCTCCAGACAAGTCCAGACACACATCTGAAACACTACAGAGAGAGAGAGAGAGAGAGAGAACACAAGTGTGTCGGCTTGCCTTTAAGGGCCTCTGGGGTCAGTCTCGACCAGCTCTCCTTAGATTCGATTAGACTCAAATGTATTGTCATTGCACAGCACTGTATAGTGTAGTACAGTACAGTGAAAATAATTGGGCGTCTAACCAGAGTGCAAATGTTGCAGTACAGTGCATGGTAATATATATTGTACAGTGGTTAAATAAGATGTTATATGTGTATGTGTATATATATATATATATATATATATATATATATATATATACACAGGTATGTTTACAAGTTTCAACAGGTAGTGAGCAGGTGTATGCAACTATATCAACAGTTGAACACTAATATATATATATACACGGTAAGTACAGTAAAAATTGTACATGGCTCTCATCCACCTGTGAGCTAAGCGGCGTGGATCAAACCGATCATCTTTGAGGGCTAGAAATGGCAAGGTGGTCCGAAGCAGCGACTGATTATCTGGTTTTTTTTATTGCTTGCTCTTCTGTGTTGCAAAATATATTTCCAGGATAAGTAAGTGGGGTTTCAGTCCCCGACGTCTCCACAAAAGCCACACGCCTTGCTAAGGCATCACTGAGAAGACCGCCCCCCCACCCCCCCCCCCCCCACCCCCCCCCCCCCCACTAACCCCTACCTACTGCTCCTTAATGGCATACATCTGAATTCACGGTAAATCACCACGGATAAAAAAAAGCTGAGTCGGCCAAACGACTAGTAAACAGCACATAGGGTTTTTATAATGAACATTTTCACACAGGCTGTAGGCGGCCCCGCTGGTTGAGAACCACCACACCGCATGGTGTGAAACGACACTGGAAGCTCATTAGGCCCTGAATGGCTATTAATAATAAGGTGGTGCATGTGAGTGTATGTGTATGTGAATATGAGAGTGTGCACGTGAATATGATGTAGCCCCCCCCCCCCCTTTCTCCAATACGCACAGCGGTCATCACCGTGCAGCTAACGGAGCGCTCTCTTTCTGGCTAGCCCCCACCTCTCCCTTGGCCCCCTAATGGCTTGTAATGAATAATGGACCTGCAGCGTTTTGGAGCCATCAGAAGAGGAGGAGGACCAGGAGGAGGAGCTTTGGTTTGGTTTTCAGCCCACAAAGGCCCTCTTCTACCTCCTTCCACCTCCTGGTCGTGGACGCTTCCCCGACCAGGAGCTCCTCAAGCCTGTAGGGGTTTGCAACGCGCGATTCACCTTTTTTTGTTTTGTTATTAGTATTTTCACATTTTATAAATGTAAACAGTATTTTCATTTTCTGTTTCTTTAAAGAACGATTTGATGACATCTTAATTTGCGGCCGGTATCCTAGAGCGAGGGGCTTGGCAGGGGGGCACGGACCCTCCTTTTAAGGGCGTCGCCCCGGGTTTGGCTGGCTGTCAGGAACCCCCCCCGACGCAGCCGTCAGTGCTGCCCTTCAGAACACTGTGCCTCTTTGTGTTCACACTCGTGTTGAATTCACAGCGTACCTGACTGACGCACTTGGCTCGGTGCTCTTGAAAACAACGGAAAAAAACAACTTTCAGCCGACCTTGTGCCGTGGCTGCTATTGCATTGTGTGCAGTTGTTTTTTTTGTGAGAGACCAGGTCTTTTTTCAGAAGTGATATTGATCGTCCGCTGTGACGGTGATTGGCCCTCGCCTGAAAGTGGCGTCGGATGAATGCCTGAATGACTAAAGGGAAGGTCTCTTGAGACGTGTTCACCAGGTCGGCCGTTTTGTATGTTTTTTTTGGACTGCACTGCACATTTTTCGGTTGATGCGTTACGTCACACGGAGCGCTTGGGTCAACTATGAGGGTCAGGCGAATGGCCCCTACCCTCCCTGAAATGCTGCACCGCTTTCTCCAATAGGAAAACTATGCAGTGGGTCACACATGGTGTCTTAACTTAACGCGTCTCAAATGAACTCTGCTTAAAGAAGTATTTTTTCCACTGAAAAGTAGGGCATTATCATAAAACGGGGCTGTCTATGCAGTAGAAGGGCGCAACGAAAATATTAAATGGTGTTACATGACCAGAGAACAACAGTTGGAACAACAGCCCTAGAGAACTGGTGCTACATGACCAGAGAACAACAGTTAGAACAACAGCCCTAGAGTCCGCCAAATGCGTCACCTGGCAAACTAATTTGCTAAATGGAATGCTGGTCAAGTGGGGGACAAATGATCATTGTTCATTGACATGTACTACCCACATTTTAACGGTACAAACCTGTTTGAAAACCTGCAAACTGTTCCTTTAAATGTGTGAACATAAGGCTGAAGGAGGTGTCCTTCAGGTTGTCCCACAGAAGCCTGGCCTGGTGGTTAGGGTGTGAGATGGCAGTGTCTTCAGTAGTGTGTAATTATACACACACACCTAAAGAATGGATGTTGTCAGCCCAGTAGGAAGGAAGAGATCCCACTGCTTCAGCAGCTCTGCTTCTACACACACACACACACACACACACACACACACACACATACACACGCAGACACACACACACGCGCACGCACATGCACACAGACACACACACACGCCTACAAACACAGTTGCATGCACACAAACACAGCTGCACACACACACACGCTTATGCTCACACACACACACATGCTCACACATGCTTGCACACACACACACACACACACCTTTTACAGGTGTGTTTATCCCGGGGCTAGGATGTGATTTGTAGTCTGGTCTGACAGGTCTGCGATGTAAGACAGGCGTTTCGTTGGTTATATTTTGAACCCAAAGCATCGAGGTTGGTGGTCGGCTGAGTAAGAAGACGCTGCTGAGGTCACCATCGGTCACTCTTTTAAAAACCAAAACCCTAAAATATAGTATATAGTGTGAACTCTTTTCTGTTTAGGTCCTCCCCTCAAATGATAGGTTCAATGAATTATTTTAAAACATTTTAAACAAATTGTGTAGTGTTTGTCAAGCACAACGTAAAAAAATGTTTATTGATTGATTGATGCACAATTGATTGATGGACTACAACCTATTTTAGTACGACAATCCACTGAATTGTTTGGATTACGATCCGGAAGCAGTTCCTTCATGTTTTAATATATATATTATTATTAATATTGCTTCTTTGAATATATATATATTTTTTCTAAAAATAAACTGAGGACAGTATATTTTATAACTTGACGGACCCAGCATAACGGACCCAGCGTCACACATACTCCCGTCCGCATGCTCAAAGAGAGGTTAGGTTTTTTTACGCGAGGAGAGGAAATGGAGGAGATTGAGCATATCTTTAGAACCAGATGTAGGAAGAAGGCCATGGCCATCATAAAGGAATGCAACCACCCCGGGCACCATCTCTTCTCCCCCCTACCGTCTGGTCGCCGTTTACGCAGCATCCGTACAAGGACTACCAGGTTTAAGGATAGTTTTTATCCACAGGCAGTGCGCCTACTGAACTGCTAGGAGTGCTGCCACTATCATAACATTGTCATTAACATTACATTATCATACTTTGCTGGACTTTCCAAAGTCATTTTCATGACTCATCACAGTGACTGCCCTGCTCTGCACTGTACTGCTTTGTATTCATGATGCTGCTGTACTACTTGCACTTTAAAATGCTTTTTGCACAATATACAACATGTACATATCATCCATCAATGACTTTATTGTTATTTTGTTGATTTTATTTTATTGTGTATTGTATTCTTATAGTTTTGTGTTCTAGAATGTCATACTACGGGAGGTAATGGGGAGTTAGCATTCCATTGTACTTGTTGCAAATGGCAAATACAATTCTTGTATCTCGAATCTTGATTCATTTCAGACCCACTGTTTCAAGTTCAAAGAGAGGTTAGCTTAAACAGCATGCTAGCCCATCCTGTGAGGGATTGGGGTGAGAGACTATACGGATGAGTTGGCAGGGGGATAGTGATCTCTCTCTCTCTCTCTCTGTTAGCTGCCTATCCCATGACACAAGGTCCCTGTGTGAGCATGGCGGTAACCATGGTGACCATTGTGTTGGGAAGCTGTGACACAGATAACTATCTCTTGGGTGTTACTGATAGCAACGAGCTCCAGGTCGTTGAAATCTGTCTGATTTCCTCTCTTTCTCTCCTCTTCAATTTGATCTTTTTTTATATTTGGCCTCCTTCCTTCTCAGAAGGGCTCATTGTGTTTCTGAGTGGATGTTCTACTGTAACACACAGTGGTTCTCAACCAGTCCAGCCTCAGGACCACCACATCTGACACTAGGTCATTCGGTCACGACCCAAAAATCCCAAATATATTTACCAATATTGCAGTAATCAACAACAACTGGGGCAAAACTCAATGAAATAGTAAGACATTTAAAACATGAAAGTTAACATTGAAGTTTTTAGTTTATTTGTGAGCTTCTTTCTAAAGATTAAGGTTTGACATATCCGCAAAATGCCTCAACTATGCTTCTCTTTCATCAATAATTTCATTGCCAACGACTGTTTCTGCTTGAGCTCAAGCAGACGTTTTTTGAGGAGATCTGCTGCCACCTGCAGCATGTTTGTGGACATTACACCACATAGACTTCACGTGTGTGTGGGCTTTAGTATTTATATGTATTGTATTTTTGTATTCCAGTGTTAGAATTGAATTTGTGTCATTAAGAGATTGCAAACAACTACTTTATTTTTCTATTGAATACATTTCTCGAAAGTCCTCACCTAGGCTAGGATACCTTAACTAGGTTAAGACATCTTAACTGCATGTAACAAAATTACGAAGCATATGAATTTTTTTTTTTATATTTACATATTTTTTATATATATATACATATATATACTCTTTGTAAATATCACTGTTTTCAACACAAATTGTAAAATTCTAATTAAGTAACCAATTATGGAAACAGATTTTATTAAAAAAAAAAACGATGAATGAGTGAAGCAGTGCCTGTAAACAGATGAATGAGTGAAGCAGTGCCTGTAAACGGATGAAGGAGTGAAGCAGTGCCTGTAAACCGATGAATGAGTGAAGCAGTGCCTGTAAACGGATGAAGGAGTGACGGTCTGTTCCTCCTGTGTTTTCAGCCATCGTCTAGAGGTCAGGGCGCAGGTGGCCCAGGCCTTCCTGTCCAAGTTCCAGCTGACTGGGCCAGAGATGGCGGCCCTGCGCGGGCCTCGCGACACACCCATCACCGAGGTGAGGATGGTCCTACGGCCGCACCGTACCGCGAAGGACATGCACCCATAGCATTGGTTCCAGACCCAGTAACGGTACTCACCTTTGGGTACTGAACCATACCGAGTATGGATATGAGTGCTTTGAATACCGAGAGTTTTTTCCAATTCCATACATAACCTTTTGAGTTATCTTGCTTGTTAACAGACAAACAAACAAACACAAACAAAGTCGAAAACCTCTTTACATTTTCCACTTGACGTTTTGGTGATGCAAAGCGCGTTCTTACTCTGTACCAAAGGTGATGCCTAATGAAAAAAAGTTTGAGAAGTCTGAGAACTGAAACTCAGTGAGTCATTCTGTTCCCCCAGGAGTTCTTCAGAGCCCTGACCCGCGTGAAGCAGATCCACGAGGACGTCAAGGTCCTCCTGAGGACCAATCAGCAAACTGCAGGGTACGAGACGATTAGCCAATCACAACCTCACAACAGCCCAATCGTAATCGTAACCGTTGGCCAATCTGTATTTTGTATTCTATATGATTTATATATATATATATATGTGTATGTATATATGTGTGTGTTTACAGGCCATATGTTTATGACACCCCCTTACCCTAGACCCCCCCCCCCCCAAGACAAAAAAGACTTACACCCTTAATGATGTAGGAAAAACCATTGAGAAGGAACACATCCTTCCAGGGATAGTTAGTCGTACATGTCGTTCTATCGAATATCTAATTCTATATGTCTAATTCTCTCTGTCTGTGTGTCTCTCTCTCTCTGTCTCTGTCTCTCTCTCTGTCTGTCTCTCTCTGTCTCTCTCTCTATGTTTCTGTCTGCCTCAGTGTCTCTCATTTATGTCTGTCTGTCTGTCTGTCTCTCTGTCTCTCTGTCTCTCTCTCTCTTCTTCCCCCCCCCCTCTCCTCTCTCTCCCCCTGTGTGTCACCTCAGGCTCGAGATCATGGAGCAGATGGCGGTGTTACAGGAGACGGCCTACGAGCAGCTCTACCGCTGGGCTCAGAGTAAGTAGAGCCAAGATGGAGCGCCGGGTGGAGGTGATGGGGGGGGGGGGGGGGGGGGGGTAGGGAGGGAGTGGGGTGATGGGAGGGTGGAGAGAGGTAGAGGTCGGAGATGAGGAGGGAGGGACTTGGGGTGATAGTGAGACGGAGTTTGGTGATAGAAGGGCGGAGAGACAATAAAGATGAAGGTGAAATAGGAGGGAGGGAGGGAAAGGGAAGTAGGGTGGAGGTGATGGTGGGAGGGAGTAGAGAGTGAAAGGATGGAGGAAGGGAAAGACGGACTGGAAGGAGATAATCCGTTATCTAACCCCGAAGGGAAATTCGCTGCAAAAAGAACAGCACAAATCAAATGAGACTTGTTAAAAATATAAATAAAAAATGTAATACTCCCAAAAAGATACAAATCTACAGAATGTATCTGCACAAACGGATAAAAATACAAATATATGATGTTATACTCACAAAAAGACATCATGAGACCTAAACCTTTTTATATATATATATATATATATATATATATATATATATCTAATTTGCGAACCGTGTCTATCACAACTAGACCTTCTGTAGTAAAAATATCAAAACCTTAATCCTACTATTACGGAAGTTATGTTATATTAAGTGTTTTCCTCTCATAAAGCTGCGTTAAGACTTTTCCTTACTGGCTCAATAGAGAGGAAAACACTCAATGTCACATAACGTCCATAACGGTAGGATTTAAGTTGAGATATGTTGACAGGTGAAAGTACTAATGACAATGAATGAGGATGATATGCCAGAGAAATTTGGTGATTATTGATCGCGGTTTTGTAACTCTTAGTTACGTTGTCTTTTCACGTTAAGCAAAATGCAACAACCAGCTCAACGAGACGCAACACTGAGACAAAACCAGCAAAGACAAATGAGTCTCACTCACCAATGATGTTCACTTAAAGACCAAATCCATTCTCCTGTCCTTCTGGATGTTTCGATAACCCGGTCATAAGCTGATCACTGCTTTTCAGATCCAAAAGAAGTTGCCTTTCAATAGCTATGGAAGCTAATGCAGTGAGTCGGGATTGTCCTGTTCTGTTCCTCCATATGTTTTATCCATTTGAGGGCGGACAATGTCCTTTCCACAGATGCAGTGGTGACGGGGATCGTTAAAACGTTTTTATAATGTCCATCTTTTCACTGAATGGTCGTCTTGAAACGGGTACTAACAACAATTCCGCAACAACATCATCTTAACCTGTTGCCATTTTGACGTAAAAAAACAACGTAGAAAAAAACCAACGTAGCACTACGCTAGATCCTCTGTCTCGAGCCAGTGAACTAGACCTTCTAGCGCACTATGGACCTGTGGGGAAATCTGAAAAAACGCCCATTGGCTACATACCAATATATGATTGGTTGATCAAATTGTCAATCCAAACGTACACTCTCATTCAGTTTAAGGGCCAAAGCATTCGCTCAAGATCAGGGAATACTTTGGTTGAAGGATATTCTTCCCAGCAACCCAGAAAAATATCTGATTGGTTGCATTTTATTTCTAACACAAAACCACTCAAATGCTTAGTGCATGGACCGAGAAAGACAATCAAATCAACCTAAAACTGTAATATAACAGATCAACAACACAGATACGATTTATTAATTTAATTTTAATTTTATTACATTTTATTAATACAATTAATTCAATTTTTTTTGTTTCATCTGAGGGTTCCAGGGTGTTCTCTGAATACCTTGAAGGCCTTCACCACTGATATATATATATATATATATATATATATATATATATATATATATATATATATATATATATATATATATATATATATATATTTCTTTCTTTTTTTGGATATTCAATAGGGCGGAGCTTAGAGACCACAATTAGCAGTGAGGTTTGTGAATGATTGCGCGACAACATCTCGCTAGAATCTATTTATAGAGCTCAGTCTGTTGGGACTTGGCTTGGGAACCGGAAGGTTGCCGGTTTAAGGTCCCCAAATCACCTAAGCACTGCCCTCTAGGTGCCCTTGAGCAAGGCACCAGTCCCCCTACTCTGCTCCCTGGGCGCTGTATATAAAATAGCTGCCCCACTGCTCCTAATACTAGGATGGGTTAAATGCAGAGAAACACATTTCACTGTGTGTGTGTGTGTGTGTGTGTGTGTGTGACCAATAATGAGGATTCAATCCTCCAGATTTAGATTTAGATTTGATATACTTTGACATAAAAGAAGAATACTCAGATCAGATGTAAAATTAGTTTTTTTCTTGTATTTTAAGGCATTTGTTAAAAATGAACATAGTACGTTTGTAACACAGCTCAACGTTCATACATTATATAAAGTAATTCAAACTTTTAAATACGCTGTAGTCCCGCTGAAAGGAACATCCACAGTTCACATGGTTCATATTTTTGTTGTGCAACCATGATATTGTTATTGTGCGGACACAATCAACTGAATAAAGTATTGATGGATAATATTTAACAAACAGGACAGTTTCAACATGTTGGAGCTGGAGAAAACCTTGGTCATTATTAGACCTCCTCACGCTGTGTACTGATCATAGTAATACTAGTAATACTAGTAATACTAGTACTGCTGCAGGTACTAGTATAGTTATAGTACTAGTACATCAGTGCTAGTATAGTAATACTAGTACTGATCGGAGTACTAGTACAGATAGTAATACTAGTACTGATAGTAATTCTAGTTCTGATGGTAACAATACTAGCACTGATGGTAATACTAGTACTGATAGTAATACTAGTACTGATGGTACTACTAGTGCTGATGATAATACAAGCATATTAATACTAGAACTGATGGTAGTACTAGTACTGATAGTCATATTAGTACTGATAGTAATTATACTATAGTTATACTTGTACTGATGTTAATACTAGTACTCATGATGGCCATCATGTTATGTTTTTTAAGTGTGTGTGTGTGTTTGTGTGTGTGTGTGTGTGTGTGTGTGTGTGTGTGTGTGTGTGTGTGTGTGTGTGTGTGTGTGTGTGTGTGTGTGTGTGTGGTGTGTGTGTGTGTGTGTGTGTGTGTGTGTGTGTGTGTGTGTGTGTGTGTGTGTGTGTGTGTGTGTGTGCGCGTTCACAGATGAGTGCCGGGGCCTCACCCAGGAGAGCTGTGACATCAGTCCTGTACTGAGCCAGGCCATGGAGGCTCTACAAGACAGACCTGTACTCTACAAGTAATACACACACACACACACACACACACACACACACACACACACACACCACACACACACACACACACACACACACTACAAGTAACACTCTTGTCTGCAATTATCGGCCTGTGATTTAGGGTTTGTAGTAAATAATAAACTATAGCTACATAAAAATATACATCCAAAAGATAAGTAAATAACTAAAACGTCTTCAGCTCATAACATGACACTTCTTTCAGTTTACAATATTGTGTCATCTGAAATCGACAGCTAGCACTTATTTCATATATCCCTCTCTCTCTCCCCGTCCCTCCCTCCATCTCTCCCTTCTTCTTGCCCCCTATCCCTTCCTTTATCTCCCTCCCTCCATCTCCCTCTCCCTCCATTCATCCCTCTCTCATTTCCTCCATCTCTCCTCCCCTCCATCTACCTCTCTCCCTCCCTCCATCTCCCTCTCTCCTCCCCTCCATCTCCCTCCCTCCCTCCATCCCTCTCTCCCTTCCTTCCTCTCCCTCCATTCATCCCTCTCTCATTTCCTCCATCTCTCCTCCCCATCTTACTCCCTTCCTCTTTCCCCTCTCCCTGCCCTCCCTCTCCTGAAATATCAATAAAGGAGGGCTCTCATTTTTATTATATTTCAGTTTTCTTCTTTGTATATTACCTTTCCCCGACCTTGTGGATATCAAATTCAAGCCAGTGCTCGGATTGTTATTTCTTATTTATTAATTTGGTCACGTCTTGTTGCTGTGTAATTGGCACAAAACCTACCGTGCTCAGTACATGGATGACTACGGCTGTGTCCCAAATCAATCCCCACTCAGCCGTTTTGTAGTGCTGTCCGAATGTATAGTGAGAATTGTTATACCCTATATAGTGCAGTTGTCGTATCCCACAATGCATCGTGAAAAGTAGTGTCCAACCGACGGTCACTAACCCAGCATATATCCCATCATGCATTGCACTGGAAGAAAAATCACAGACGGACAAGAAGCGACGTCCACGGACGAAGATCTGACACGTTTAATTATGAGACAGAAATTACATCATTAACAGAGACTAAAGTAGTGTCCCAACGTGTTTTTAACTATATTGTCCTCTAGATTGAACTACTAGAGAGGGAGTAGGGAACGAGGGAAGGATTTCACTATATAGTCCTCTACATTGAACTACTAGAGAGGGAGTAGGGAATGAGGGAAGGATTTCACTATATAGTCCCCTACATTGAACTACTAGAGAGGGAGTAGGGAATGAGGGAAGGATTTCCCTATATAGTCCCCTACATTGAACTACTAGAGAGGGAGTAGGGAATGAGGGAAGGATTTCACTATATAGTCCTCTACATTGAACTACTAGAGAAGGAGTAGGGAATGAGGGGAGGATTTCACTATATAGTCCTCTACATTGAACTACTAGAGAGGGAGTAGGGAATGAGGGAAGGATTTCACTATATAGTCCTCTACATTGAACTACTAGAGAGGGAGTAGGGAATGAGGGAAGGATTTCACTATATATATTGAACTCCCTATGTAAGAAGAAGGGAATAGGGAATGAGCTCATGTGTTTAAAAGTACACTACAGTATCTCTGTAGTGTACTTCAACTTCAGCGAAACTTCAACTTCAGCGTCTGACCTGACGTCACCCCCACAGTTTACACACGACCTCCTCTCACCGTAAGATGTTGGGTTCTGTGGCCTCCCCTCCTCCCTCACTCCCTCTCTCTTTCTCTCACACTCTCTCCCTGCAACCCCCTCTCTTCCTCTCCCTCCTCCCTCCCTCCCCTCCACCCCCCCTTCTCCCTCTCTCCCTCACCACCCCCCTCTCCTTCTTTCTCACACTCTCCCTCACCTCCCCCCCCCCTCTCGTGACCATCTGGTCTCCCTCCTCTCTCTTCCACCCATCTCTCTCCTCCTCTCTCCCATGCTGTTTTTGGAAGTGCACCTGACTCGTATCCCAGGATCCCCGGCGGTCAAGGCCAGAGCAGTGTGCGCGAAGGGCCTGGGTGGTGTGGCAGGGTTGGCTGGAGGCAGAGTTTGGGTGGTGGTGGTGGTGGTGGGGGCTGGGTGGGGTTCTGGGTGGTGGTGGGGTCTGGGTGGGGTTCTGGATGGCCTGAGGATGTTGAGGCTGAAGTGATGGCAACACAAACGTTTCTGCGACGTGAAGGTTCCACACTCCCTCACTGTTTAGTCTACTGTTGGCCTCCTCACCGCCAGACAGCAAAACAAACTCCTGGAAGACTGCCTTTTCTCCTCGAGATGTCCTCACCTCACCGCCCTCCTCTCCTCTCCTCTTGCCTCCTCTCCTCACCTCCTCTCCTCTTCTCTCCTTTCCGGCTCGCCCCCTCTCCCCTCCTCCCTCCTCTTCTCTCGCCTCCTCCCCTGTCCTCCTCTCTCCTCTTGCCTCCTCTCCTCACCTCCTCTCCTCTTCTCTCCTTTCCGGCTCGCCCCCTCTCCCCTCCTCCCTCCTCTTCTCTCACCTCCTCCCCTGTCCTCTCCTCTCCTCTCCCCTTCCCTCCCCTCGTCTCTCCCTCTCTCCTCTCACCCCCTCTCCTCTTTTCCTCTTCTCTTCTCTCCCTTCACTTTCTCAGAGGCAGTCAAAATCATCCCTCTCTACATACCATGTCCCGCTCTCCTCGAATCTCCTCGACTCTCAACCCATCTCCTCTCCTCACTTCTCTTCTCTTTTCCCCTCTCCTTTCATTTGCTCTCCTCCTTATCTCCTCTCTCTCCTCTTCTCTCCTCTCCTCTTCCTTCTCTCTCTTCTCTTCTCTTCTCTTCTCTCTCTTCTCTTCTCTTCTCTTCTCTTCTCTTCTCTTCTCTTCTCTTCTCTTCTCTTCTCTTCTCTTCTCTTCTCTTCTCTTCTCTTCTCTTCTCTTCTCTTCTCTTCTCTTCTCTTCTCTTCTCTTCTCTTCTCTTCTCTTCTCTTCTCTTCTCTTCTCTTCTCTTCTCTTCTCTTCTCTTCTCTTCTCTTCTCTTCTCTTCTCTTCTCTTCTCTTCTCTTCTCTTCTCTTCTCTTCTCTTCTCTTCTCTTCTCTTCTCTTCTCTTCTCTTCTCTTCTCTTCTCTTCTCTTCTCTTCTCTTCTCTTCTCTTCTCTTCTCTTCTCTTCTCTTCTCTTCTCTTCTCTTCTCTTCTCTTCTCTTCTCTTCTCTTCTCTTCTCTTCTCTTCTCTTCTCTTCTCTTCTCTTCTCTTCTCTTCTCTTCTCTTCTCTTCTCTTCTCTTCTCTTCTCTTCTCTTCTCTTCTCTTCTCTTCTCTTCTCTTCTCTTCTCTTCTCTTCTCTTCTCTTCTCTTCTCTTCTCTTCTCTTCTCTTCTCTTCTCTTCTCTTCTCTTCTCTTCTCTTCTCTTCTCTTCTCTTCTCTTCTCTTCTCTTCTCTTCTCTTCTCTTCTCTTCTCTTCTCTTCTCTCTCTTCTCTTCTCTTCTCTTCTCTTCTCTTCTCTTCTCTTCTCTTCTCTTCTCTTCTCTTCTCCACCGTAACCCCTCCATGCCACATTAACAGATTTTTTTTTTGTCTTCTTCTGTTGTTTCAGAAGACATTTTCTGTCATTTTTCTTCTCATTTTCATAATGCTGAATTTCTTGACCATGAAGTTCACTTTGGAGTGTGTGTGGTTGGTGTCTGGTTGAAGCAGCATCATCTGGCCCCAGGTCAGAATGATTAGAGTCTGGTTGAAGCAGCCTCACCTGGCCCAAGTCAGACTGATTAGAGTCAGCTTGAAGCAGCCTCACCTGGCCCCAGTCAGACTGATTAGAGTCAGCTTGAAGCAGCCTCACCTGGCCCCAGTCACACTGATTAGAGTCAGCTTGAAGCAGCCTCACCTGGCCCCAGTCAGACTGATTAGAGTCAGCTTGAAGCAGCCTCACCTGGCCCCAGTCAGACTGATTAGAGTCAGCTTGAAGCAGCCTCACCTGGCCCCAGTCAGACTGATTAGAGTCAGCTTGAAGCAGCCTCACCTGGCCCCAGTCAGACTGACTGTGAAGCTGCACACCTGTGGGTCCTTGGTAATCAAGGAACAACGGTTAAACCAGCCACCACCACACACACACTCAGAAGGTGCACTATAGCATGGACCGTCCATCCATGACAAAACTTATTTTGAATAAACTCTATTCTTCACCCCCCTGTGTTCTGTGTCTTCGGGAGGAGCCCCCAGTAGCCATTTTCAATGGCTCGTGGCAGCGCCGTCTGCTACATTCACCCATCCTCCTCTTCTTCTTCTTCTTCTTCTGTGGTTTCTCCCCAGGTACACCCTCGATGAGTTCGGGACGGCCCGCCGGTGTGCTGTGGTCCGGGGCTTCATCGATGCCCTCACGCGGGGGGGTCCCGGGGGCACACCGCGGCCCATTGAGATGCACTCCCACGACCCCATGAGGTACTACCCCCCCCTCCTCCCCTTCCCACACACACACACACACACATGCAGGGAAAATAACTACCTTTTAAAAATGTTATTATTATTTTTATTTGAAATGATGTTGGGCATCCAAAAAGGGATATGTTTTATTTAAAACATTAATCTCATACGCCTACTGCACCTTACCCTTAATTTTTACATTGCCATTATTGTCATTGGAGACATATTGTGGAAAAATACTGACAGCAAAATGGTCTGTTTATAAAATAATAAAATTAAGGCAACGCAGTAAGCCTTAAATTAAGTCATTTAAATGGGACAAAATGTTATGGAAAAGGTACAGAAGGGTTTTTGAAATGCATTGGTAAAATATGTGGCCACCCTGTACTGTCACATAGCAGGAACTGCCATATATGGTCACAGGTTCTGCCATATATGGTCACAGGTTATGGTCACAGGTTCTGCCATATATGGTCACAGGTTCTGCCATATATGGTCACAAAGCAGGAACTGCCATGAATGGGATGTATGTAAGGTCAGCCATGTAAGGTGTCCTTATCACAGTTTGTATTTGTTTATTTTTCCCGTCTCTCGCCCCAGGAGCTTAAGAGAGAAAGCTCTTCTCAGAAGGGGTGCTGCTTTATAGGCCTCATCAGCAGTTCTGAGAACACCTCAAGCACACACACACACACACACCACGCCTCTCTCTCTCTCTCTCTCTCTCTCTCTCTCTCTCTCTCTCTCTCTCTCTCTCTCTCTCTCTCTCTCTCTCTCTCTCTCTCTCTCTCTCTCTCTCTCTCTCTCTCTCTCTCTCTCTCTCTCACCCACGCCACGCCTCTCACACACGCAAACATACACACATACTGCATCTCTTTCTTTCACTCACTCTCACACACATAAAAACCTACATAAACACACACAGACACATGCTTACAGACACACACACACACACTCACACAAACATATACACACATAGACACAGACACACACTTGAGCTCAGGTTAACACTGTTGTTGCGATGCCACAGTTACATAACCTCAACATTGTTTCTATGATTTAGTCACGTCATGTGTGTACGCATGTGGGTGCGTATGTGTGTGTGTGAGTGAATGTTGACGCACATATGGCTGGCTGTGTGTGTGTGTGGTTGCCTGTGTGTATGTGTGTATTTATGTATGTATGTGTGTGTGTGTGTGTGTGTATTTATGTATGTGTGTGGTTGCCTGTGTGTATGTGTGTATTTATGCATGTGTGTGGTTGCCTGTGTGTATTTATGTATGTGTGGTTTCTTGTGTGTATGTGTGTATTTATGTGTGTGCGTGTGTGTATTTGTGTTTATATGGGTGTGTGTGTGTGTGTGTCACCTGACCCTAGCCTGAATCGCTGTCGGTGATCTGCAGGTATGTAGGAGATATGCTGGCCTGGCTGCACCAAGCCACCGCCTCTGAGAAGGAGCACCTGGAGGCTCTGTTGAAGCAGGTCACTGTGCAAGGTTAGGTTCCCCATGTCCCCTTACCTAACGTCACCCTCCCTGCTCCTTCAGCACCTGCCCCTGGGTTCACGCTGGTGGCTTTTGATCAAAAAAGAGGGTCGGAAGATTCCCAAACATTACATTACAGTACGTTACAAGTCATTTAGCAGACGCGTTTATCCAACGCAACTTACGAACGTCTTGTCACCAGAAGTGCATTTCCTTTCCCAACAAGCCATAATAATATAATATTTACAAACCTATACACATATATAATAACAAAATAAATAATACATAACATTTCCGTCATAACAAGCAGTAATGTTATAATATATACTGTACTTACATATAATAATAATAATATATAATACATTACATTTCCTACCTAATAAGCCTCCAGAGCAGAACCAGGGCTCAGGTAAAAAAGCACAATAAGTGGGCTTCGATGTGCCTGTCAACACTTTCTGTTGGATGTTCCCGGAAGCACTCTCAACCCTCAAGCGCTCCCCGTATTGACGCGTTTCTTCCCGGTCTCCGTCGCAGGCGTGGCGGAGAACATGCAGGAGGTGGTGGGCCACATCACCGAAGGAGTCTGCCGCCCGCTAAAAGTGAGGGATCGAAGTCAAAGTCATCAAACCTCTTTATATGTAGGACTAGGCGTTACTTTGTGCTGGATGGTGTCTCCCCTGGTTCTGACTGCTGTGCCCTGGTTCTGTCCCGTCCCCCCCCCCCCCACCTCTCCATCACAGGTGAGGATAGAGCAGGTGATCGTTGCTGAGCCCGGGGCCGTCCTGCTCTATAAAGTCTCCAACCTCCTCAAGTTCTACCACCACACCATCATGTAGGTCTCTTACTACTGGAGCTCTCATTGATCCATGTAGACCCTGACATACTTCAGAGTGATGGCAATGGTGAATGGATTTATATAGCACTTCTACCCATAGCACTTTACCCATAGCACTTTACAATTATTCATCCACTGACGACGGTGTCAGCCATGCGAGGTAGACAGCCAGCTGGTCAGGAGCGATTAGGGTGAGGGTCTCTTGCTCAGGGACCACACCACACTTGGCTAGAAGGAGGGAGGAGCTGAGGGATGAAAACAGCTACCTTAAGACAATATTATTATTATTGATTTATTAGTAACTTTATTAAAATAAAGTCCTGTTCCCTACCCGATCCTTAATGACAGACTTAGAGACAGCTTCCACAGTCAGGCCATCAGGCTGCTGAATAAGGGTGTATAGCATATAACAATGTATATTTTATTACATTGATTTATATATATATATATATTGCTCTTTTTCTGTGCTAATATATTGCATTTTATATATGCACATTTATATTTTTATATATTTAACTTTATACAGCTTGTACTTTTTACTTCTTTTTTATTCTATTATTTTTATTTTTATAACTGCTGTCTGTCATCGGGTATTGCACATAATATTTTCACCCATTGCTTATACTTGTATAAACTTTGATGTGACAATAAACTTGACTTGACTTCACATGCATCTGCCACCACATTCATCTAATTGGGATGAAAGCGTCTGCCAAGTGACTAAAAAGTGACGATGAATAGTAATCCTGGTGTCTGTACCTGTTCAGTTCCATCATAGGAACCTCAGTGGCCACCCTGCTCATCACCATCGAGGACATGAACGTCCTCAGTAAGAAGATGTTCTTCAACAGCTTGAGTCTCCATGCCAGCAGACTCATGGACAAGGTAGGAGACCCTGAGATGTTTTGACAGACCAGGGTA
Source organism: Muraenolepis orangiensis (assembly GCA_027704905.1). NCBI lineage: Eukaryota > Metazoa > Chordata > Actinopteri > Gadiformes > Muraenolepididae > Muraenolepis > Muraenolepis orangiensis. The sequence goes on from CM050999.1 coordinate 11,597,483, forward strand.
TGGAACACAACCTAGTGTCAGTGTCATGGTTTCACATGGTTATTGGTTTAGTTTCCTTCATTTATCCCAGGAGGACATTTTTTAGATGTTATCATTTTAATAGTTAACTATCACTTAACTATTGTAACGGTTTTTAAACTAGAGGGCCCCTCAGTGGAGTGCATACCTCCGCAACGTCCAAAAGTCCCCTCTATCTGGATTTGGATCTGCGCCAAAATCGAATCAACTGTTCCTTGCCCCATAAGTAATCTATGTGTGTGTGTGGCCCATAAGTAAGTTTTGTCCAATTCTGTACTTAACTTTTTGAGTTATCTTGTTAACAGACTGACAAACATACAGGGGCAAAAACATAACCTCTATCCATCTTCGATGGCAGAGGTAAAAAAAACAGAGAAGCATTTGAGGGATGCCACACCACACCATGGCATTCTCCAAGCGCGCCGAGGAAGGACCCTGGACACTAGTTAACGTTAACACACTACATCTGAGTGGTTTATTTGAATAATGATTAGTCAAACATGCCGAGACGGCAGAGCTTCACCGCCACCCCCATGGCCTCCACCCCCCCCCCAGCGCGGCTCTTAAAATGGACTGTACTAAAGCCTTAGACGGAAGAGACGAGGCAATCATTTTTCTCATTATTTTCTTTTAGCTGTAAAACTGTTAGGGTTATTTTCACCTACTTACCACCGAAGCTCTGTGGTACATCCTGTCCCAAACCCCCCCGATCAAAATAAAATCAACCACAGCACGAGCGAGCAAGCATCATCCTCTTTATGACTCGCCACCCCGATCAATGGCCGCGTGACACGTTATCGACTTAGCGCTGCGCTAATCGAATTGCCTCTCCGCTTAGCATGGCGCTAATCAAATCTCGGATCCTTGGGGTATTGGCTTGAAGTACAGGCTAACACCGAGAACACAACTGGCCCTTAATCGTGTCTATTAGGCGGCCATAGGCTGCCTCACCCTCACCCCCCCCCACGCCCCCGGTGTTCAGAGGGTAGGTACGCCGGACCGGTCTGGGTCTCAGACGAGGGAAGCGGAGGAAGGCTGTCGGAGATAGCATGTTCAGTGCGACGCGTGCCCCATTAAAGGCTAACCGTTAGCGATTTTTCTCTGGGCTCTTTGTGACCTGCCGCTGCCTGAGCAACTTACTGCGGCTCTCCACTTTAGTTTTGTTCCAACTTACCAGCGTAGTATTGTATATCTTTCCCTGAGTCTGTTATAGGGTGGTGCATCTTGTGTTTTTCACAATTCACGTCGGAACAATGAGTTAAGCTACCCTGGATAGGACAACTTATGTGGCTTTATGCTCACCGACATGAGGTCAGATACAGTTTCTATAGAGACGGGTCTTTAGAGGGAAATAGAATGACGCAAAGGCAGGGCAATCGAACAGGATTAAACAACATTTCAAAGGTCTGATGCACTGCTTCACTCCACTGTGTCAATTTCAGATTGTTTGTTGTATTCTGCTTTATAGCTATTCATTCATTCGTCAACCGTCTATTCATATTGTACTGAATTGTGAGCATTTCATTGTCAACTAGAGGGCCCTCAGTAGAGCACAGGCCTAAAAAGTCCCCTGGACCCAGATTTAGATCCAGATCTGCACCAAAATTGATTCAACTGGTCCTTTGCCCCATAAGTAATCGAACCATTTTGTCCAATTCCGTACATAACCTTTTGAATCATCTTGCTAACAGACAAACAAATGAGCAAACCGACAAATAGGGGTGAAAACATGATGCACATGATGCGGAGGTAATAATCACAGTTACTGTGCATACAACAAAAACATCTGAGCGTGAATTGAATATTAAGTTACCGTGAACATAACATAACATAACAATACAGCTGTCTTCCCTCCCATCTCCCTGCTGTGTTTCATCCTGCATTCGTCCCGGTGTTTTTTTCTAAAGTGTTTTTCACCTGTTGCTCTCTGCTCCACCTGAGCAGGTAGAGCTGCCCCCTCCAGACCTGGGCCCCACCTCCTCTCTCACCCAGACCCTGGTCCTGCTCCGGGAGGTGCTGGCCTCCCACGACTCCTCTGTGGTGCCCCTGGACGCACGGCAGGCCGACTTTGCTCAGGTACACCAGGAGGGTTCCCGGGTTTGATTCCCCCCCCCCCCCCCCCCCTCTGACTGCCCACCTTCAAGCTCCTTAATGACCTGCATCTGAATTCACATTGAACTCCAAAGTCTGCCCACAAAGGACGATATGGTGAAGTAAATAAGTGGAGTGGAAGTCGATTCCCCAATTGTCCTTGGACAATCTGCTAAAAATCACTTATTTTAGTGTAATTAGTAATGCGCATTCGCTACCCAACTAGTGTGCATTAGCTAATCCACCTTGGGGAGGTGGTTTCGATCCCGAAGTAACTAGTTCGGGTGCAAAGCAATAAAACTACTACGGGTTTCGCTTCCCGTGTGTGTGAACAGAATCTTTAATGTGCATTACTTTCACTTCACACAAAACGTACCAGTCTCCTAATTGAATGCGCATTCGCTTCTCTCGCATGTGAACGAAAACCTGGTATTGAGTGTGCAGCGAATCGTGAATTAGAAGAGAGTGTGAACATAAGTGTATTCCATGGGCACTAACTAATACGGTATGTCGACACCCGTATGAACTAATAAGGGAGTCAATAGCGTATTCAGTGTGAAAACGGTATAAGAGTGCCAACGTATCAACAACCCCGCCTGCCCCTCTCCCTGGCCCCCTCCCTCCACCCCCCAGGTGCTGTCGTGCATCCTGGACCCACTGCTCCAGCTGTGCACGGTGTCTGCCAGTAACCTGGGCACGGCGGACATGGCCACCTACATGGTGAACTCCCTGTACGTCATGAAGACCACTCTGGCCCTCTTCGAGTTCACCGACAAGAGGCTGGAGATGTTGGAGTTCCAGGTAAGAGGGTGGGGGTCCCTTGAGTCTCTCTACTGTAGTACCCGTAGGGTGCGGGTGGTCTCTATACTGTATTACCGGTAGGGTGGGGGTGGTCTCTCTATTGTAGTACTGCTAGGGTGGGGGTGGTCTCTCTATTTAGTACTGCTAGGGTGGGGGTGGTCTCGCTACTGTAGTACCGGTAGGGTGGTTGTCTCTCTACTGTAGAACCGGTAGGGGAGTGGTCTCTATACTGTAGTACCGGTAGGGGGGTGGTCTCTCTATTGTAGTACCGCTAGGGTGGGGGTGGTCTCTCTAGTCGGGTGGTTGTCTCTCTACTGTAGAACTGGTAGGGGGGTGGTCTCTCTACTATAGAACCAGTAGGGTGGTGGTCTCTCTACTGTAGTACCGGTAGGGTGGTTTCTCTATACTGTAGAACCGGTAGGGTGGTGGTCTCTCTACTATAGTACCAGTAGGGTGGTGGTCTCTCTACTGTAGAACCGGTAGGGTGGTGGTCTCTCTACTGTAGAACCGGTAGGGTGGTGGTCTCTCTACTGTAGAACCGGTAGGGTGGTGGTCTCTCTACTGTAGTACCGGTAGGGTGGTGGTCTCTCTACTGTAGTACCGGTAGGGTGGTTTCTCTATACTGTAGAACCGATAGGGTGGGGGTCTCTCTACTGTAGTACCAGTAGGGTGGTGGTCTCTCTACTGTAGTACCGATAGGGTGGTGGTCTCTACTGTAGAACCGGTAGGGTGGTGGTCTCTCTACTGTAGTACTGGTAGGGCTGTTTCTCTATACTGTAGAACCGGTAGGGTGGTGGTCTCTCTACTGTAGTACCGGTAGGGTCGTTTCTCTATACTGTAGTATAGAGTGGGATGGGGGTTTCTATAGGAGACTGTAGTACCAGCGTGGTCGTCTAAGCCCTATACTCTGTAGTCCTGATAAACTCCTGGGTCTTAAGCCGAAAGCACAAAGACCACACATTTCGGTTCACATTTCAGTGGCTAGGGTTTTTTTATGACTCCCAAACTGAGAGGTTCTGGGTTCCATACCCCATCTTTTAGCAACTGTAAACTGTAAATTATATATTACCATGCACTTTACTGAAACATTTGCACTCTGGTTAGATGCCAAATTATTTTTGCTGTACTGTACTTGTGCTGTACACTGACAATACATTTGAATCTATTCTAATCTAATCTAATCTATGTCCACAGTCTACATGTCAGGATGTCCCTGAGGAAGACAATAATATGAGACTGATCAATGACACAGACGTTCACTTTCAGTCAATTTGGAGAGATGTGTCTGTGGTGTATGTCTCTAAATTACTGTAAAGTACTGACGCGGTGTGTGTGTGTGTGTGTGTGTGTGTGTGTGTGTGTGGTCAGTGTGGAGTCTCCCATCCATACCACAATAGCTGTGAAGTTGTATTTCACATTATTAGATAGATATATATTATCTATCTATCTATCTATCTATCTATCTATCTATCTATCTATCTATCTATCTATCTATCTATCTATCTATCTATCTATCTATCTATCTATCTATCTATCTATCTATCTATCTATCTATATTGTGTCATGTGCAATATATATACAGTATATATACAGTATGTCCAATTCAATTTGAGTCAGTCAGAGGCTATTCTCTCTCTCTCTCTCTCTCTCTCTCTCTCTCTCTCTCTCTCTCTCTCTTTCTCTTTCTCTTTCTCTATCTATATCTCTATCTCTATCTCTCCCTTTCTCCTTCTGCCATTGATCCAATTACACTGCCTTTAGTGTTTTCAACAGACTGGACAGTGTGACAAATTCAATTAGAAAATAGTTTTCTCATAATATGACATAAAAGCCTTCATTTGTAATCATGGCATTATGTGCCCACGGGGAGTGGGAGGGGGGGGGGGGGGAGTGTATTGTGTATCCCAGGGAGCTAATTATTCTTCTTCCTTTCATGGGGGCCCGTGGGGGCCTTTCAGTCGAAACATGAAATTGCTGTGGCAGAGAAAGGAGGCTCTGAAAGTGTCATTCATGGTCTCTGGGAGCTGAAGCCCGTTGACTGTGTTCACAGAGGTCCTTTCTGCCCTGAGTGGAGCCCGACACGACTTTAATTATCCACAGCACTGAGGGGCTCTCTGCTGGCACAAGTACACTCCACACACACAATACACGGCCCCATTTAGAAACCTGTGTGTGTGTGTGTGGTGTGTGTGTGTGTGTGTGTGTGTGTGTGTGTGCAGATCGAAGCTCACCTGGACACCCTGATCAACGAGCAGGCTTCCTTCGTGCTGACCAGAGCAGGACTCACCTACATCTATAGCTGTGTCCAACAACACAGTGCCCAGCAGGTAACACACACACTCACTCACTCACTCACTCACTCACCCACTCACACTACATCTATAGCTGTGTCCAGCAACACAGTGCCCAGCAGGTAACACACACACACTCACTCACTCACTCACTCACCCACTCACACTACATCTATAGCTGTGTCCAGCAACACAGAGCCCAGCAGGTAACACACACACTCACTCACTCACTCACTCACTCACCCACTCACACTACATCTATAGCTGTGTCCAGCAACACAGTGCCCAGCAGGTAACACACACACACACTCACTCACTCACTCACCCACTCACACTACATCTATAGCTGTGTCCAGCAACACAGAGCCCAGCAGGACTCGCTCACTCACTCACTCACACATCGAGGTCCTCAGTAGTGTAAAGAAACAGAAACACACACAGGACACATACACTTACATTGTAGAAAACAAACACACACACACACACACACACACACACACACACACACACAGGCCAGGAGAAGGTAAGGAGATCAGTGTTTCCTATAACTGTCCACATGTGCTCCCCTGTGTGTTCTATTGGTTGGGACTGTGTGTGTTTTACACAGTACTGCTCTATTCTCTCCCTGTATCCTCCTGTGTATGCTCTCTCTATTCTCTCTCTGTATTCTCTCTATTCTCTCTCTCTCTATTATCTCTCTATGCTCTCTCTCTATTATCTCTATTCTCTCTCTGTATTCTCTCTCTATGCTCTCTCTATGCTCTCTCTCTATTCTCTCTCTCTATGCTCTCTATATTATCTCTCTCTATGCTCTCTATGCTCTCTATTCTCTCTGTATTCTCTCTCTCTTCTCTCTCCCTACTCTCTCTATTTTCTCTATTCTCTCTCTCTTCTCTCCCTATTCTCTCTCTATTTTCTCTTTTCTCTCTACTCTCTCTTCTCCTCTCTCCCTATTCTCTCTCTCTTCTCTTTCTATTTTCTCTCTCTATTATATATATTCTCTCTCTGTATTTTCTGTATTCTCTCTCTATTCTCTCTCTCTATTAGCTCTCTATTCTCTATCTATTCCCCCTCTTCTCTCTATTCTCTGTTTTCTCTCTCTATTATATATCTATATCTAGCACTCTCTCTATTCTCTCTCTGTATTCTATCACTCTATACTCTCTCTCTATAAGCTCTATATTCTCTCTCTATTCTCCCTCTCTTATCCCTATTCTCTCTTTTCTCCCTCTCTATTCTCTCTATTATCTCTCTCTATTCTCTCTATTCTCTCTCATCTCTCTTTTCTCTCTATTCTCTTTCTCCTCTCTATTAAATCTCTGTATTCTCTGTCTACTCTCTCTGTGTTCTCTGTCTTCTCTCTCTCTTCTCTATTTATATTCTCCCTCTCCTCTCTATTCTCTGTCTTCTCTCTCTATTCTCCCTCTCCTCTCTATTCTCTCTTTTTTCTCTCTATTCTCTCTCTCTATTTTCTCCCTCTCAATTCCATATATTCCCTCTCTCAATTCCATATATTCTGTCTCTTTTCTCTCTGTATTCTCTATTGTCTCTCTATCTCTCTCTCTCTCTTCTCTCTCTCTGTATTCTTTCTCTCTATTCTCTCTCTATCCTCTGTATTCTCTCTATTCTCTCTCAGTATTCTCCAGACGTTTCCACGGTTCTTTTTAACCTTTCTTTCTAAGAGTCTTTTTCTTATTTCATGTTCAAGCAAGCGTGAAGAGGAGTGATTCATTCTTATTTTTGGGACACAGCGTACGGTACTGCAGCGTTTATAGCATCGGTTAGCGTACGGTACTGTAGCGTTTATAGCATCGGTTAGCGTACGGTACTGTAGCATTTATAGCATCGGTTAGCTTACGGTACTGCAGCGTTTATAGCGTCGGTGAGTGTACGGTACTGCAGCGTTTATAGCATCGGTTAGCTTACGTTTCTGCAGCGTTTATAGCATCGGTGAGTGTACGGTACTGCAGCGTTTATAGCATCGGTTAGCGTACGGTACTGTAGCGTTTATAGCATCGGTTAGCTTACGGTACTGCAGCGTTTATAGCGTCAGTGAGCGTATGGTACTGCAGCGTTTATAGTATCTGTTAGCGTACGGTACTGCAGCGTTTATATTATCTGTTAGCGTACGGTACTGCCGCGTTTATAGTATCTGTTAGCGTACGGTACTGCAGCGTTTATAGTATCTGTTAGCGTACGGTACTGCAGCGTTTGTAGTATCTGTTAGCGTACGGTACTGCAGCGTTTATAGTATCTGTTAGCGTACGGTACTGCAGCGTTTATAGTATCTGTTAGCGTACGGTACTGCAGCGTTTATAGTATCTGTTAGCGTACGGTACTGCAGCGTTTATAGTATCGGTTAGCTTACGGTACTGCAGCGGTTTGAACCCTGCACTCCTTTCACCCACGAGCTGTGCGTGCGTGTGTGTGTGTGTAATTGAGGTGTTTGTGGCTCAGCCCTAATGTATGTGGACGTGGCTAAAAGCTTGGACGCTGTTAGGGACCGCTGTTATGGTCCCAAACATTGGCCAATGACGGAGCCTTGTCCCCGCAGACCCTCCGCTTGTGACGTGATGCTGCGCTGTTCATGAACACTGGATCACTCCTCCCGTTCACCTCCTTTTTAATACTTTTTTATATATAATAATAATAATAACAACAATGTTTAACAAAGTAGTGACTGAGAACTTATGCTGAGATCAATCTCTCTCTCTTTCTCTCCATCCCCGCCTCGTTCTCTCTCTCTCTCTCTCTCTCTCTCTCTCTCTCTCTCTCTCTCTCTCTCTCTCTCTCTCTCTCTCTGTCTCTCTCTCTGTCCCTCTCTCTCTCTGTCTGTCTATCTTTCTGTCTCTCTGTATGTCTCTCTGTATGTCCCTCTTTCTCTCTCTCTCTCTCTCTCTCTCTCTCTCTCTCTCTCTCTCTCTCTCTCTCTCTCTCTCTCTCTCTCTGCTCTCTCTCTCTCTCTCTCTCTCTGTCTCTGTCTCTGTCTCTCTCTCTGTCCCTCGTTCTCTCTCTCTCTCTCTCTCTCTCTCTCTCTCTCTCTCTCTCTCTCTCTCTCTCTCTCTCTCTCTCTCTCTCTCTCTCTCTCTCTCTCTCTCTCTCTCTCTCTCTCTCTCTCTCTCTCTCTCTCTCTCACTCCCCCCATCTCTCTCCCTGTCTCTCTCCCAGGGTCCTCTGTCCACCCTCCCCAGTATGGACAGCTCCTCTGTGAAGGCAGCCATGGTAAGCTGAAGCTGGAGGAGGAGTCACACGACCTCCGCCTGACCCCTCGGGTGCTACGGCGGTGGGCCCTGCTGTCCACATGACTCCATTACCGTCACATAAGCCCTGTTGCTAATGCTAGTCCCACTGCTTGTTATATAATGGCATGGTTGTCAAGTGTGTGAGTGAGTGAGTGAGTGTGTGTAGGCCTGCATTTGTGCCTGTGTGTGCATGTTTGTGTGTGAATGTATGTTTGTGTGTGAGTGTGTGTGTGTGTATGTTTGTGTGTGTGTGTGTGTGTGTGTGTGTGAGTGCATGTTTGTGTGTGAGAGTGCATGTTTGTGTGTGTGTGAGTGCATGTTTGTGTGGGAGTGCATGTTTGTGTGTGGGTGTATGTTTGTGTGTGTGTGTGTGTGTGTGTGTGTGTGTGTGTGTGTGTGTGCATGTTTGTGTGAGTGCATGTTTGTGTGTGTGAGAGAGTGCATGTGTGTGTGTGTGTGTGTGTGTGAGTGAGTGCATGTTTGTGTGTGAGTGCATGTTTGTGTGTGAGTGTATATTTGTGTGTGTGTGTGTGTGTGTGTGAGTGCATGTTTGTGTGTGTGTGAGTGCATGTTTGTGTGTGTGTGTGTGAGAGAGTGCATGTGTGTGTGTGTGTTTGTGTGTGAGAGTGCATGTTTGTGTGTATGTGAGTGTCGGGGCCTTGAGCTAGCCCATTTCTGAATGACATCACCTGTACTGTACTCCCGTCTCATGTCAGGACGGCAGAGTCCCTCGCCAGCTTCCGCTAGAGACTCAAGACCCACCTGTTCAGAGTCCACCTGGACTCTCCATGAACCCTCCTTCTCCTTTGTGAACCCCTAAACTTGCTTAAGTCCTGACATTAATAGCTCTTAGCATGTTGTATATTCTAGCAAAGTGTATATCCTTAATGTTGATAACACGCTCTTATCACAGCTACTTAAGCAGGTGACCTGGCAGTACGACATTGTGTTATTCATCTTGTTAATATGAATGCTTGTGAACTGCTCTCTTTTTATGTTCGCGTACCTCAGCGTTATGCTATTGTCTGCTTCAACAAATGTACTCTGTGTAAGTCGCTTTGGATAAAAGCGTCTGCCAAATGCCCTAAATGTAAATGTAAATGTACTGAATGACATCATCAATGCGGCGTTGCTCTCCTCCTTTGTGCCGATAGGTCCAGTTCGATCGCTACCTGTCGTCCCCTGACACCATGGTCATGCCGCAGCTCAACTTCCTGCTCAGCGCCGCCATCAAGTGAGTTCCTCCCCCTCCCCCTCCCCCTCCAGATCAGAAGCCTCACCTGTGAGTTGATCCCCACTAGGGGGCGCCTGACATGCAATGATTAATACGGACACTTCAGGTTATCTTTACTGTCGTGATAAGTATTCGTTGATTGCACGATTTAGCGATGTTTGATCCGTTTTAGATTGTTAATACACGAATAAGGTCTAATGATCCATGGACAGCTGATCCATACGTCCATACATGAAGCCCCTCCCCTTCCTGATCATCTTAACATGAGGCCTCTCCCCTTTCCTGATCCATACATGAAGCCCCTCCCCTTCCTGATCATACATCATGAAGCCCCTCCCCTTCCTGATCATACATCATGAAGCCCCTCCCCTAGCCCTTCCCCTTTCCTGATACAGACAGAAAGAAGCCCCTCCCCTTCCTCATCCATACAGCATGAAGCACCGCCCCTAGCCCCTCCCTGATCATATAACATGAGGCCCCTTCCTGATCATATGAAATTAAGGTCTGCCCCTAGCTCCTCCCCTTCCTGATCCACACAGAATGAAGCCCCTCCCCTTCCTGATCATATGAAATTAAGGTCTGCCCCTAGCTCCTCCCCTTCCTGATCCATACAGAATGAAGCCCCTCCCCTTCCTGATCCTTTACAGTATGAATCCCCTCCCATGACTCATGAAGCCCCTCCCCTTCCTGATCCATTCACTAGTTTGCCTGTTTTAATTAGTGAGGAAGCGTTTCCCAGTAAAAGCAGGAGGTAGTCGATCACTCAGCGTTTCCATTGGTCGTCAGGGGAGTACCGCCTGCCTAATGGTTCCTCTCATCAGAGTCCATCAGGCCTCGGCGTGTCTCTGATTGACTGACATGCCGAACGGTACTCTGAAATGTTCACCCTCCGCTATGGCGGGCGGCCTCACCGCTAACGAGCTCTGAGTGAAATGATTCATGTTTCAATTCCTGGAGGTCAAAACCACCTGCTGGAATAACTGAGTCCCATCACCCCCACTGAACACACACACACACACACACCACACACACACACACACACACACACACACACACACACACACACACACACACACACACAGGGAGAGAGTGAGGGAGAGAGAGAACTGATCAAACAGGTGACTCTCTCTCTCTCTCTCTCTCTCTCTCTCTCTCTCTCTCTCTCTCTCTCTCTCTCTCTCTCTCTCTCTCTCTCTCTGTCTGTCTTTTAATGTCTGCATATCTCTCTCCATCACTCGCATTGTCTCTCTCTATTCTCTCCCTCTCAATTCCATATATTATTTTCTCTCTGTATTCTCTCTCTCTCTCTCTCTCTCTCTCTCTCTCTCTCTCTCTCTCTCTCTCTCTCTCTCTCTCTCTCTCTCTCTCTCTCTCTCTTTCTCTCTCTCTCTCTCTCAGGGTCAGTCTCTCTTTATTCTCTATATTCTCTCTTAGTCTATATTCTCTCTATAGTCTCTCTCTTTATTGCTCTCTTCATCCTCCCGTCAATGCCGCCCCCCACACTCACTCACTCACTCCATTTCTCACTCACTCACTCTATTTCTCTCTCCACTCCTTCCCTGAATCCACTCTCTCTCTCTCTCTCTCTCTCTCTCTCTCTCTCCCTTTCTCTCTCTCTCTCTCTCAAGCGTTCTATCACTTTCTGTCTCTCCATATAACTCTCTCTCTCTCTCTCTCTATACATTTGTCTCTCTTCTCTCTCCGTCTGTATTTCTGTCTCACGCACTCCTGTCATTCCCTGAATCCTCTCCATCTCTCTTTCTCTCTCTCTCTTTCTTGTTTTTCTTCTGGTCTCCCTGTTTGTTATTTCCGGTAATTCCTGTGGTACTGAAGGGTTGTGGGGTGAGTGTTGCCGGGCAGAGGGCCAGATCTGATCATGAGCTTCATTCACAAGTCAGAGGGAGAGACAATGGGGGAGGGAGGAGAGAGAGAAGGGGAGGGAGATAGAAGGGGAGAGAGAGAAAAGTGGAGAGGGAGGGAGAAGGGGAGAGGGAGAGAGAGAGAGAAGGGGAGAGAGAGAGAGAGAGAAGGGGAGGGAGAGAGAAGGGGAGGGAGAGAGAGAGAGACAAGGGGAGGGAGAGAGAGAAGGAGAGGGAGAGACAAGGGGAGGGAGAGAGAGAAGTGGAGGGAGAGAAGGGGGGAGAGAGAGAGAATGGGAGGGAGAGAGAGAAGGGGAGCGAGAGAGAGAGAGCGAGAGAGAGCGAGAGAGAGAGAGAGAGAGAGAGAGAAGGGGAGAGAGAGAGAGAGAGAGAAGGGGAGAGAGAGAGAGAGCGCGGGAGAGAGATAATAAACAATGAGTACTTTATAACGTTGCCTGCCCGAGAAAACATTGACTTTAAAGCAACATAGAAAACATCTTATGTTATTGTCTGTGTTTGGATTTTTTTTAATATAATGTTTAAAGGAGCAATGTGTACGATTATTAGTTAACATTTTTTTTACAGAATGTCAAAGACAAATACATCTACGCACAGATTCACTGTAAACAGTTGGCTTTATGTTTATAGTCAGTGGGGGGTCAAGGGGTGAAGCCTTTGGGGAAAAACAATCTAGAGGGCCCTCAGTAGAGCGCATACCTCGGCAAAAAGTCCCCTGGATCCAGGTTCCGGTTGAATCCGGTTCTGCTCCAAAATAGAGTCAACTGGTCCTTGGCCTGTAAGTAACCTCACCACCAGGTTGTGTCCCAATTCCCTTCATAACTTTTTGGGGTTATCTTGCAAACAGTCCAACAAACAAACAGACAGACAGACAGACAGACACTTAATGGTGGAGGTGCTACAAAGTTGAAACTTCCATCGCAAAAAAAACCGTCCAGACAGACCGAAGTGAGGCGAAGGGGGGGGTAGCCGTGGCCATTCTTTGTGCTTTGTTGTGTTTTGTTTTGATTTGTGGGTGCATGCCGCGCTGTCGTCCACAGGGGGCGCTGCGCACCGCGCTCTGCCCGCCCGGCTTGTTTTGCTGGCCGAGGCCACAGAATGGTCAATGAAGCGTTCGTCGTCACTGGAGTCACCGGGCCGACATATTTGTCCCCCCGCCAGTGAAATACTTCACTTCAAAGCCGCTCTGCCGCTTTGATTCCAGAGTTCCTGGTTTAGCGGCACAAAAGATTGATTTATTGATTCCTGATCTGTGATCAGAGCTTTTTGTTGGAGCTATTCACAGGCTTGTGAATGGAATATATTTGCTTAGTGAAGTGTTGTTAGTGAAGTGTTCGGTGAATAGCAGCCTATAATTGTTACTCGTGGCCGGGTTCCAATTACTAGTTCAGACCGAGCTATCGTGGTAACATCCCCCCTGTTCACACAGAGGGTGACCGAGTGGAACGTTAGCCCCACTGATGTCTCTCTACAGCTACGGAGATATAGCCCATTTCAATCTCACCAGACCTCAACGTTAAAGTGACCGTGTGACTAAATGTAGATGTTTAACAATAACAATGTTTACGCTATTTGATGATTTGGCATTGCCATTCTGATTATATTAAAATGGGGGCGGCAGTAGATCAGTCTGTTGTTATTGGGCTTGTGAACCGGAAGCCAAGCCGGTTCAAGTCCCCCTCGAAAAACACCTTGGCACTGCCCTTGAAGTGCCCTTGAGCAAGGCACCAGACCCCCTAACACTGCTCCCCGGGCAGCTGCCCCACTGCTCCTAATACTAGGATGGGGTAAATGCAGAGAAACACATTTCACTGTGTGTGTGTGTGTGTGTGTGTGTGTGTGTGTGTGTGTGTGTGTGTGTGTGTGTGTGTGTGTGTGTGTGTGTGTGTGTGTGTGTGTGTGTGTGTGTGTGTGTGTGTGTGTGTGTGTGTGTGTGTGTGTGTGTGTGTGTGCGCGCATGTATTTGACCAATAAAGAGGATAAAATCCTCCAGATTTATATTTAGACCTTGGCCTGGCATGGATATTAGTGTTGTGTAAGAAGTGAAACTGAAACTAAACAGAACTTGGCGGGATCCGTCGCTGTCGTGTTTACACTACACTAAGTATTGATTAGGTATTGGAACAGAAACCCAGCTTAGCAGTGTTCCAAATGCTTTCCCGACCACCACAAACTAACCTTATTATTATGATGGACAGAAGCTATTTTGACTGCTATGAGGACACTCCTAAGGGATATACAGTATGAGTGTCTCATCACCGCTGTGGTCGTGTTCCAGGGACCTGATCTTCCGCCAGTCCACTGAGCTGGTGTGCCGGGCGTACGGGGAGGTCCACGCCGCCGTCAGCTGCCCTGCCAACACCTACCAGGACCTGGAGAACCTGGTGCCCCGGTCCCCCCAGCAGGTCCAGACCCTGCTGTCCTGAACTCCCTCTTATCCACCTCCTCCTCCACCTGTAGACCTGCTACAAAACACAAACACCTAGACAGACGCCACCAGCCGTGCCACCTGTGTATATTTTGTACCATATAACATTGTGTACAGCTGTATATAATAGTCCTAATATATTGATTTATTGGTGGATCTAGTTGGTACTGGAAAAAGGTTTCTGCTGTGTAGTTGAAATCCTTCTGTTGATTTGTGCTCCATCCACCAAGCCAGCTGGTCTCACTCAATGGCTATTGGCCAATCAGGTTCTGCTTATTGGCAACACTGATTGGTTGTCCTGAAAACCTGCAGTGGAGTTTTAGTGATCTGGATCTGGAGTTTCTATGAATGGGCAAATGTTGGATTTGTCGGTTGAGGGTTTCTGTTCTTGTGTCCTCATGTAAATAACTGGACTCATGAGAAATATGTATTTATCATTCTGTCTTTTACCACACCAAGGGCCTCCCTCTCTCTCTCTCTCTCTCTTTCTCTTCTCTTTCTCTCTCTCTTCTCTCTCTCTCTCTCTCTCTCTCTCTCTCTCTCTCTCTCTCTCTCTCTCTCTCTCTCTCTCTCTCTCTCTCTCTCTCTCTCTCTCTCTCTCTCGGTCTCTTGCTACACACAATGTAAGAAGATGTGTTTTAAATCCTGAAAATACAATAAAAATAACACATTTACTTACCGTCACTACAGTTTTGAGTATTCTTTGTGTAATTGTAACAGTTACAATATCATCAAATGTAGCAATATCTCATAGCATTTATCATAGTATTTTCAGATTATAGTATTACGGTGATTATAGCATTAGGATATTATCTATACTATACCATAACATCATATATTATTATCATGCCATTATCGTATAACTATGACACATTATCATATTACCTTTATATGCTATTATACCACAGCAATATCATGTACTATCACTATCACCATAGAGATAATCATATATTATTGTCATAGTATTACCTGCTGAAGTTAATCTTTCAACTTTATTATTACCATTAATATTAATCTAATATATATTTTGAATACCATACTAGAATACCATTAATATTACTAATTTATAATATTAATTTATATGAAATTAGTTATATTATTTACATTTACATTTAGGGCATTTGGCAGACGCTTTTATCCAAAGCGACTTACAAGGTGTACATTTGTTGAAGCAGACAATAGCATAACGCTGAGGTACGCAAACATAAAGATAGAGCAGTTCACAAGTATTCATATTAACAAGATGAATAACACGATGTCGTACTGCCAGGTCACCTGCTTAAGTAGCTGTGATAAGAGCGTGTTATCAACATTAAGGATATACACTTTGCTAGAATATACAACATGCTAAGAGCTATTAATGTCAGGACTTAAGCAAGTTAGGGGTTCACAAAGGAGATTATATGAATTATATTATCAAACCACAGCATTCTCATGTTCTATCGTTGTCCTACCACAGCATGATAATGATATTATTATTGTTATTATCATACCGTAACATTATCAAGTTATGAGCATGTAACACTATGTAACCCGCTGCCAGGTCACCGGGTGATAAGACCAGCCTTCCTCCTGTGGTCGTCCTCCTCCTCCTCCTCCTCCTCCTCCTCGTCCTCCTCGTCCTCGTCCTCGTCCTCCTCCTCCTCCTCCTCGTCCTCGTCCTCGTCCTCCTCCCTCCTCCTCGTCCTCTCCTCCTCCTCCTCCTCCTCCTCCTCCTCCTCCTCCTCCTCCTCCTCCTCGTCCTCCTCCTCCTCCTCCTCCTCCTCCTCCTCCTCCTCCTCCTCCTCCTCCTCCTCCTCCTCGTCCTCCCTCCTCCTCGTCCTCTCCTCCTCCTCCTCCTCCTCGTCCTCGTCCTCGTCCTCCTCCTCCTCCTCCTCCTCCTCCTCGTCCTCCTCCCTCCTCCTCGTCCTCTCCTCGTCCTCGTCCTCCTCCTCCTCTCAGAGTAGCGTTGGGTTACCGCCGTGACGTGCTGTTTCTTGGCTGCTACCCACGTGCCTTTTGGCAGCGCTGGCGGGCTCGAACCCCCAGCGGGTTTCCCCCGGCGTTCAGCTGTGGTCTGAGCTCTGGCTCAGGGACACTTAAGTCCAAAGTTCTCCCGGAATGTCTGAAAAAGTTCTCCCGGCCCAGTTCCCAAGTATGTTATTTTTAAAATAACAGTATTACGACATGTTTTTAAGATACTCACAGCCACTTTACAGAGACATAAATTACTGCTCAAAAACAGACCAGAATCGGTTGTTTAAAAAAAACAACTGAAACTGTTTATTAAAGTAAATGCCCTGATATCAATTGTTTATGTTTATCTGAAAGATTCCTCACATTATAAAGAATCTGAATTTACATAAATATATACCCAACCATAAATGCAAGTATTGCCTCGGAGAACAATCCAAGGGTCCACTTATACAGGTATATATACTATTTATAAATTCTATCTTTACTCTCACAACCTGACCTTTGACCTGGTTACCTGCTGAAGTTAGGCTCTGACCTTTGACCTGGCTAACTGCTGAAGTTAGGCTCTGACCTTTGACCTGGTTACCTGCTGAAGTTAGGCTCTGACCTTTGACCTGGTTACCCGCTGAAGTTAGGCTCTGACCTTTGACCTGGTTACCTGCTGAAGTTAGGCTCTGACCTTTGACCTGGTTACCTGCTGAAGTTAGACTAACAGTTAGAGCCTAACTTCAGCAGGTAACCAGGTTATAGGTTAGAGTCACCTTTGACCTGGTTACCTGCTGAAGTTAGGCTCTGACCTTTGACCTGGTTACCTGCTGAAGTTAGGCTCTGACCTTTGACCTGGTTACCTGCTGAAGTTAGGCTCTGACCTTTGACCTGGTTACCTGGCGATGTTCCCTCCTCTTCACGCTCGGTCGGCCAGCCTGCTGACAGCTGCCCTCCGAAGCGTGTGATTGGTTGAATGTTTGCTACCATGGGGCTCTAAGTGGTGTGTGTATGTGTGTGTGTGTGTGTGTGTGTGTGTGTATGCGTGTGTGTCTCTCACATTTGCCAGTTCGTTAGCGTGGCCCCCAGCGACACCAGGGGTCTTAAGGGCCCTTACACACACACGCACACGCACACGCACACGCACACGCACACACACACAGGGCAGGAAAGTGTAGTGGTTAGGGTTAAGTTTGACTTTGGGTTTCCTCATGGAAGGGAAAGGTCGGAGGTCAAACCTCACCTCTGTGCATCGTTACGTAACGTGTAAACACCATCTCTCCCAGCGTGATAACGCCAGCCAGGAAGTCATTAGCGGGGCTCCGGTGGACTTTGTGCGTGTGATGCTGACACTCCAAGGTGTGGAGACTCCCGATCAGGCCTGTGTTATCAGATAAGGTTCTCTCATTATTACACACATACAGATACAGTGATCGCTGTTCCTGTGTACCAACAGAGGAAGAGACTTTCGCTGCACACCTCTTCACAATAGAAGATTCAAGATTCTTTATGTTTTTAAAGTACAAGTCGTAAATGGAAGGCTTACTCCCCATTCCCTCCCACAGTATGGATATCCTTCAAATAACAATACTGTACACAATAGAAATAGCAATGAAAATAACAATAAAGTGACTGATGGATGATATGTGCATGTGTTGAATTGTGCAAAAAGCATTCAAACAGCATTTTAAAGTGCCAGTAGTGCAGCAGCATCATGAATACAGTGCAGTAACTGTCATGAGTCCAGAAAGTCCATGGATGTAATGATAGTGGCAGCGCTCCTCAAAAGTTCTGTTTAAACGTTTCAAAATGTCAAGTGTTTTCAACAGTGTTCCTCCGCTGTTAGCCTTCTGCCCCATGTGACGATAGAATTGTATAACTCATCCCCTCACCCTTCCGCGGGCGGTTGGTAGGGGTTGGGGGGGGGGGGTTACCTAACGTTGTAACCGGGGCTTTGGACCAGAGGTAATCGTCCCGTCTTAATAGGGGACTTACAAATCCCATCTCCTGGCTTCAGGTCTATCTATAACCCTCATAACAACACTCCTCCGCTTGGCCCCCTCGGAGTTCCCGGAAAGGTTATCTGATGGCGAACACAGTCTGCCTCTCTGAAATCTATTAGTTAGCCCTGCGCTGCTCCCAATCTATTAGTGCTTTGTAGCAGGCGGCTTGGGTCGGGATGCATTTCATTATCAACAACAATATTGTCATCCAACACAGGAGAAACATCACGTCGGCGTACGCCGACCGCACAGAAAAAAACAACAACGTACAAACAACATGAAAACGTCCACGTACAACACACGCACACACACACGCACGCACACACACACACACACACACACACACACACACACACACACACACACACACACACACACACACACACACACACACACACACACACAGAGACAGAGAGAGAGAGAGAGAGAGAGAGAGAGAGAGAGAGAGAGAGAGAGAGAGAGATAATGCATAGACAGAGAAGTGCGGACTGTGATTCTGTACATTTAAGGCGTGAGGTTATTAATACAGGTCCATCTGGGCCGCCTGCTGACAGGCGCTATAGGCTAGGCTAGCTCCCTGGCCAGATGTATGGACAGGTGGCCAGAGCGTCAAAATACATCTGACACATTAACATTAACACTAGCGCCAATGCTGTTGGGTTAGTTATATGGAGCTGAGAGAGAGAGAGAGAGAGAGAGAGAGAGAGAGAGAGAGAGAGAGAGAGAGAGAGAGAGAGAGAGAGAGAGAGAGAGAGAGAGAGAGGTGAGATAAACAGAGAGACATGGAGAGAGAGGGAGAGACAGGGTGAGGAGTGATTGGTCACTTTGTGTTATTATTCCCATTATTTAATCAAACTGTTGGAACTGTATGATTGTTTTCATATTCTTAGGCTATATATATATACATTATAAATAGAGAATAGAGAATAGAGAGAGAGAGAGAGAGAGAGGGGGAGAGAGAGATAGAGAGAGAGAGAGAGAGCGAGAGAGAGAGAGAGAGAGAGAGAGAGAGAGAGAGAGAGAGAGAGAGAGAGAGAGAGAGAGAGAGAGAGAGAGAGTGGGAGAGAGAGTGGGAGAGACCGAGAGTGAGATGTAGACAGATAGAGAGAGAAAGAGAGCTAGATAGAGATGAAGAGAGATCATTTGAGAGATACAGGAGGGACAGATAGATAGATAGATAGATAGACGAGAGGAGGGATGGTGGCTAATGACTGGCTGTCTATTTTAGCCAATCACCGGACAGCGTTTCCCTCCAGAGAGTTAGAATATGTCAGACCCCTGAGGGTTGGCCCCAGAAACCCCTGTTATCCCCTGGCCATAGGGAGACTGTTGTTTGCTTTGCTAATGTGAACACGTTGTCCAGATTCAGATTCCTGAGCCTCAGACCTCTAGTCTTATGGACACACAGATTCGGAATCAAACCTGCGCGCTCTGTTGTACACGACGGTGGCTTTACTTGGTTTAGCTCGCGCTGTTTAGCTAGCTCACACCGCTGGTGGTGGGTGCGTTTGGTGAAAGACTGTGTGTGTGCATGTGTGTGTGTTGGCTGTGTCTGTGTGTGTTTGTGTGTGTGTGCATGTGTGTGTGTGTGTTGGCTGTGTCTGTGTTTGTTTGTGTGTGTGTGCATGTGTGTGTGTTGGCTGTGTCTCTGTGTGTTTGTGTCTGTGTGTGTGCATGTGTGTGTGTTGGCTGTGTCTGTGTGTGTTTGCCTGTGTGTGTGTGTGTGTGTGTGTGTGTGTGTGTGTGTGTGTGTGTGTGTGTGTGTGTGTGTGTGTGTGTGTGTGTGTGTGTGTGTGTGTGTGTGCGTGTGTGTGTGTGTGCGTGTGTGTGTGTGTGTGTGTGTGTATGTCAGTGTGTGTGTGTGTGTGTGTGTGTGTGTGTGTGTGTGGGGCTGTGTGCGTGTGTGGTTATGCATGCGAAGATGTGTGTGTGTGTGGCTGTGTGCGTATGTGTGTGTGTGTGTGTGTGTCTGCAGGCGTTCATTCCAACTTGTACCGTATGTGGAATACTCTCTAGTATTTACCTGACAAAACATTTGACCCCGTGACCCCAGGTGGAAATTACCCAAAATACCGCAGTAGAAGAACCTGCAGCAGGCTGACCGCTCTACTAGCATAGCCAACTAGCATAGCCAACCAGAACTTTAAGCTTATTATATAGATCAGTTTGAACTATCATACTGTGATCAAGAGTGAACAACATGCAGAATTCCGTGTTTGTGTCTATCTATGTTTATGTATGTATGCGTGCGTGTGTGTGCGCCTGTGCGTCTGTATGTGTGTGTGTCTGTGTGTGTGTGTGTGTGTGCGTGTGTGCGCGGCTGCGCGTGTGTGTGAACACTCATTCTCTGTGACTCACAACTCCATCATGCTCCCTCTTCAATGCTCACTCAGAGCCCCGCCTCTCTCTGCTCTGATTGGCTACAGGCCCCGGTCTCTGATTGGCAAGTGTCTGGCCTCATCACTGTCCGTCCGCCGACACACCAAACGTGTGTGTGTGTGTGTGTGTGTGTGTGATTGTGTGTGTGTGTGTGTGTGTGTGTGTGTGTGTGTGTGTGTGTGTGTGTGTGTGTGTGTGTGTGTGTGTGTGACAAAACCAATGGGTCCCTCATAATAAGCTGGGATCTGTCTTGTGGTCACAGTGTTCTAGATCAGCGGTTCTCAACTGGTGGGTCGTGACCCATTCCTGGGTCTTAGAGCAGACGCCAAACCCTCATCTATTGAAAGAAGTAGTTGTGTCAATGTTAATTCATGTGTCAATGTCTTAATACTTCATTGAGTCAAGTCCCGATTTTTGTTTGTTTCCTCTGCCATCAAAGACTGACTAGAGGTTATGTTTTCACCTGTTTTTTTCTGTTAGCAAGATAACTCAATAAATGATGCACTGAATTGGACACAACTTGGTGATTCGATTACTTACAGGCCAAAAAACAGTTGATATGATTTTTGGCACAGATCCCGATTCCGAATCCGGATCCAGGGGACTGTTTGGTGCGGTAGGAGGTACGCGCTCTACTGAGGGTCCTCTAGTTCAGTGATTCCCAACCGGGGGTACGCGGACCCCTAGGGGTACGTGATGGGATTGCAGGGGGTACGTAGAAAGATTAGGGATTGCAATTTATTTAAAATATATATATTATTATTATTTAAAACAATTTAACACAGTTTAGCAATGCTTAGCAACCTAAGACCCACGTGATGAAACCCGCAAAATGAAACCTGCGATGCGGTCTGTGAGACGGCTGGTGGCACTCGTGCTCATAACTCTGGAAAATGGATGCACAGTTGGGCCGCGTTAAACGCACTAATAGCGGTACCGTCGCTGTGGAACCGGGTGAGCCCAGTGAAAAGAAAAAAAAGTGGACAAGACCAAACAGCGGCAGTTCAGTGACAAATACACTGTTTATGGATTTACTACATCTGATGATCCACTGCAGCCACAGTGGTTATTTTTTGCGGCGAAGTGCTGGCAAATAATTCAATGAAGCCAGCCCACCTGCAGTTAAGTGCTATCATGGATGACGCAGTTAAGGTGATTCATTTCATTCAGTCCAGACCTACGAATCACCGACTATTTCAAACTCTGTGTCAAGACAGCGGGGCAGAGCATGGGCAGCTACTGCTTCACACAGACGTCCGCTGGTTGTCGCGTGGCAAAACACTATCCAGGCTGTTTGAACTTCGCACTGAGGTGTCTTCTTTCCTGATACAGCACTCTCATCCTCTCGCTGTGGTTTTTCAGGATGCAGGGTGGGTTGCACGGCTGGCATATCTTGCCGATGTCTTCTCCAAGCTTAATGAGCTTAACCTCTCACTTCAAGGCAAGGACTCGCATATCCTTAACAAGTATGACAGAGTGAATGGATTCATAAATAAAGTCAACTTATGGGAGACAAAATGCGACAAAGGGGATATAAGCTGTTTCCCACTGCTTGATGGCTATCTTGCCACTACTGATGCTGAAAACAAGCAGATGGTCACAATTGTTAAAACACATCAGTCCAAACTCAAAACTGAGTTCAACCAGTACTTTCATGACATTGAAGCAAAGTCAGAACAGCTGGACTGGATGAGGAACCCATTCAGAGTGACTGAGAGCAGCAGCAGCCTTCCTGCCAGACTGCAGGAAAACCTGGTGGATTTGTTCTCTGATCGTGGGCAAAAGATGGCATATGCTGAAAAGTCACTGACAGAGTTTTGGTGTGATGTTGCAAAGGAGTATCCAGAGCTGGGGAGATGTGCATTGAATGAACTCTTGCCTTTTGGATCTATCTATATGTGTGAAGTTACCTTCTCGGCCCTGACTCACATCAAAACCAAGCAGAGGAACAGACTGAATGTGGAGAGCAGCCTAGTGACGGCTGTGGCCACATTGCCTATCAAAGCTTATGAAAGATAAGCAAGCTCAAGTGTCTCATTAAAAGCTCTAGTGACTTAATAAAATATGTTGAATATATATATATATTATTATATTCTATTTTATTTTTTATGTGGGTGGAGAACCACTGATCTATAGAGTAAAGAGCTGTAGAGTATAGACCAGGTGAGAACCACTGATCTATAGAGTAAAGAGCTGTAGAGAATAGACCAGGTGAGAACCACTGATCTATAGAGTAAAGAGCTGTAGAGAATAGACCAGGTGAGAGGCAGAGCGAGGTAGAAAGAGTGTGTTTGTGTGTATGAGAGAGAGAGAGAGAGAGAGAGAGAGAGAGAGAGAGAGAGAGAGAGAGAGAGAGAGAGAGAGAGAGAGAGAGGGGAGAGCGAGGTGTGTGTGTATGAGAGAGAGAGAGGGCTCGAGAGTTACTTAGTAACTCAGAGAGAGCTGGTCCTTTACTCACCTTTCCCCTAATAGCCCTTAACCCCCAGACCCACGTGGAGCCAGACTGCATGCTGGGTACTCTGGTGTACACACACATGCACACACACACACACACACACACACACATATACACAAACACACACACGTGTACACGCACAGAGACACAGTCTTAGTTTATCTTCTTAAATGTGGTCATTGAAGATAGCTTGCTTTAAATGTGTTTGTGTTTGTGGGTGAGAGAGAGAGAGAGAGAGAGAGAGAGAGAGAGAGAGAGAGAGAGAGAGAGAGAGAGAGAGAGAGAGAGAGAGAGAGAGAGAGATTGAGTGGGTTTTACGTTTTTTAACCTTATCTCCATTCATCCGCATTCAAGTCAAGTCAAGTCAAGTCAAGTTTATTGTCACTTCACAGTTTACAGTTTAGTATAAAGCAGTGATGTGAAATTCTTGTGTGCAATACCCGACGACAGACAGCAGTTATAGAATAAGATCAAATAAAAATAGATAAAAATAGATAAAAATAGAATAAAAAATAGGATAAAAAATAGAAGGAATATAAAATTAAAATAAAAAAATGCAATTTATAAAATGCAAAAATCAGCACAGAAAAGAGCAATATATATATATAAATCAATGTAATAAAATATACATTGTTATATGTTATACGCCCTTGTTCAGCAGCCTGATGGCCTGACTGTGGAAGCTATCTCTAAGCCTATTTGTACGACACTTGATACTGCGGTATCGCCTGCCTGACGGTAATAGTGAGTAAAGTTCGTGGCTGGGGTGGGCAATGTCTTTTATAATTCTTTTGGCCTTGGCCACGCACCGCTGGTTGTAAATGTCCAGGAGGGAGGGGAGCTCACCTCCAACGATATACTGGGCCGTCCGCACCACCCTTTGAAGCGCTCTGCGCTCGAGTGCCGTGCAGTTCCCGTACCAGGCGGTGATACACCCAGAACACTCTCGATGGTGCCGTTGTAGAATGTTCTCAGGATGCGGGGGCCCATGCTGAATTTCTTCAGACGCCTGAGAAAATACAGGCGTTGTTGGGCCTTTTTCACCACGTGTGTGGTGTGCGTGGACCATGTGAGGTCCTCGGAGATGTGCACGCCGAGGAACTTGAAGCTGCTGACCCTCTCTACTGCAACGCCGTCGATGGAGATAGGGCTGTGCTCTCCCCTCTGCCTCCTGAAGTCCACGATCAGCTCCTTGGTCTTCTTGACGTTGAGGGCGAGGCTGTTCTCCTGGCACCACTGCTCCAGCGATCCGACCTCCTCCCTGTAGGCTGTCTCGTCGTCGCCGGCGATCAGGCCCATCACTGTCGTGTCGTCAGCAAACTTGACGATGACGTTGGAGCTGTGCATAGCCATGCAGTCGTGGGTGTAGAGGGAGTAGAGGAGAGGGCTCAGCACGCATCCCTGGGGGGCTCCCGTGTTGAGGGTCAGTGGCTCTGATGTGGTGCTGCCCATCCTCACCACCTGGCGGCGGTCCGACAGGAGGTTCAGTATCCAGCTGCACATGGATGGGGGTACGCCTAGACCTCTCAGCTTGGTGTCGAGCTTGGCAGGAACTATTGTGTTGAATGCTGAGCTGTAGTCCACAAACAGCATTCGCACATAACACATAACAGTTAAGTGTTAACATTTGTCTGCAGTTGTTTCCTCCAGATGCTCTCTGTGTCTCTGATGTTGAATCTGACCCCAAACTCCATCATTTGAAGGAGTTGGGGTCAGGTTTGCATCATCCAGTCGACAAAAGTAGCAGGGAGATCTGGGTGGAGATCTGGGGTGGAGATATGGGATGGAGATCTGGGTGGAGATCTGGGTGGAGATCTGGGTGGAGATCTGGGGTGGAGATCTGGGTGGAGATCTGGGGTGGAGATCTGGGTGGAGATCCGGGTGGAGATCCGGGTGGAGATCCGGGTGGAGATCTGTGTGGAGATCTGGGGTGGAGATCTGGGGTGGAGATCCGGGTGGAGATCCGGGTGGCGATCCGGGTGGAGATCTGGGTGGAGATCCATGTGGAGATCCATGTGGAGATCTGGGTGGAGATCCATGTGGAGATCTGGGGTGGAGATCTGGGTGGAGATCTGGGTGGCGATCCAGGTGGAGATCCGGGTGGAGATCCGGGTGGAGATCTGGGTGGAGATCTGTGTGGAGATCTGGGGTGGAGATCCGGGTGGAGATCCGGGTGGAGATCTGGGTGGAGATCCATGTGGAGATCTGGGTGGAGATCTGGGTGGAGATCCATGTGGAGATCTGGGGTGGAGATCTGGGTGGAGATCTGGGTGGTGATCTGGGTGGAGATCTGGGTGGAGATCTTGGTATAGGCCACATGGAGGAAAGGTAAACATTGTGAATTTGCATAAACGACCCACATTGAAATAATTCAAAGCCAGTTGAAAAGCGACAAAGTTCCCCTTTAAGCACAATCGTGACAGACAGACTGATTGTCTGACGATGATTGGTCACTGGGATCTAGAAACATCTAGAGCGTAAAGCAAGTTGCAAGAGTCCACCTGGGATGAAATGAGAGCATGGATCACTTCCTGGATGTCACAGACACAGAGAAAGGCCTTTGTTTCTGCTGTCTCTGAGCTTGGAAAACACAGGTGCTGTCTATAAAAACTTCTTTAAAATTGTTTTAACTTTATTTAGTGTGATAGTGACCCAAAGAATATAGGGATGCCAATGTTATCAGGGGGGGCAAAATAGTGTGTGTGTGTGTGTGTGTGTGAGTGTGTGTCGCTGTCTGCCTGCCTGTCTGCCTGCCTGCGTGTCTGTCTATCTGTCTGGCTGTCTGTCTGTCTGTCTGACTGTCTTTCTGTCTATCTGTCTGACTGACTGACTGACTGACTGCCTGTGTTTATTGACATCTAACCAATGTATTTCTTCCAGACAGCTTCCAGGGCTTTCAGGGGGGGGGGGGGGGGGGTTCTGTCCATCTCGAGCGGGAGGTCCAGCTGGGTGTCATCAGACGCTGTGTTTCCTTATCAAGATGTTGACAAGAGGGGCAGAGCCGGCGACCGGTGGTGTCTTGCGCAGCGGGAATGCTGCAGGGAGCGGCAGGTTGTGACATAATTAATCCCTGTCAACAACGCACACATTTCCCAGGGCCTGGGATATGCCCTAAGCCCCGGGCCAATCAGGTGCTAGTCCAGCCTATCACTCCACCTGATACGTTGAGCCCTCTCTCTCCCTGGGGCCTCTCTCAAGAGAGCATTGATCACTGATCACTGACCACTTTCTCATGGATTATTACCCCCCGCCATCGAAGATGGACCGGGGGTCATGTTCCTCGCCCCTGTTTGTTTGTTTGTCTGTCTCTTCTGTTTGTGTTAGCAAGATAAGTCAAACAGTTATGTACGGAGGTAACACTTGGAGGTAGGATTACTTATGGGGCCAAGGAACAGTTGATTCGACTTTGAATCCGGAACCAGGGTACTTTTTAGTGTGTGTGGTGGAGGTATGTGCTCTACTGAGGTCCCATCTCGTTACCAGCTGTTATTCTGAAATTACATTACATTACAGTACAGTCATTTAGCTGTTCACGGTTTT
This sequence comes from Muraenolepis orangiensis, assembly GCA_027704905.1. Taxonomy (NCBI): domain Eukaryota; kingdom Metazoa; phylum Chordata; class Actinopteri; order Gadiformes; family Muraenolepididae; genus Muraenolepis; species Muraenolepis orangiensis. The sequence continues at coordinate 11,623,783 of CM050999.1, forward strand.
AAATTCACTACTGAAATTAATACTGAATTCACTGTTTGTCCCTTTGGGTAAAAAGGTGTCTGTGGATTGGCTCATAAGTGAACAAACTATTCATTAATGTCATTTACTATGACTACAATTAACTGTCACAAGTTATTTAGCTTTACAATGACTTCAGATACAAAGTCAACTCAACTCTCTCTCTCTCTCTCTCTCTCTCTCTCTCTCTCTCTCTCTCTCTCTCTCTCTCTCTCTCTCTCTCTCTCTCTCTCTCTCTCTCTCTCCTCTCTCTCTCTCTCTCTCTCTCTCTCTCTCTCTCCCTCCCTCTCCCGGTATGACTAGCATGTTTGGTGGCTCTTTGGACGTGCGTCACTCAGCAAAGCACAGCAACTCCTCACAAGAGCGCCGTCTTCAATACAAGTGAATTCTTTAATTCATGCCAAATGCTTTGTTTCCAAATTGTTTGGCAACGCAGCACACACACACACACACACACACACACACACACACACACACACACACACACACACACACACACACACACACACACACACACACACACACACACACACACACACACACAAAGATCCCGTCCATCACACCCCAATGACATGAGACCGGTAGTAGTCACACCTGTTGATTCACCAGACGACCAGGCCCGGCTGAACACAACGGCGAAAGGCTTTTCAGACGTTTGAAAGAGACAGATGTACTCCAGGTATAAGAAAAGGAGCACCGCGCCTTGTATTCTCATGTATTCACCTTGTCACCTTTTCACTGGTTTGACTCCTCCCCCCCTCCTCATGCCTGTCTTCCTAAAGCTGCCCCACCCTTCAGCTCCAACTGGCTCCCCACATATCTTACCCCACCTCCTCTCCACCCCTCCCTCCCCCTCTAACAACCCCTCTCTCAGTCCCTTTGTGGGTTGGGAGGGGGACAGAGCCTTCTCCAAGTGGCTGCTGGAACTCTCCCTCTCCTTCCCCCCCCCCCCCCCCCCCCCCCCTAAGACCTCAGAGACTCAGAGTCCCTCAAGACCCATCTCTTCTCCCCTCCCCCCTCCCCCTCTCCCCCCCCCCACTTCCTTCCATCGCCCCTCACTGGAAAGCGACTTTGCGTCCTACGAAAGCTCTATATATAAGTTCCATTTATTATTATTATTATTATCATTATTATTATTATTATTATAGAAATGGAACCAAAAGGATGTTGTTGTTTTTTGGGGTTTTTCATCTCTATGTCGGAGCCTTTTCACGGTAACATCAGGGCGTTGCACATTGAATCATAATAATAAAGAATATTAATGCCCAATGCCCTTAATGCCCAAGACACTACATCACACCAGAGCTTAACAAGGAGAGAGAGAGAGAGAGTGTGTGTGTGTGTGTGTGTGTGTGTGTGTGTGTAGGTGTGTGTGTGTGTGTGTGTACATGTGTGTATATGTGTGTATGTGTGTGTGTGTGTGTGTGTGTGTGTGTGTGTGTGTGTGTGTGTGTGTGTGTGTGTGCATGCAAGTGTACATGTGTGTATATGTGTGTGTGTGTGTGTGTGTACATGCATGTGTACATGCGTGTATATGCGGGTGTGTGTGTATGTGTGTACATGTGTGTATATGTGTGTGTGTACCTGTATGTGTGTGTGTGTGTGTGTGTGTGTGTGTTCTCCACCCTGGGAGAGAGAGAGAGAACACACCACGGCTCCGCTGA
>CM050999.1:11630464-11645464 GCA_027704905.1 Muraenolepis orangiensis
TGCCAGTAGTGCAGCAGCGTCGAGGATACAGTGCACAACAGTGCAGTGACTGTAATGAGTCCAGAAAGTCCAGCCAACGTATAACAGTGTAATATAATATGGATGACAATTTTCTAAAACTCCTAGCAGTTCAGTAGGCGCACTGCCTGTGGATAAAAAACTGTCCTTGAACCCGGTGGTCCTTGTCGGGATGCTGATAGGGTGAGGATAAAGTCTCTGTCGTCACATGGGTTGAGTGAAACACGTATTTTTATGTATATGTGTATTTTTGGTGGGGGGGGGGGGAAGTGGGGTTACCAAGAGATACAAGATACAAGCTACAAGCTACAAGATACAAGCTACAAGCTACAAGCTACAAGATACAAGCTACAAGATACAAGCTACAAGCTACAAGATACAAGATACAAGCTGCAAGATACAAGCTACAAGCTACAAGCTACAAGCTACAAGATACAAGATACAAGATACAAGCTACACGATACAAGATACAAGCTACAAGATACAAGATACAAGATACAAGATACAAGCTACAAGATACAAGCTACAAGATACAAGATACAAGCAGATGCGTGTTTATTAGCAGCTACAACGTCAGCACACCACAGCCCAGCCACCGAGGGCTACACATGTCACCCAACACACAAAACAGCAGCAGCAGCAGCAGCAGGCCCCAGCGGTGTTGCACAACACCAGGACTTTGCGTAAGAGCAGACCTTGTTGTGTTTTGTTTCATGTACTGACCCAGCGCGGCGCGGGTCACCTTTTGGACTTGTGCCCTGACGTAGCCGTCCACAAGCTGCCACAGGAACCCAACCCCCCCGGGCTCACAGTACGAGTACAAGCCACCTACTTCCTTGTGTTTACCTTCAGCCCGGAGCACGCGGTTCACAACAGACAACCAGGGGCAACCATAGCGTTACCGGCCAAACTGTGTTTTCGTACTGTTGTTGTTGGGGAAGTCGTAGCCGAGAGAGGGGGCGTCTGGAGGGTCTACTAAGCCTGGGGAAGGGCTGAAGGGCCCCCATTTTACCACCAGGTGTGACATGACTTGATGATTATGATTTACTATCATCATTATTATTATTATTAGGATTGTTGTGATTATTTTGATTATTATTAAACATGGCGGGAAATACAGCAACCTCTATCTACCACACTGTCCAAATGAATAGAATCAAATGAGTACATTTAATTCAAGTTATTTCTGCTCCGAGCCTGTGTTCTGACCACCAGTGTCTCGGGCTCCTGCTGCTCCTGCTCTGATGGAGTAGTGGCATCCATTAGCAGTCTATCAGGAACAGAGAGAGAGAGAGAGAGAGAGAGAGAGAGAGAGGAGAGAGAGAGAGAGAGAGAGAGAGAGAGAGAGAGAGAGAGGCTGATCCAGAGAGAGGCTGATCAAGAGCCAGGCTGATCCCGAGAGAGGCTGATCGAGAGAGAGAGAGAGAGGCTGATCCAGAGAGAGGCTGATCCAGAGAGAGAGAGAGGCTGATCCAGAGAGAGGCTGATCGACAGAGAGAGAGAGAGAGGCTGATCTAGAGAGAGAGGCTGATCAACAGAGGCTTATCCAGAGCCAAGCTGATCCAGAGAGAGGCTGATCGAGAGAGAGAGGCTGATCCAGAGACAGAGAGGCTGATCCAGAGAGAGGCTGATCAAGAGAGAGAGAGAGAGGCTGATCTAGAGAGAGAGGCTGATCAACAGAGGCTTATCCAGAGCCAAGCTGATCCAGCGAGAGGCTGATCGAGAGAGAGAGGCTGATCCAGAGACAGAGAGGCTGATCCAGAGAGAGAGGCTGATCGAGAGAGAGAGGCTGATCCAGAGAGAGCCTGATCCAGAGAGAGAGAGGCTGATCCAGAATGTCTGATCAAGAGAGAGAGAGAGGAGAGAGGCTGATCGGGAGCGAGGCTGATCAAGAGAGAGGCTGATCAAGAGGCTGATCTTGAGAGAGAGAGAGGGTGATCGAGAGAGGCTGATCGAGAGTGGCGGATCCAGAGTGGCGGATCCAGAGTGGCTGATCCATATAGGCTGATCCAGAGTGGCAGATGACGTACATCGGCCTTTGAGGCTCCACGGTCTACTATGTGAGTCCTGGAGGCCAGCGCGAGGGGTTGAGCCGACAGGGGATCAGCTGTGAAAACAAGCGGCTGAAATGGATAACAGATAGCAGGTCGGCACCATAACGTTCCGCGCCGGGAAACAACAATAGATGACCCATTCTCACAGCTCTCCGTCCTGGGAAGGTTGTGGTGTGGCGGGAGATAGGAGGAGGTGGAGGAGGAGAGGTGGTGGTGGTGGTGGTGGTGGTGGTTCGGGTGGGGTTGGTGTATTCTGCCTGGAATCTACTGTTTGGGAAAGTATCCGGTAACGCGAGGCCGTCCCCGTCGGCCTGAGAACTCTGTGTTGATTCAGAGGCGGCGGCGGCGGCGGAGGTGGAGGCGGAGGCGGCGGCGAGGGACAGGGTGGGAGGTTCCCAGGACCCCACCCCCGTCCTCCCTCTCCGTGGTGAGCTGGACCCCCTGCTGAGAGAGGTCCGGTGGACGCATAGGACCCAGCGGGCCATGCTGTATCATCCGACCGCCGGGCATGCAGGGAAGGAGCAAGCTGGCCAGGTCCCCGGAGGAGGAGGAGGAGAGAAGAAGGAGAGAAGGAGGGGAGGGGGGAGGGGGAGGCGGGAGAGGAGGGAGGAGGGGAGGAGGGGAGGCGGGGAGTGGAGAAGGAGGAGGGGAGGGGGGGAGGGGGGAGGAGGGGAGGCAGGAGAGGAGGAGGTGGGGGAGGAGAGAGAGGGGAGGAGGGGGGAGAGGGAGGGGAGGAGGGGAGGGGGGAGGAGGGGAGGCGGGAGAGTAGGGAGGAGACGGAGGGGAGGGGGGAGGAGGGGAGGCGGGAGAGGGGGAGGGGAGGCGGGAGAGGAGGGAGGGGAGGAAGGGAGGAGGAGGTGGGGAGGAGGAGGAAGAGGGGGAGGCTGGTGAGGAGGAGGAGGGGGAGGAGGGGAGGGGGAGGAGGGGAGGCGGAGGAGGGGGAGGGGGAGGTGGGAGAGGAGGCGGAGGCGGAGGTGGAGGCGGAGGCGGCGGCGAGGGACAGGGTGGGAGGTTCCCAGGACCCCACCCCCGTCCCCCCCCCTCCCTCTCCGTGGTGAGCTGGACCCCCTGCTGAGACCCAGCGGGCCACGCTGTATCATCCGACCGCCGGGCATGCAGGGAAGGAGCAAGCTGGCCAGGTCCCCGGAGGAGTAGGAGGAGAGAAGAAGGAAAAGAGGAGGGGAGGGGGGAGGGGGAGGCGGGAGAGGAGGAGGAGGAGGAGGGGAGGAGAGGGAGGGGAGGAGGGGAGGAGGGGAGGAGGGAGGAGGGGAGGAGGGGAAGAGAGGGAGGGGAGAAAGGAGGAGGGGAGGAGGGAGGAGAGGGAGGGGATGGGGGAGGAGGGGAGGCGGGAGAGGAGGGAGGAGGGGAGGAGGGGAGGCGGGGAGGGGAGAAGGAGGAGGGGAGGGGGGGGAGGGGGGAGGAGGGGAGGCAGGAGAGGAGGAGGTGGGGGAGGAGAGAGAGGGGAGGAGGGAGGGGAGGAGGGGAGGGGGGAGGATGGAGGAGAGGGAGGGGAGGAGGGGAGGAGGGGAGGCAGGAGAGTAGGGAGGAGACGGAGGGGAGGAGGGGAGGCGGGAGAAGGGGAGGGGAGGCGGGAGAGGAGGGAGGGGAGGAAGGGAGGAGGAGGTGGGGAGGCTGGAGAGGAGGAGGAGGGGGAGGAGGGGAGGCGGAGGAGGGGAGGAGGAGGGGGGAGGGGGAGGTGGGAGAGGAGGAGGAGGGGAGGGGGGAGGGGGAGGGGGAGGGGGTAAGTCGTGGCAGGTGGCAGGAATCGTCGAGGCGACGGTGGTCGTTAAACCGGGAAACGTAAGATAAGGCTGATGATGAGAAGGCAGTCATTAGCCACGGTGAATGAGCTCTCAAACACGCAGAGCTCACTCAAGCACTCTCTCTGTATGTCTCTCTGTTTCTCTCTCCCTCTCTCTCTTACTCTTTCTCTCTCTGGCTATCTTTTGCTCTGTATTTCTCCTTGTCTTCCTTTTATCCCTCTCTCTCTCTCTCTCTCTCTCTCTCTCTCCCTCTCTCTCCCCATTCTTCTCTTCGTCTCTATCGCTTCCTCTCTAGCTGTCTTTATATAAATATATACTGTATATATATATATATATATATATATATATTCATCTATCTCGCTGACTGCCACTGTGATCCAATATTTCTCAGACTTTTTTATATATATGTATATTATATTACATGTATTCACAGTCTACACAGTTGTCTTTTCCACCCACTTGTAGCCACACTGCACACCAAGTCTCGTTAGTCACACTTAGTCTTAGTTAGTCTTTCCCTATCCCTCCCCCCCGCCCCCTCCCCCGACAAACTGTATCGCTTAACTAATTACACGCCGGAGTGAAAAAAAGCACCGCTATTAAGGAGTCTTACATACGAGTAAAACATGGCGTTTAAATAGGCGGCGACGGCGGCGGCTCCTAACAAGTCCCCGCCGGTACCCGCTAACAAGTCCCCCGTGTGGGCCCCCCTTGGCCGCACACGCCTTCCCCTCGCGGGACCCCGGCCCGCTAATTGGCACCCTTTGTGGGAGCCCACTAATGAGATCCACCCTGGACGCCTCTCGCCGTGCCCATTCCATAATATCCCCTTACCACCACCCCGTTGTTACGGAAACGGCAGAGTGTGTGTAATGAGCCAGAGGTTGGGCCCCCTCTCTCTTTTTTTTTGTCAAAGTATAAGGTCCACGTTTCGGTAAGTCTTTGGACTTTCTCAGAGAAAGATTTGAGATAAGATAAGGAGAGATGAGATGAGATGAGATGAGATGAGATGAGATGAGATGAGATGAGATGAGATGAGATGAGATGAGATGAGATGAGATGAGATGAGATGAGATGAGATGAGATGAGATGAGATGAGATGAGTGAATTTCTGTATGAACCAATGGGAGGACTGCGTTCGTCCAATGCATGTGTCAATGTCAATGGACCTATGTTCTGTGTCATAGGACTATGAATGATGACGATGATGATAAATCCTTTGTTCAAAAGGGACAGTGCCGATTAGAAGGCATTTAAAAGGGAATATAACTATTTAATAATAAGTATTTATAGTCTGTATTGGTTTAGCAGGGGCTATGGTGGTTGCACCGTTTGACAGCTGCAGGAAGGAAGGAAGGACCCTTTATATAAACCCTAAACTCTCTTAAATACATCTTAGGATCTTTGGAACTCTTAAAAAAGTATGAAGTTCGTAACACAACCCTTCAGTCTCTGGCCTGTGGTGCTATACACCCCTCTTGGCGTGTTTCTAAAGACCTGGCCTCTATAATTGATGATTGGCGGTCCACACTTGAGTCACACACTGAGTGCTGCTTCTCCCTCTAAATGGTGGACGTGCTCTTTTGAAAAGTAAAAGCCTCACTCGCCCTCTGTCTCTCTCTCTCTCTCTCTCTCTCTCTCTCTCCACCACTTTCTGCTCCTACTCTGAGCCTCGCTCGCCCGCCCTTTCATGGGATTCTGTTGCCGTGGAGATGGAGCTGTGCACCCCCTCCTCCGCCTCCTCCTCCTCCTCCTCCTCCTCCTCCTCCTCCTCCTCCTCCTCCTCCTCCTCCTCCTCCTCCTCCTCCTCCTCCTCCTCCGAGGCAGTGCAAGTAGGGGAAGGCGTCCCATTGGACTGAATCCATCCCCATTATAACCCGATGCTGGTCCTCTGGTGAGGTGGCTAGGGGCATGCAGAGGGCTGGTGTTTAACTAGCTCCACCGGTGCGTCTATATCCTTATATACTATGCAATATAATATTAACAACGCTATACTATAACAATACTATCTATACACAATAAAAACAAACAATAAAGTGTCTAATGGCTGATATGTACATATTGCGGATGGTGCAAAAAGCATTTTTAAAGAGACCGTAGTGCAGGTCCGTAGTGGGTGGTAGCAGAATCATGAAAACAGTGCAGTAACAGTAGCTGTAAGAGTCCAGTATGCCAGTGTAATGTTAAATTGGTGACACATTTTATGATAGTTGCAGCACTTCTATCAGTTCAGTAGGCACACTGCACTGTGGGTAGAAACTGTCCTTGAATCTGCTTGTCCTGGTTCAGATGCTGCGGTCCCGGCCTTGTCTCCTCATCTTCCACCTCCTCCTCATGCCTTCTCCTCCCCTTCCTCCTCATCCACCTCCTGCTCTTCTTCCTCTTTCTCCTCCTCTCCTTCCTCCTCCTCCTCCACCTCCTCCTCCTGCCTTCTCCTCCTCTTTCTTCACCACCTCCCGCTCCTCCTTACTGTCCTCTCTCCTCCTCTCTCCTCCCCTCCTCATCTTCCACCTCCTCCTCTTTTTTCTTCACCACCTCCCGCTCCTCCTTCCTGTGCTCGCTCCTCCTTCTTCTCATCCTCCTCCTCCTCCTACCCACCACCTCCTCCTTCTCCTCCTCCCCACCACTTCCTCCTTCTCCTTCTCCCCCCAGCTCCCCCTCCACCTCCTCATCTTCCACCTACTCCTCCTGCCTTCTCCTCCTTCTTGAGACTCACTCCTCCTCCCTTCCTCTCCTCTCCTCTCCTCGTCCGTCTCCTCCTCAGAACCCCCTGGGGGTGTCTTAATGACCGGACCCTGGGTACAGAGTCCATGTCTGTGCACACGGCAGCTCAAATTAAAAGGCCTCTTCCTCCAGCCGTCCTCACTAACACCCTGGCACTGCGCCCTGACCCGTCCTGCCAATTAGGGTGCTACCCCCCGTTGGGTGCTGCCAGCAGGGGGCCTCGGCGCCGGCTTATTGACACAGGAGCCTCCGACCGCGCTACAGTCAATAACCCCCCCCCCCCCCCGAGGATCCGGTCATCCGATTGGCCAATTGAAGTTACTCACGCCCCCCTTCCACCACCACTAACTCCACCCCCGCTCCACCCCCACCACACCTCCACCACCTCCACCACCTCCACCCGACCCATAAAACCATTAGCAGGGATTGTCCTCCGCCCCCAACCATCACCCACCACAGGTTTATTGACTCTCAACATGATCTCTCCTCGTCCTCGACCTGTTAACGAATCTCTTATTTAAACATGTTATTAATGACATTAGGAGTCATGATATTATCACTCTCCATGGGGCTTAGGTTTGGTATGGTGGCCCAGAATATCTGAAAGATAACTTCTAGCCATGACAGCCCTGTCATTACTGATAGATGTGACGGGAATAAATGATTCCTGCAATATTGTACACATTATACTATATTAAACTATATTATATTATATTATATTATATTATATTATATTATATTATATTATATTATATTATATAGTCCTATACAAGATTTAGATTATATATTGGTTGGTCGGTTATACAAAGTTATTGCATAACTTTAGGACTTTACATATGCTTTAATTGATTTAAAGGGGGAAATAGAGAGAGAAAGAGAGAGAGAAAGAGAGAGAGAGGGACTGTTGTTGTTGTTGTTGTTGTAGACTAAGACCTGGACTAAGTCCTGGGTCATAGGATGACTACAACCTAGTCCTGGGTAGAGTTGTTGTTGTTTTTGTTGTTGTGGTGGTGATGGTGGCCACGGAGTGTCCAGGTGAACCCTGGCCCCCGGGCCCCCTGTGCGAGACCACGTGGGCGCTGGTCTCAGGTAACCAATGTTCCTGGGGGCTCAAAGGGTAAACAGTGCGTAAAGCGGCGGGCTGGCGTGCGTGTGGAACGGTGTCACTGACTTCAACGGCTTATGAATAATCATCTCCATCGTGGTTTCAGAGACGGCGACCCGCCCAGCGCCTCATGTTGATAAGCAACAGGGTTCAGTGATACCCAGCGCAGCAGCATGAATGTGAAGCTGCTAGGGGGGGGGGGGGGGGTTAACCTACCTGTCTGTGTACGCTGTTCCTACCATGTCAAGCCGCTGGAAGAATGTTGTTCATGGGATGACTGTGAGGGTCTCAGAGCAACCCTACTATTGCTACTACTACTACTATACTAGTACGTATACTACTACGTATACTTCAACACTACAACTACTACCCTCTAACCCCAACATGCTCCTTAATGACATGCGTATACTACCACTTCTTCTACTACTATAGCTGCAGTGTAGGTCAGGAGGTAGAGCGGTCGCCTCACAACCGGAATGTGTTACATCACTTGTAAAGCGCTTTGGATAAAAGCGCTTTACAAAAGCATCCATTACCATTACTAACCCTAACCTGCTCCTTAATGACATGCATATACTACTACTACTCCTACTACTACTACTACTCCCCATTTACCGCGACCTGCTCACTAATGACATACTACTACTACTACTACTGCTACCTCCTTACCCCAACCTGCTCCTTAATGACATGCATATACTACGACTACTACTTCTACTATACTACGACTAACCCCTTACTCTGACCTGCTCCTTAATGACATACACATACTACTAGTACTACAACTTCTTACCCTGACCTGCTCCTTAATGACATGCACATACTACTTTACTACTATACTACTTTACTACTATACTACTATACTACTACTACTACCCCTGACCCTGACACTACTACTACTACTACTTTACTACTATACTACTATACTACTACTACCCCCTGACCCTGACACTACTACTACTACTACTTTACTACTATACTACTATACTACTACTACCCCCTGACCCTGACACTACTACTACTACTACTTTACTACTATACTACTATACTACTACTACCCCTGACCCTGACACTACTACTACTACTACTACTACTATACTACTATACTACTACTACCCCTGTCCCTGACACTACTACTACTACTACTACTTTACTACTATACTACTATACTACTACTACCCCTGACCCTGACACTACTACTACTACTACTATTACTACTATACTACTTTACTACTACTACCCCCTGACCCTGACACTACTACTACTACTTTACTACTATACTACTATACTACTACTACCCCTGACCCTACTACTACTACTACTACTTTACTACTATACTACTATACTACTACTACCCCTGACCCTGACACTACTACTACTACTACTACTTTACTACTATACTACTGTACTACTACTACCCCCTGACCCTGACACTACTACTACTACTATTACTACTTTACTACTATACTACTATACTACTACTACCCCTGACCCTGACACTACTACTACTACTATTACTAATTTACTACTATACTACTATACTACTACTACCCCTGACCCTGACACTACTACTACTACTACTTTACTACTACTACTACTACTACTACTACTTTACTACTATACTACTATACTACTACTACCCCCTGACCCTGACACTACTACTACTACTACTTTACTACTATACTACTATACTACTACTACCCCCTGACCCTGACACTACTACTACTACTACTACTTTACTACTATACTACTATACTACTACTACCCCCTGACCCTGACACTACTACTACTACTTTACTACTATACTACTATACTACTACTACCCCTGACCCTGACACTACTACTACTACTACTTTACTACTATACTACTATACTACTATACTACTACTACCCCCTGACCCTGACACTACTACTACTACTACTTTACTACTATACTACTATACTACTACTACCCCCTGACCCTGACATGCATATAAGACCAAGATGGAGGTGCGTAAACATTGCGCCACCCAGCGTCGGACCAGTTTTTGCAAGTTAGCTGTAATATACTTTACAATTCTTAGTCTGTTCACACAGAACTTGCTTTTATTACGTACACCCGACACAAACTTTTTGAATTTGGATTACAACATTCTGGCAACTTAATCGGCGATCTTCAACTCCACGCTGAAACTCCGGTGAATCTCACCACAGCACGGCTGACCGGACTCATCGCCCGCAGAGAAAAAACGTAAACACAGGAGAGGAAGCCGCGGAGGTCTACGTGCTAAGCTAAGAGCTAACCTCCGAGCTAACCCCAGAGCTAACCCCCTCCCCACCTTGGACAGAATGATCATGTGTCTTTGTTCATGCTGCCTAAGTACATGCCACTCATCAAGCGTGTGAAGCCCACCGTTAGGACAGTCAAAGTGTGGCCTGAGGGAGCAGACTCTAAGTTGCAAAAACAGTTTCAACACACTGATTGGAGGCTGTTTGAAGAGCTCAATAATTGTTTTGCCCGCTTCGACCGGGACAACCACGAACAGCCCAACAGGGATACTCTCCCTGCTGACCACCAACCCCTCACCCTCTCCCCCACATGTGCGTGCAGCACTGAGCAGAACAAATGCGCATAAGGCAGCTGGTCCTGATGGCATCCCCGGTTGCGTGCTCAGGAACTGCACTGAGCAGCTGACCGAGGTCCTTACTGACATTTTCAACATGTCACTAGCTCATGCAGTTGTCCCAGCGTGCTTTAAAACCACCTCCATTGTGCCAGTGCCTAAACGCTCCTCTCCAGCGAGCCTCAACGACTTCCGCCCTGTTACACTCACCCCCATCATCATGAAGTGCTTTGAGAGGTTGGTCCTGGCTCACCACAAATCTGGCCTCTTACCCTCACTGGATAAACACCAATTTGCCTACCGTGAGAACAGGAGCACGGAGGACGCCATCTCCTCAGCCCTTCACTATGCTCTCTACCACCTGGATGAGAGCAACACTCATGCTGTTCATCCACTTCAGCTCAGCATTCAACACCATCATCCCCTCCAAACTCATCCGCAAACTTGGTGACCTTATGGAAATCAAGAATCTTAACATTAACCCCTCTGTTTGCAACTGGTTATTGGACTTCCTAACCAACAGACCTCAGTCAGACAGGTTAGACAGTCTCACCTCCTCCACCCTCACCCTGAACACTGGCGTCCCCCAGGGCTGTGTGCTGAGCCCTCTCCTCTAATCCCTCTTCACCCATGACTGCACTCCTGTACATGGTACAAACACCATCATCAAGTTTGCAGATGACACGGCCCACCACAACGGTGGGCCGCCAATCAAGAACAACAATGAGGCAGCCTACAGGAAGGAGGTCCAGCACCTGGTGGCGTGGTGCACTTACAACAACCTGGCCCTCACACCCAACACTGATCATGGACTTCAGAAAGACCAGAGCTGGCGCACACACCCCATCCTCATCATCGGGGCAGAGGTCGAACGTATCTCCAGCTTCCTGGGGGTCCACATCTCCGAGGACCTCTCTTGGTCCCTCAACACTGCATCACTGTTAAAGAAGGCTCACCAGCGTCTCTTCTTCCTGAGGAGACTGAGGAAAGCCCACCTGTCCCTTCAGATTCTGGTGAACCTTTACCGGTGTGCCATCAGTGCATCAGTGTGGTACGGCAACTGCACTGTTTCCGAACAGAAAGCACTGCAGAGGGTGGTGAAAACCACCCAACGCATCGTTGGATTACCCCTCCCTGCAATAAACACTACCCACCACAAACAGTGTCTGAGGAAGGCACAAAAAATGGTCAAAAACACCTCTCACCTCAACCATGGACTGTTTTTCCTCCTCCCCTCCGGGAGGCGCTATAGAAACCTTTGTTCCAAGTCAAGCAAGCTTAGGAACAGCTTCTTCCCCTCAGCTGTCATCTCTCTGTACTCTGTACCACGATGACAGCCGCCCCCCTCCTCCCCCCCCTCTGCTGCCCAACATACAAACTCTGAACCCTGCTGACAATACCCTTTCACCATCAATGTCTTCAACGGCCTTGCACTGTATCATAACTCCCTACCTCTACCTATGGTTTACATATTTATAGTTTACATATTTATTGTTTACATACCTGTATGATAGTCATGTACATTTTTACTGTACTTACCGTATATATATATATATTAATCGTCAACTGCTGATATAACTACACATCCCTGCTGTATATACATTTATATATATTAATCTCTTGATACAACTGCATACCCCTGCACACTACTTGTTTATACCACGTATAATACTTACCTTGTATATATATACCTATAATTCTATATAGTAATATAAGTAATTAAGTACTGTACTTGTGCTGTACAATGACAATACATTTGAATCTAATCGAATCTAATCTAATAAACTTCTATACTACTACTACTACTACTACTACTACTACTACTACTATAGTACTATAATACTATAGTACTATAATACTATACTACTACTACTACCCCTTACCCCAATCTGATCCTTAATGACATGCATATAGTACTACTACTACTATATTACTACTACTACACTACCACTACTACTACTATTCCTACTACTACTACTACTACTACTACTACCCAGACCTGCTCCTTAATGACAAGTATATAGTACTACTACTACTGTATTACTACTACTACTACACTACTACTACTAATACTACGACAACTATTACTACTACTACTACTACTACTACTACTACCCCCCAATTGTTGGGGGGTAGTAGTGCTGGGTACTACTGCTGGGTACTACTAACAGCTACTACTACTCATATATTTCTACTTCTACTACTGCAAATACTAGTATTGTTGCCCCACAACTACTACTATTACTACGATAGCAAATATTAGTATTGGTGTCTCAGGACTACTACTACTGCTACTACTGCAAATGCTAGTATTGTTGCCCTAATGTCTACTACTATTACTACTACTACTACTACGACAGCAAATACTAGTATTGTTGTCACAGGACTACTACTACTACTACTACTGCAAATGCTAGTATTGTTGTCACTACTGCTAGGAGGACGACTACTATACAAGTACTACCATATTATACTACTACTACCACTACTCCTTCAACTATACTACTAGTAGTAGTACCGCTACTTCTACTACTACTATACAACTATACCTACTACTTGTATACTACAACTACTACTTTACTACTGCTGCTATACTAAATATATACTACTACTACTACTAATTCTAATAATATACTACTACTACTACTTTACTACTATGCTACTACTATACTACTACTACTACTATTTTATCTGGGGAGTGCTCTTCTCCAGCCTTGAGCCAGGCACTCTTATCCGGATAAGCTGGTGGTTGGCACTGTGTGTGTGGGTGTGTGTGTGTGTGTGTGTGTGTGTGTGTGTGTGTGTGTGTGTCTGTATGACTGTGTGTGTGTGTATGTGTGTAAGTGTAAGTGTGTGTGTATGTGTGTGAGTGTGAGTGTGTCTGTATGACTCTGTGTGTGTGTGTGTGATTGTGTGTATGTGTGTCTGTATGTGTGTGTGTGTGTCTGTATGACTGTGTGTGTGTATGTGTGTGTGTGAGAGTGTGTGTGTGTGTGTGTGTGTCTGTATGCGTGCATGTGTGTGTTTGTGTGTGTGTCTGTATAAATGTACCTGTATATATGTGTGTGTGTGTGTGTGTGTGTATGTGTCTGTATGAGTATGTGTATGTGTATGTGTGTGTGTGTGTGTGTGTGAATGGGTGAATGTGAGCCATTCATTGTGATGTCTGCAGCGCGGTCACCGTGGTTAGCAAAGCGCTCACTAAATGCTAGTCTCTTTAGCGCTGGCTAAGTGCTAGTCTCTCCAGCGCTCGCTTAGCACTAGTCTCTTTAGCGCTCGCTAAACGCTAGTCTCTTTAGCGCTTGCTAAACGCTAGTCTCTTTAGCCAAACCTCTACTACAGCCTTATGTTGTCATTCAGATGCAATGACAGCTAGGAAACTGCCAGAGAGAGAGAGAGAGAGAGAGAGAGAGAGAGAGAGAGAGAGAGAGAGAGAGAGAGAGAGAGAGAGAGAGAGAGACTACGAGAGAGAGACTCCCGGTGAGAGAGGAAATACCAGGGATGGCGTGCCAGTCTCACCGAACCACAAACCCCAAACTGGGTGGGGAAGTCCCCCCCCCCTGCCTCACCCCCACTCTCCCCCCTTTTCTCGCTCTTCATATAAATCACAGAATATGACTGTGGGCAGAATCATAGACAGGATGGATGATTTGACTGCTTTAAATAGACAGAGAGAGAGGGGGGGGGATACAGAGACAGAGAGAGAGAGAGATACATAGAGACAGACAGAGACAGAGAGACACACACACACGGCGACAGAGAGAGAGAGATCAAGAGAGAGCATAGAGAGAGACATGAGAGAGAGAGAGAGACAGAGCAAGAGAGACAGAGCGAGAGACAGAGAGAGACAGAGAGAGAGACATGAAAAATAATGAGAGAGACACACACCACACACCACACACACACACACACACACACACACACACACACACACACACATACATGAGATAGAGAGCAAGAGAGACACACTGAGCCACAAGAGAGAGAGAGAAAGAGAGAGAGAGAGAGAGAGAGAGAGAGAGAGAGAGAGAGAGAGAGAGAGAGAGAGAGAGAGAGAGAGAGAGAGAGAGAGAGAGAGAGAGAGAGAGAGACGGAGACATGAAAGAGAGAGAGACACACACAGACATGAAAGAGTGCAAGAAAGAAACAGAGCGAGTGGAGTCACACAACCACTCAGTTTGTCCTCACAGCGGCTACCCAGAGATTGGGTTCTGATCTCATATCATTCCCTCTACTACTACTACTACTACTACTACTACTACTACTACTACTACTATACAACTACAACTTATACTACCACTACTACTACTACTTATATTACTACTACTACTACAACTACCACTACCACTACTACTACTACTACTACTACTACTACTACTACTACTACTACTACTACTATACAACTACAACTTATACTACTACTACTACTACTACTACTACTACTACTACTACTACTACCACTACTACTATTATTCTACTACTACTACAATTTCTACTACCACTAATACCACTACTACTACTACTACTATACTACCACTATTACTGCTATACTACTACTACTAATACTAATACTAGTACTATTACTACTATACTACTACTATGTTGCTGGCAGATGTCAACAGCGGTTAGGGCATCTCCAGATGTTGTTGTGGTCTCCATGGTAACGGCTTGTGGTCTCCATGGTAACAGTGTACAGAGTAATGACTGACTAGGCTAAGCTAAGAGGGTGCAGC
>CM050999.1:11650464-11662964 GCA_027704905.1 Muraenolepis orangiensis
CCGGTCAGACCACCAAACCACCGGCACAAAACACCACATTCTTTCAGCCCTTTAATATGAGAGTGGCGTGCACTGTCGGTGGGGGGGGGGGGGGGTGGTTAGAAATGATCCTACCCTAGGATATTAACATCCCGAAACAAAAAACACTACTTTGGTGAAAGGTAAAATTCCTCCCACCTCCATTCTACTCCCGTTAAAATATTCAAAGTAGTTAAGTAGTTAGTGCTGAAGACCATCACAACACGGCACTAACTTACGTTCTCCAGCTCTCTGTTTGTCAGGTTTAAGCTTTGCGTTAGAAATACCATACCAGGCCCTTTGTGCTGTACACAGGGGCGGCTTTAGTGTTTTGCTGGGGGGCCCCCCGGTCTGAGAATGGTTTGGGGCCCCTCAAAGCCAATAAATGGAAGTAATTTATTCACTCGCCCATCTTGTTTGCGTCGTTGTTGGTTGCCGTGCGATGTTGTTACCTTGTGATGGGCCAATATGGTCCAATCGGAAGAGATTGTTCTTAGTTTGCACCATTTTCCATGGCAAATGTTTTGATATGTTTTTTTGGCAGTCTCTCTGTGTATGTTAATATCAGAGGAGGCTCATCCATTGAGATGAGTGGGGACATGTTCCGGGTTGCCTCGGACAATAACATCAACGAGTACACGTCCTCGGTCACCAGGTTCATCAAGAAGTGCATAGATGATGTTGCTCTGACCAAGTCGGTTATATATCCGGATATATCCCAACCAGAAACTGTGGATTAACGGCGATGTTCGCGCTGCCCTCCACACGCATAATGCTGCCTTTGGCTCCGGGAATATGGAGGAATATATGAGGGCCTGCTACGACCTCCGTAAGACCATCGTCACTGCCAAGCGGGAGTACAAGGTCAGAGTGGAGGAGAAATTCAAGAGCCACGACGCGAGGGGTATGTGGCAGGGGTTACAGACAATAACAAACTTCAGAGGGAGAACCAGTTGTGTTGAGAACTCTTCTACCTCCCTCCCAGAGAGTTAACTACTTGTTTTGCTCGGTTCAATGTGAACGGCAGCCCGCCGAAGCCAGCGCTGCCTGAGGAGACCAGCCTGCTGAACATCTCGGAGGCGGATGTGCACCACACCTTCAAGCGGTTGAACATCTGTAAGGCGGCAGGCCCCGACGACATCCCGGGCCACGTTCTCAGAGCATGCGCAGACCAGTTGGCAGGAGTCTTTGCAGACATCTTCAACCTCTCCCTGTCCCACACTGTTGTTCCCGCGGTCTTCAAGATGTCCACCATCGTGCCTGTCCCTAAATAACCCAAGGTAACCTGCCTGAACGACTATAAACCTGTAGCCCTCACCTTGATTGTCAGCAAATGCTTCGAGAGGTTGGTCAAGGACTTAATTTGCTCTGTGTTACCTGCCACGCTGGAGCCATGGCAATTTGCATATCGTCAAAACAGATCCACGGACGATGCAATTACCATTGCTCTCCACACTGCCCTTTCCCACCTGGAGGGAAAGAACTGTTATGTGCAAATGCTGTTTGTGGACTACAGCTCAGCGTTCAACACGATAGTTCCTGCCAAGCTCCTGCCGGCTCGATAGCTGTGTCGGTAACCCCCTCCGACATCCATGTCTCCGTAAGGCAGATGATACAGTTGTCCTTAGTTTAATTGAATAGTTGGAATTGAATACGAGCCTGTAGCTCGCTTAACTTATTGTCCAGAGACTGTACATTAGCCAGTAGAATGGTGGGTAGTGGGGGGCCATCGGATCCACATCTCAGCCTGACTAGAACGCCGGCTTGCTTCCCTCGCTTCTTCCTGCGATGCTTGCGTGTAATCGTGCCCAAGATGGACGGAGATAATCCAGCTGTGACTTCGGGCGGGACGTCCGAGTCGAAAGAATGAAAAAACTCCGGTAGGCGGCGAGCGACTGTCTGATCTCCAGAAGTGTGCAAAAGTCCTAAATGAATGTGCTGCTAACTTTCTGAACAAAGATAGTTGCGATAAAAAGAACAAATAACAAAAACAGCATCGTCGTGCGGGAGCTCGCAACACGGCAGCCATCTCGTACGGCGCCATACTCCACCATACCCGTGCCCCCATCCACGTGCAGGTGGATATTGGACCTCCTGTCAGACTGCCGCCAGGTGGTGAGGATGGGCAGCACCACCTCAGAGCCACTGACCCTCAACACGGGAGCCCCCCAGTGATGTGTGTTGAGCCCTCTCCTCTACTCTACACCCACGACTGCATGGCTATGCACAGCTCCACCGTCATCATCAAGTTTGCTGAAGACACGACAGTGATGGGCCTGATCGCCGGCAACGACGAGACGGCCTACAGAGAGGAGGTTGGATCACTGGAGCAGTGGGGCCAGGAGAACAGCCTCGCCCTCAACGTCAAGAAGACCAAGGAGCTGATCGTGGACTACAGGAAGCAGAGAGGAGAGCACGCCCCTATCTCCATCAACGGTGTTGCAGTAGAGAGGGTCAGCAGCTTCAAGTTCCTCGGCGTGCACATCTTCGAGGACCTCACATGGTCCACGCACACCACACACGTGGTGAAAAGGGCCCAACAACGCCTGTATTTCCTCAGGCGTCTGAGGAAATTCATTATGGGCCCCCGCATCCTGAGAACAGTCTACACCGGCACAATCGAGAGTGTTCTTACAGGGTGTATCACCGCCTGGTACGGGAACTGCTCCGCACTCGAGCGCAGAGCTCTTCGAAGGGTGCTGCGGATGGCCCAGTATATCGTTGGAGGTGAGCTCCCCTCCCTCCTGGATATATACAACAAGCGGTGCGAGGCCAAGGCCAAACGCATCATAAAAGACATTGCCCACCCCAGACACGAACTGTACTCACTGTTACCGTCAGGCAGGCGATACTGCAGTATCAAGTGCCGCACAAATAGACTTAGAGACAGCTTCCACAGTCAGGCCATAAGGCTGCTGAACAAGGGTGTATAGCATTTAACAATGTATATTTTATTACATTGATTTATATTGCTATTTTTCTGTGCTGACATATTGCATTTTATATATTGCATTTTTATATATTTAACTTACTTAAACTTATTTTACTATACAGTTTTGTAATTTTTTACTTATTTTTATCCTATTCAGTTTTTTATAACTGCTGTCTGTCGTCGGGTTTTGCACATACGATTTTCACTCATTGCTTATACTTGTGTAAACTGTGAAGTGACAATAAACCTAACTTGAACTTGAGGAAAGGGAGGATCATCCTCCCTTATATTTCAGAGAAAAATTGACTTGCAAGAGAATAATAAATACAGATACATTCAACTGTGAAAGATTCAAGTGTGAAAATACTTAATAATAATAATAATAATAATAATAATAATATTACTTCTATAATACTATAATACTAAAATACTACTTCAAAACGCACAAAAATCAAGTCCCTGTGTCAAATTATCAACAGCGCCCCCTACCACAATTGAAAATGACTTTACGGAGATCCGTCTTCCCCAAGCTCCCCATTGAAGTCCATTATAAAACCGCTGGACACGAGCAGCAGGGGAGTCCTGGTATTTAGCATAAGTGTGTACGGCAAGGAAGACGATCCTCCCCTATGGCCCTGTCACACCTTGAGGATTAAGCCAGCGTAATAATAATAATATAGTAATAATATAATAATAATAAGTTATGGGTAAGTTTTGTATAAATTAAGACCACGCTGGTATACGTCGTAGTACGGTGAGGTCGTCGAACATTTTTGGACGTATGCCAAGGTACAGTTCATACATCCCATATATGTGGGCCATTAGTTGTAGGTAAGTTATGCGATTGTTGACACACGTTCACACATTACACATTACATCACACATTACATTACTTGTAAGTTACTCATAGGTCAAAATACGTCGAGATAATGTCTAATGTACCAGAAACTTATTTCTAACCTATGAGTAACATGCTTTGAACCTATGTGTCACTTATATCGAACTTATCTCCAACGCATATTGACGTATGAAGACGTATTTGACGTGTTCCGGACGACCACAGAACTTACTGAATGTGTTTCTAACTTACAGCTACCGTATAATGTCCTATTGGCAGCGTTCTTCGAAGTTTTCTTCGGCATGACGGTGATGTTGATACGGTGATGTTGATACTACGACGGTGATGTTGATACTGCGATGACTAATGCAGGGGAAAGTTATCATCATGCAAGGATCTATCTTGTGTCATTCATTACACTTGTGAGTCGTATATTTCAGACTTCGAAACTTTCAAGCATGGCTCGTGATAAGACAATTAACGTGATATATATATATATATAGAGAGACTTAACACAAAACATATAAATATCTTTATATATATTAAGTATATCTAATCAGTTTCCTATATGTTTGGACATAATTTGTCAGAGATGTTGCCAATGACAGACAATGAGAGAAAAGGCTTGAACACAGAAGTACATTTATTTAAATCTTAATACATTAATGTTGAACAAGTTATATATTCTTCTTGATTGCAAATCACACAGCACAATTCCAAATGTTTTCCTGTACATAGGTTGAATGTAACAGAGCCTTATGAGTTTTAAAATATGGATATTCTCCCTCGTAAGGCGAGGAGCACTTTGTTATAAAATGTAAGTAAAAGTGCAATATCATTCTACTCAGAAAATTACAAAACAATTGGTCCAGAATCCAGCATTTTAGCAGGGATCATCCTACAGACTAGAAATTTTTCTTTCAATTTAAAAATGTGATAAATCTTTTATTTCTGGTTTTTTTCAATATTGTGTTATTTTTCAGCTTTTTTTCTACAAACACAGGAAATACAACATTGTCAATTTACAAAAGCATAGCATATCAATCACTGCATTATCTATCCTCTAAATAAACTTCATTTTTTTGCCAATAGAACTATCTGGAACATACAACTTTGACAACAACACATACCATAACATCTCACAGCTCTATGATACATTAGAATATCTCTGTCATGAGTTCAAGGAGAAGTTAAAACAAATAAGAATAGCAACATAATATTAAGTAATACAATGCATAGATTCAATCATTTGAAAAATGCTTAGATATAATTTACTTAGTACAATTCACTTGTTTTTTTTCCTTTGCTTAGAGTAAACCCTGTGACACTGACAACATGGATTTGTTTAAGTTTATCTTGACTCGAGTGACCGGCACAAATATATAATTCTTAACATACCACATGATAAAAACGCTTAATATATATATATATCAGTTTGACTTCAGACAAGGCAAACGTCGGTTAATATAGTACACTATTTTTGGGTAGATAAAGGCAACGCCGGGGGAACCTAAGACAACAGCAGCTTGTTTCACGACTCGTTTACGACAAAGTCGCTTGAAATGTACGTTTATTTTTTCATTTTTTTCAAATCACCCCTCAATCACAGTCCCCACAAACGGTCACAGTCCTACGATCTGTGTTAGTGCTCTCTATAGTCCAAACGTGTGCCGACCCATCCCTCTCTAACTTACCCCGTCAGGGTCTTCAGCAGACTCTTTCCTCTCACTTCAGAGCTAAAGCAATATGCAATAAATGCCAATATACATATACTTTAACCAATAGCTCACACCCCCCCCCCCCCCACCCACCCCCAACCCTCCATCCTCGCGTGGAGAAGATCTTCCTAGCCTCCTCAATTCAATTCCACTGCTTTCTCTGTCTCATCACTGTCTGTAAAACATACAACTTGCGAGATTGTACAGCATGGCGCTAAGGTCCCAATGCACACGTGCTGGCTAGACGTGAAGCTGGTGATGTTTGTTTCGGTTGGGTTTAAAATAACCTTTGACTGCTGCTCTAGGCGCATGTTTGGAAAAATATCCAGAAAACACTCATCTCATCTACGTGGGTCAAAAATGGCGTAATTCGTATTCCCAAGTAAATCAGTTAGCGGGCTAATCTAGATTAATCATTAGTCACTCTTTATTAACGTGTTAGTGCTGCACTAACAAAACTAAGGAACACAGACATAACACAATGTAGACATGAATGGACGTACGAGCGGTTAAGGTAGTTGTGAAGGTATGCTTGGTCATGGTCATGTAAAGGTATCGGTATCACCTGTTGTAAAAGGTACAAGGCTGATGTGACTCCAGTGCGACAGAAGACTATTAACGCAAAACATAGAGAGGTAGCAGAGGCACTGTTACGTCCAGCTAATGCCCCTTAGAAGCAGTTTCGAGCCAAATGTATGTATGTATAATAGCACTGAGAGGGCCCAGCGGTTTCTTAAGGAGAATTCCCATGAGATGATTTTCCATTTTCGAGATCGCAGAACGAAAGAGAAAAACCAAACCCATAAAAAAAACCACAAACTCTGAGACAGCACCTAACTGCCGTTTCTTTGTAGAGCAAGTGATGAAACCACTTCAACAGCCAATCAGAAAAGAGCCCCCGGGCCAATCAAAACAGAGAAACACCAGAGGTGGCGCTGTGGGGGTGGGGGGGGGGTGTGTGATCACAGTGTCCGTCCAATCACAACCTGAGCTCCAGGTCACACGTTGACTCCTTAAGTCAAAACTATATACAGTAGCGTTGGGAAATTAGTTTTAGTCTGCGTGACATGAACGCAACATTCATAGAGTTTTAGAAAATCTTGACCAATGAGAGAAGCAAGTCTTCCCTTGTCGACCAATGAGAAAAAAATGAGTGTTCCCCTGTCGACCAATTAGGGAAGCTAGTGTTCCCCTGTTGACCAATGAGAGAAGCTAGTGTTCCCCTGTCAACCAATGAGAGACGCGAGTGTTCCCCTGTCGACCAATGAGAGAAGCGGGCCACTGGAGACTCAGAAAAAAAAGAAATAATTCACTGTGTTTATACTTCAAGGGTTGCTGGATTTAAAAACGTTCTGGACTGCCGACATTTACACTTAATATTGTTATATATAATCTTATTTATACAGGAATAAAAACCTTCAAGACGGTGAACCTCGGTTACTCTAACAGACATGTTAAATAGGCCTCTGTGGTATGTAGGTTCAAGACCCCTTCTGATGACTTAAATCTATATTAACCCCCGAATAATTTAGCTCTCAAATACATACGAAGTCTCATAAACATCTACGCTATCATTTCAATATACATGTTCAATGTATGTACAAGGAATGAGAATGTTTTACAGTCTGATTCGAAAAAAGGCAATTCACAAGCTCTGGCCCCTTGACACAAAACTACTCCTAAACGTGGTCCAGTTCGGTTTCCCGGCGCAAACTCCCAAAACTCAGAAGCCTGCTGCCTTGATTATTCTTATTCGTATTCTTATGTTTTCTTCTCTCCTTTGTGTCCTTCTGTAAACACTTATGTACAGGCTTAAAAAAATATACAAATCAGGTGATAATAATATATATGTACAACTGATTCAAGCCAAAGACACGTTTTGTCACTTTAACATGTAACATCTTCCGCAGGTTGATGTCCCCACAACCCCCACCAGTCACGTACAAATGTCAGTATCATTTATCGGTACTAGTGCTGCATATATATATATATATTTATACAAACATCGGGAATCAAGGCAGAGAAATTAAGCGTTTCTCTTTTAGTTGTTAGTTGTTGATGTTATTTGTGCTGCATTGCTGGCAGTATCGGGGAAAAAAAACAGGAAAAATAAAATGTCCAAAAAGAGAAAACCGATGCACAGTGAAATGATGCTTAAACGTTCGCCAACGTTAACGCTAGCATCTTTAGCGAGTAAAACCGGAGAGGAGGCATGTGTCAGTTTGGCTCTGAGTTTAAGGCAAAGCATTTGGCACTTGGTTTACAAGGACGTTTAGAAAAATAATTGGTTTTTGTACTTTAAACTATTGGCGTGTTTTCAACGCAGGTCTTGTCGAAAAAGAGAAAAATGCAGGGGGGAGGGGCTTTGTGTACTGAAATGTCGAAGGTTACAAATTAGCAGATGAAAGTTCTCGTCACTTTTAGGCAGGAGGGGAATCAAAATGATACGTATTCTTCCAAATTGTTTTTAATTAGTTTACGTTGTCCTTTAAACAATGCGTTGAGTCAACTGAGGCGCCTGAGAGAGAAAAAGAGAGAGAGAGAGAGAGAGAGAGAGAGATGTCTACCCAGACACCCAGCTGTGCGTGGTGGACTTCACGCCGTGGGTGAACCCCGGCTGCGTCACCATGGGCTCAAAGTTGAAGTCCAGCGAGTCACCGTCCATCAGTGTGTCGTGGAGGATGGACTCCATGTCGCACTCGAACCTCTCGATGGACATGTCGTCCAGGTCGCTGGGCAGCTTCTCCGGGTGGTGGTGGTGGTGGTGGTGCTGGTGGTGCTGGTGGTGCTGGGGCTGCAGCGGCCCGGGGCGCCCGTACCCGTTGGTGCTTAGCGGGCAGTAAACGCCGGGTATTCCCCCGACTCCTCCTCCTCCTCCAACTCCTCCGCCGATGCCACCCCCGCCGCCACCCCCGCCGCCTCCCAGGTGGTTGACCTGGCCGTAGGGCATCTGCATGGGGCCCTTTAGCGGCGGCAGACGGGCGGACACGCCGCCGTGGTTCAGCGACATCAGCAGGCGGCCACCGTTCATGGGCGCTTGGTTGAGGACGCCGTGGGGGTGGCCGTGAGGGAGGCCGTGCGGCAGGCCGTTTCCGCCCACCACCAGGTGCTTGGCGGCGCGTTGCACGCTGCTGTAGGAGGGGAGCATGCACCGGCTGCCGGGGGCCGACACCGCGGCCTCCACGGAAAGCGGCAGGAGGTCCCCGTGCTGCTGCTGCTGCTGCTGCTGTTGCTCTGAGTCGTTGGTCAGCAGCTCCTTGAGGAGCCCGGCGGGGCAGGCGGCGTACCCTCCTAGAGGCGGCACGCCGAATCCGGGCTTGGCCTCAGCCAGCGTCTGCATGGGCCTGGAGGTCAGGGCGCTCATGCCGGCCTGGCCGTAGACGCACTTGCGGTAGTCCTGCTGCTGCTGCTGCTGCTGCTGCTGCTGCTGCTGCTGCTGCTGCTGCTGCTGCTGCTGCTGCGATGTGGGAGGCCCCATGCCGGGGGAGCTGTAGGGCGGGTACCCCGGGCTTCCCTGCATCAGGGGGGACGACTGGGACGACTGGGAGGAGCCAGGGGTGCCCGCCCCGCCCCCCACCTGGGGGTTGTTGGGGGAGAGGAGGTTGAGGTTGTCCAGGAGGTTCTCCATCACGTTCTCGGAGCCGTGGCCCAGCGAGCCCGCAATCTCCGTCAGGCTGGGCAGTGTGGCCGCCATCTTGGAGCCGGGCGCTCCGGGGTAGACCATGTGCACGTCGCCCTCGTGGACAAGGTCGTCCTCGGGCATGAAGGGCGACAGGCGGCCGCTCAGCGTGCTGGCGTTGGAGCTGGTGCGCGGCCGGAAGCTGTTCCAGGCGTCAAAGTCGTCGTTGCTGTGGGAGTTGGGGCTGCCAGGCCACTTGGAGTAGGCGGAGCCAGGGCTCTCGGACCCGCCCTCAGGACCGCCCTGCAGGGACAGCTGCACACACACACACACACACACACACACAAACATCAGAGTACATTCGATTGGATTGTAGAGTAGAATCAATTACAACCAATAAAATGAGATTAGATTAGACCGTGAGACGGATCATGCTGGATCAGATCAGATCTGACTAGATGAGCCTGTCTACTGAACATTTCAATATATATCTAGCATATATCTTAGTCTCACTATTTGGCATCAATGTGACGCTTTCATAAAAGCTTCACAATTGGTTACGTTTAAAGGCGTATTGTGTGGGTAGTGAACACCTTGACACGGCCTGTGACCGTCTTTTACTACCACCCAGTACCTTGTGTGTGTAGTTGGTGTCTGGTTAAAGTAGCCTCACCTGGCCCAAGTAAGACTGACTAGAGTCTGGTTGAAGCAGCCT
Source organism: Muraenolepis orangiensis (assembly GCA_027704905.1). NCBI lineage: Eukaryota > Metazoa > Chordata > Actinopteri > Gadiformes > Muraenolepididae > Muraenolepis > Muraenolepis orangiensis. Next base: position 11,660,305 of record CM050999.1, read on the forward strand.
CACCTGGCCCCAGTCAGACTGACTAGAGTCTGGTTGAAAGCAGCCTCACCTGGCCCCAGTCAGACTGATTAGTGTCTTGTTGAAGCAGCCTCACCTGGCCCAAGTAAGACTGACTAGAGTCTGGTTGAAGCAGCCTCACCTGGCCCCAGTCAGACTGATTAGTGTCTTGTTGAAGCAGCCTCACCTGGCCCCAGTCAGACTGATTAGAGTCTGGTTGAAGCAGCCTCACCTGGCCCCAGTCAGACTGATTAGAGTCTGGTTGAAGCAGCCTCACCTGGCCCCAGTCAGACTGATTAGAGTCTGGGGCTGGAGAGGATGCACACCTGTGGGTCCTTGGTAATCAAGGCCCACAGGCCAAACCAGTACATTACATTACAGTCATTTAGCAGACGCTTTTATCCAAAGCGAAATGATCCACACCAGCCACCAACACAACACACACTCAGGAGGATAAGGGCTAACATGGACTGGATCTGTTTGGTTCATCCAAACAACCAACTAAGTGACTCCCATGTTGGTCTAAGCGGGTGAATGGCTGCAGGTCCACCAACCTTCTTCTTGGCGGCCCTCCCGCGGCTCTTGCTGAACTTGCTGTTGTTGTCCATGGAGGCGGCCCGGCGGCGGGGGGACTTGCCGCTCTTGCCTCCCTCGGGGTTGAGCATCCACCAGGAGCTCTTCCCCGTGCCCTCGTTCTGCACCCGCACAAAGCGGCTGTGGAGGGACAGGTTGTGTCTGATGGAGTTCTGGAGGCACAGGGAGAGAATGAGAGAGAGACAGAGAGAGAGAGAGAGAGAGGAGAGAGAGAGAGAGAGAGAGAGAGAGAGAGAGAGAGAGAGAGAGAGAGAGAGAGGAGAGAGAGAGAGAGAGAGAGTTTAGTACTTCATGTTTCATTCAGTAATATGGACGGTATTGTATGTTCTACTTCCTTATACATATATATATATATATATATTACACACTGCATAAACAGTACATATACATATATTATGAACAGTATTTTATGTTGTATATATATACGTGGTTATATATATATATTTATATATTTGTATATTTTAAATATATATTATTGTAATGTATTATTGTTTGTGTGTGCTATGTGTCTGGTTGAACCCCACTGACTGTGATGGGCACTCGCCATTTCATTGTATGATGAATATTTCCAACTTTTCCTTCCTTTCATTTTTGTAAACTGCTTTGGCGAACGAACGTGCCGATTCTAAATGAACTGCGAGAAGATAAACACTTTCTTTTCCTGTCGGGCATTCCAGTTTTTTCCAGTAGTTACTGGTACAGTACACGCCACACAAAGAGGTGTCACATAGAATAACTACCTAAGAAACAAAGGTCAAACACAGGTAGCCCGGAGGAGTATATAACCCCGCAGTTACAATAGTTCTAATTAGCGGGTAATTGGTTAAAATAGTACGGGCTTACCAAACGAAGGGGTTACGAAATGATGTCACCGTAAAGGTGTTTTCATTTGTCTATCTGGTTTCATCTGTTACTCTCGTGTGTGCGTGTGTCTCCGCGCGGCCTGCTGCTCCCTACGCTGTTATCGCGCTGCAGAGTGCAAATGGTTTCCCCCCCCTGATGCTCTATCTGTCTGTACATCTGCTGCGCAGCACACACTCTCACACAGACCTTGGAACAATGATCCTGCAAGAACCTCCGAAAGGACCAATAAATCCATAAAGCAAAGCACATGACAGCAGGCGGCCACACGGGAGAGCGAGTCTCGTTAAACCCCTGATACAGTTAGGATTCTCTCTCTCTCTCTCTCTCTCTCTCTCTCTCTCTCTCTCTCTCCTCTCTCTCTCGCTCTCTCTCCCTCTCTCTCCTCTCCTCTCTCTCTCTCTCTCTCTGCCAGTCCCAGCTCCATCCCACCCAGGGACACGCACCCTAGCACCGGGGAGAACCACATCAAACGCAACAAGCGCACTCTTAACCTGCAATTACACACGTTTTAATGATCGTTTCCAAGCGGGTGTGCATACCGATCCAAACATGGACACCATTGACGCCCTGCAGGGCTAACCGGCGATCAGAAATCAGAAATCCATCCGTCATCGTCCTGATCAACGCATTGGTGTAGGGCCAAGGAGGAGAGGAAGAGAGGAAGAGAGGAGAGGAGGTGAGAGGATAGGATAAGGAGAATGCAGAAGAGAGGAGAGGGGGAGAGAGGAGATGAGAGGGTAGAGAGGAGAGGACGGAGAGGAGAGGAGGTGAAATGAGAGGAGGAGGAGGAGAATGCAGGAGTAAGGATAGGAGGAGAAAGCAGGAGAAGAGAGGTGGAGAGAGGAGGAGAGGAGAGGAAGGCGAGGGTGAGAGAGGAGACATGAGAGGAGAGGGGGGAGAGAGGAGAGGAAGGAGAGAGGAGAAATGAGAGGAGAGGGGGGAGAGAGGAGAGGAAGGAGAGAGGAGAAATGACAGGAGAGGGGGGAGAGAGGAGAGGAAGGAGAGAGGAGAAATGAGAGGAGAGGGGGGAGAGAGGAGAGGAAGGAGAGAGGAGAAATGAGAGGAGAGGGGGAGAGAGGAGAGGAAGGAGAGGAGAGGGGGAGAGAGGAGAGGAAGGAGAGGGGAGAGAGGAGAGGAAGGAGAGAGGAGAATGAGAGGAGAGGGGGAGAGAGGAGAGGAAGGAGAGAGGAGAAATGAGAGGAGAG
>CM050999.1:11670464-11672964 GCA_027704905.1 Muraenolepis orangiensis
CACACACACACACACACACACACACACACACACTCACAGACATGCATACACACATACGCACGCACACACACACTCACAGACATGCGCACACACACACTCACAGACATGCATACACACATACGCACGCACACACACACACTCACAGACATGCACACACACACACACACACACACACACACACACACACACTCACAGACATGCACACACGCGCACACACACACACACACACACAGATTAGGAGCGGGCGACATTAATGACCATTTATTAATAAGCCTGGCATTAGTGCAGATGGGAGTGTGTGTTTGAAGAGAGATGGGCGGCGATAGGTTAGCGTGAGCTCTAATACTAACACAGCTCACACCACTGACCTGTCTGCCAAAGTCAACACGGCCAACGTCGCTCCTAACGCTGCAGATAGAGCCGGATAATAGACAGCAGTAAATACAGTCATATCAATCCTAAGGCCCTTTGTTCTGTTGCTGTGCACCCCCCCCCCCCCCTCCCCCCCTCAGTGGCATCAGAATTAAAAATATATATATTATAAAAAAGAAGCCAATGGCAATTAGGCGTGGCGTAGCAGCGGTCGGCTAACATTAGCGCCAGCGGCGGTGCGCTGCTACGTTAGCGCTAGCGCCGCCCAATCCGCCCACACGGAGCGGGGAAATAAAGAGCTCACTGTCGATGGGCAGCATAAATAGCAGCTGGGCCCCCCTGGCACGACGGCTGTATTTAACATCTCGGGGTTTATAAACGGTATGTGACCTTAGGGCTTAGGATACGACACAAGCCAGGAATAGACCCATCAACTCTCCATCTCCTTCCTTCCACAGCCTCCCCCCTCCTTCCCCCCATCTCTCTTATTCCTCCCCCCCCCCCCACCCCCTCCTATTCTCTCCTTGTTTGGGGACAAGAGGAGGAGATCCACCGGCCTCCACAGCCCCAGCTGAATGCTCCGAGGAAGACACTGGATGTGTCCGAAATCCTTCCCTACTCCCTCTCTAGTAGTTCAATGTAGAGGACTATATAGTGAAATCCTTCCCTCATTCCCTACTCCCTCACTAGTAGTTCAATGTAGAGGACTATATAGTGAAATCCTTCCCTCATTCCCTCCTCCCTCTCTAGTAGTTCAATGTAGAGGACTATATAGTGAAATCCTTCCCTCATTCCCTACTCCCTCTCTAGTAGTTCAATGTAGAGGACTATATAGTGAAATCCTTCCCTCATTCCCTACTCCCTCTCTAGTAGCTCAATGTAGAGGACTATATAGTGAAATCCTTCCCTCATTCCCTACTCCCTCTCTAGTAGTTCAATGTAGAGGACTATATAGTGAAATCCTTCCCTCATTCCCTACTCCCTCTCTAGTAGTTCAATGTAGAGGACTATATAGTGAAATCCTTCCCTCATTCCCTACTCCCTCTCTAGTAGCTCAATGTAGAGGACTATATAGTGATAACACTTTGGGTGACGACTGGAGTCTCCGTTGATGACGTCATTTCCATCTGCCGTTTTTCTTTCAGCCCAATGCATGATGGGATATATGCTGGGTGAGTGACCATCGGTTGTTCACTACTTTTCACGATGCATTGTGTGATACCATGAGGTCACTAAATAGGGGATAACAATTCTCACCATACATTCGGACAGCACAGCACTACACAATGGCTCTCTCTGTCTCTCATTGTCCCACTATATAGTGAGTGGTGTAGTGATACTCCCTACTATATAGTGCACTATGTAGTGAGGAGTAGGGAGGGATTTCGATAAACACAGCCACTTTCTCTCTCTCTCTCTCTCTCCTCTCTCTCTCTCTCTCTCTCTCTCTCCCTCTCCTCCTCTCCTCTCTCTCTCTCTCTCTCTCTCTCTCTCTCTCTCTCTCTCTCTGTGGCCACAAAGCGCAAATGGCTGTAATTGAGTTTTAGGCAGTGGGGGGGGGGGGGGGGGGTGGGTGAGGGCAGCGGAGGACGGGGGAGAGAGGGGGAGAAAGGGGGGGGGGGGCTGAGTGAGGAGGACAACACACAAGGCCCAGTGTGTCGCTCCAATGAATTCACTTAAAACTTATCGGGCTTGGATTCCGTTCCCCCCCCCCCCCCCCCCCCCGTCCTCCTCCTCCGTCCTCCTCCTCCCTCCTCGTCTCTCCTCCCTCCTCTCCCCCCCCTCTCCCTCCTCCCCCTCCTCACCAGCAGTACCCGCCCAAGCCCTCAACCACCACCACCAGCGGTACCATTATACATGTACAGAACACAGCTATAAATACTGTGGGATAAATAGAAACGCACACAATACTGTACTGTGAAGGGTTTTTTTTTTCCTCATGAAAGGTTGTGCATATGCAGAGGGATTATTAGAAGCCACTCCTACAAACCAGCTCCACCCACTCTTAACCCTGACCCCTGATCCCCAACCCTTAACTGGCGCTGTCCTGGGGGTCCAGTGGACTCCTTGTTGGTGGTGTCTGAGAGGAGGATGCTGCGCAAGCTGCGTAGTATCCTTGACAACAACT
>CM050999.1:11677964-11682964 GCA_027704905.1 Muraenolepis orangiensis
TTTGTATCTACCCCAATTTTCGGCCCATGAGAAATGGCTCCACACACACACACACACACACACACACACACACACACACACACACGTATGGAAGAGGCTCTAAAGCTGGAGGAGCACCTACCCAGGTGTGATTGTCTATCTCGTCTATCTGCAGTGTCTATTCAGAGCGGCTACAGCACTGTAGCTGCTCTCTATAGCTCTGTAGCACTGTAGCTCTGTAGCTCTGCACAGCACTTACCGGTTAGCAGGTACGGCGGTACAGACGAAGGCACTTACTGGTTAGCCGGCGGTACGTACTTTGCTATGACTCACGCTCTTCCTAGAAAAAGGCTATTTTGGAGAAGAAGCAGGCCGGAGGGGGGGGGGGGGGGGGGGGAGGAGGCTTGTGTTGTGTGGAGCATGAAGGGAGCTGTGTGTGTGTGTGTGTGTGTGTGTGTGTGTGTGTGTGTGTGTGTGTGTGTGTGTGTGTGTGTGTGTGTGTGTGTGTATGTTGGTGGGGGGGGGGGGGGAGGGGGCAGAGGCCATTATGGATCTTTTACTGCCAGGTTTCTCCTGCCAATGGTCTCATTAGGCACAGGAAATTAGGGCAAACGTGTGAGAGAGCGAGAGAGACAGAGAGTTACAGAGAGAGAGAGAGTTACAGAGAGAGAGAGAGAGAGAGAGAGAGAGAGAGAGAGAGAGAGAGAGAGAGAGAGGAGAGAGAGAGAGAGAGAGAGAGAGAGAGAGAGAGAGAGAGAGAGAGAGAGAGAGAGAGAGAGAGAGAGAAAAAAAGAGGCTCATTTCAGAGGATTTATTTCAAAGAGGAATAGTTGCTAATATGAAGAGACACGGTGACATGACAAAGTCCTTGCTTATAAAAATAATCTTATCTCAGGATTATTCCAGCGCCACAATGTTCCAGTAAACTATTGTTGAATACTTTTAGGATGACAGTAGTCATCCCAAAAGTATTTATTCCTTGAAGGTAATAAAAATATAACTATATATATATATATATCAATGGCAGAGGGTATGTTGAGCTGGATTAACATGTTAAAAAAAAACTGGATTAACAGATGAAGAAGCCTGGATTTAACAGGTTAAGAGACTCTGATTAACCTGTGAACAAACCCAAACCAAAACAGTGGTAAACAACAATGTTTGTTTACCAAACGGCCACAAGATCTAGTTCTAGCTCAGGCCGATCTAAGAGTGATTTAGAGGGGGGGGGGCCAGGGGGGGGTCAGGCTGCCCCGGGATCCACCGGGTGACACCAGAGAGTGGACACTCTGTGCCTAACCCCAGGTCACCCAGACCCCGGGGCACGCCGGTCCTCCGCCCTCAGGGGACATCAGACCAGGCGCACAATTGGAAAAAAGGAAAAACACACAAGCACAAAGTTTCGGGTGTTTTGCAATTTGGCCGCAACCACTACCTGCAACATTTCCCATGAACTATGTGAACTCAAAGACATGATGTCATTCATGTGTTATGTGAAGCAGAAGAAAGCATCAGAGGTGGAAGAAAACAGGAACCATCCACCGAGGCTGATCAACGCGTGCATGTAGATGTTTCTACTCTCCGAGTAAAACCTCACGCAAAACCAGAAGAGACTCAAGCACTCAGTATACATCCGCCACACTGCCAAGAGTCTGCCTGGATTCCGGATTCTGGTCCGGATCCGCGCCAAAATCGAATCAACTGTTCCTTGGCCCATAAGTAATCCAACCACCAAGTTTTGTCCAATTCCTTAAATCATTTTTTGAGTAATCTTTTGCTAACAGACATGCACACACACAGACACACACACATACACATACACACACACAGTTAAACACACACACACACGCAAATACACACACACAGTTATACACACACACACACAGTATTATACACACACACAAACACAGTAATACACACACACTGTAATACACAAACACACACACACACACACACACACACACACACACACACACACACACACACACACACAGTAATACACACACACTAACAAACACAACACAACACACACACACACACACACACACACACACACACACACACACACACACACACACACACACACACACACACACACACACACATACACACACACTCAGTGCTCTCTAATGGACCCATCCATGGCATCTATCTCAGCATCCTGTCTTATGAACATAAATACTTACTTATACGGAGCACTAACATAAACAGTAGTACTAACATAAACAGCAGTACTTAATAAGACTTACGACCTATGACTACAAACTTCACGACTGACCTCCGCTTGCGGCCTTTTTCTCCATCTCCTCATTCCGATTGGTCGAGACGGAGCGTCACGGGACACCGTGACAACGCACAAACACACCCCCCCCCCACCCCCCACACCCCCCCCCCACCCCCCCCCCCCCCCCCCCCCTCTCCGACAAACAGCCGTTGTTTTCGTTACTCGTCAGCTAAATCAAATCCAAGCTGTTATCCAATCAGGAGCAGACATCACCCCAGGGTGCCCTGTCCTCCACGGGGTGGATGAACCTTGTCTCTTAAACTGGGATGATGACACTCCTGGGGAACCAAGGATGGGCAAGGGTTCCCATCTCAAGATAGAGTTTTGTCAGCACAGCCTGCTCATGGGAATAATAATAATAATAATAATATTAATAATAATAATAATAATGATGATTATAGTATTATAACAATTATTATATGATGATTATTATTATTATATTTATTATTATTATTATTATTGTTATTATTATTACTGTTGTTATTATTATAATAGTAAAACTTCCACCTTCTATAAAACAGTGTTTTGACAGAAGATTAATAAGCTTGTATAAGAAATCATGAATACAATCAAATAAATAAATGAATGAAAAGTATTCAAGTAAAATAAATGAATTACAATCCACGATAAATCAATTCAAATGAATGATAAACGTAAACGCATACCCAAACTGAAAACACACACACACACACACACACACACACACACACACACACACATTCACATGATCATAAACACACACCCAAACTGAAACACACACACACACACACACACACACACACACACACACACACACACACACACACACACACACACACACACACACGCACACACACGCACACACACACACACATGCCAAACCATGGTCACACAGAAGGCCTGTGATAAAGCCTGTGCATGGCAGGCGTCCCATGAAGTCAAGTTGGTAATCGTGTGTTTGAAAAAGCGATTTGGAAGATGTCAGTGAGCCGGTTCACTGAGTCCGCTGTGACTGAATCACCCGAATCAAGACTCACAAGCAGTAATCCAGAGCTAATCTACGACGACAGTCTAATTGAACTCACAAAAAAAGAATAATCCCAGGCCCGAGCAGGCAACGGCCGTCGCCATTAGCGACACCCACTTCCTGTTTGAGGGCACTCCTCCTCCGGACGACGAGAGCGTGAGAAACATACAAAAAAAGAAAGAAAAGAAAAGAATACAATGCACCGACCACCAGCGACACTTCAGCCGCCGTATGTTTCGCCGTATGTTTAGCGGCTTCCGTGACGTAGCGTCCACGCGTGAATAGCGGGAAGAGCTAGTTCCATCACAATCACCGCCCTTGTTCGCCTCCGTGGATTCTTCCACGGGGGGGTCCTTCTAGCCGGAAGCAGAGAGGCCGTAACGGCGAAAACAAATCCCCCCCCCCGCCCAACGAACATAAAAACACTGAATGACACCCAAAACAGGGGCCCCCACCCCCCCACCCCCCCACCCCCCCACCCTCCTTCTCCGTCATCGTAAATCCCCCTCCGTCCCACGCTGACCTCACACGGGGATCCCCGACACAACGCCGCCCAAGTTCGGAGGCTGTAAATCGCTCCTTTAATCGCTGATTAAAGCCCACATTTGAATGTGAAAGAGGGACGGTTAAAAAATAGGGGGTCCTTGTGTGAGTGTGCACGTGCGTGTGGATGTGTGTGTGTGTGTGTGTGTGTGTGTGTGTGCACGTGCGCGTGTGTGTGTACGTGTGTGCGTGCATGTGTATGTGTGTGTACGCACGTGTGTGTGTGTGTTAGCATGTGTGTGTACGCGTAGGTGTGTGCGTGTGTTCATGCGTGAGTGAGTGCGTGCGTACGTGTGTGTGTGCGTCCATGCGTGCGTGTGTGTGTGCATCTGTGCATGTGGGTGCATATCTGTGTGCATGCATGCGTGTGTGCATGTGTGTGTGCATGTGTGTGTGTGTGTGTGTGTGTGTGTGCATGCTGGATGCCTGAATGTGTGTGTGACTGTGTCTTAAGTGAGCCAGTCAGTCAGGCACCGTGTGTAACGGCCTCAGGGCAGGAATGACACAACAATAGGACTCTGCGGTCCAGGCCTTATCCTCGTGAAAACCGCCGCACGCACGCACTCACACACTCACTCACTCACACCCACACCACACACCACACATGGTGTGTGCATAGACAAATGGACATAAACACACACACTCACATGCACACATGGATACATACACATGAATATAGAGACCCACACACACACACAAACTAATTGGAACACCCATGCACACACCCATGCACACACACACACACACACACACACACACACACATATACACGCAAACCCAAACTGAAAACACACACATGCACACACACATTCACATGATCATAAACACACACCCAAACTGAAACACACACACACACACACACACATGCCAAAACGTGGTCACACAGAAGGCCTGTGATAACGCCATGGCAACAATGCCTCATTCAATATTCAAATCAGCTGTGATTTATCAGCCGTCTGTCTGCTGAATAACATTGTGTTGGTAATTATATAGAGAAGCGTTTACAACGGGATCCATGGACTCAGGGTTCAGGGTGTGTTGTGGGGGTGGACCCATAGAGGACCACAGACCCCCGGGTTCTAGAGAGACCAGCTAGGACAAGAGACACCTAGGTTATAGAGAGACCACATAGGACTCTAGAACCCCAGGTTCTTGAGACCCCCAGGTTGGACCAGAGACCCCCAGGTT
>CM050999.1:11687964-11692964 GCA_027704905.1 Muraenolepis orangiensis
ATGTTTTCAAATGTTTTCCTTAATGTTCCACTGGATGGGGTGCGCGTGTGTGTGTGTGTGTGTGTGTGTGTGTGTGTGTGTGTGTGTGTGTGTGTGTGTGTGTGTGTGTGTGTGTGTGTGTGTGTGTGTGTGTGTGTGTGTGTGTGTGTGTGTGTGTGTGTGTGTGTGTGTGTGTGCGCGCTGACCAGCAGACCACCAGTGCAGATCGCTGGTGGGTTGTCATACCTGTGGTCTGCCGGTGCCTCTGCACCGAAAAACAACACTTTGAAAATACAAACCCACCAAATACACACCGCCACCGCCCAGCCCCCCCCCCGCTACACCAAGCCATCATCCAAGTTCTGATGGTGTTCCACAGTGGAATGCATCACAAAGTGTCGGGCCTGCCTGTCTGTCTGCCTGTCTGCCTGTCTATCTGCCTGTCTGTCTGTCTGTCTGTCTGTCTGTCTGTCTGTCTGTCTGTCTGCCACAGAGTCTGCACATCTGCCACAAGCAGGCCTTTAATTATGAGCTTTGTGTGTGCACGCACACACACACACATACACACACACACACACACACACACGCACACACACGGACACGCAAACACACACGCACGCACGTATGCACGCACGCGAGCAGTGTCACATGTGTCTCAGAGGAGTGCTGGAGGAATCGGTGGCTGCTCGGTGATTCCGGTAAAAACGTGTTATGCAACTGTTAACGAGTCTCACCCCATGTGAACCTACTGTACTGTAGGCCTCTGTCTCCCTCGCTCCCCCTCCCCCCTCTCTCGCTCCCCCATGTCCCTCCTTCTCTCACCTCTCTCTCCCTCTCCCTCTCCCTCTCCCTCTCCCTCTCTCTCTCTCTCTCTCTCTCTCTCTCTCTCTCTCTCTCTCTCTCTCTCTCTCTCTCTCTGGGATGTTTGACTGGGAGAGGAAGGAAGGGGGGAGGGAGGAGGGCAGGAGATGGGGGGAGTAGGGGGATGGGGGAGGGTATCTCCCAGCTGTGTGTAGAGAGAAAGTTTTGAGAAACCACAAAGTCGGTGTGTGTGTGCTGTATGTTTACGTGTGTGTGTGTGTGTGTGTGTGTGTGTGTGTGTGTGTTTATGCGTGCGTGTGAATTCAGTACTATGTGTGTAAATGTACGCACGTATTGACGAGGAAAGGGGGAGTGAGGGGACAGGAAATGGGTCCGGGGGGGGGGGGGGTCGGGGGGGGTCGGAGGATGCCCGGGTGGCCCTCGCCTGTTGGGGCGGTGTTTTGGAGGAGGGGATGGTGGTGGTGGAGGAGGTGGTGGTGTAGGTGGAGGAGGTGATGGTAATGCTGATGGTGGTGGTAGAGTTGGTGGTGGAGATGGTCGTGGTGGTGGTGGTGGAGGTGGGTGGAGGAGGTGATGGTAATGCTGATGGTGGTGGTAGAGGTGGTGGTGGAGATGGTCGTAGTGGTGGTGGTGGAGGTGGGTGGAGGAGGTGATGGTAATGCTGATGGTGGTGGTAGAGTTGGTGGTGGAGATGGTCGTGGTGGTGGTGGTGGTGGAGGTGGGTGGAGGAGGTGATGGTAATGCTGATGGTGGTGGTAGAGGTGGTGGTGGAGATGGTCATGGTGGTGGTGGTGGAGGTGGGTGGAGGAGGTGATGGTGATGCTGATGGTGGTGGTAGAGGTGGTGGTGGTGGTGGTGGAGGTGGGTGGAGGAGGTGATGGTAATGCTGATGGTGGTGGTAGAGGTGGTGGTGGTCGTGGTAACTGTCGTGGTGGAGGAGGTGATGGTGGTGGAGGTGGTGATGGAGGTGGTGGTGGTGGTGGAGGAGGTGGTGATGGAGGTGGTGGTGGAAGTGGTGGTGGTGGAGAAGGTGGCAGTGGGGGTGGTGGTAATGGAGGACTGGTGGTGGTGGTGGTCGTGGTGGTAGTGGTGGTGGTGGTCTGCCCTACCAGCCCATATTCAGTCAGGGGATACATAACGCGTCCTTCAACAACAGATCATAATATAGGAGCTCGTTGGCAGGTCGGTCAGCATTCAGAACGCAGGTGTTGATTGATGTGTAGGAGCCCTGGGTGGGGATCGAACGCAGGCCTGCGGCCTACAATGTACTACGTGCCCCTTCCCCTCCCCCAGCTGGAGTCAGAGGGTCCGCAGCGACACTGGCGACCTGCGGGTCGTTGGACTGGGGAGCTCTCCCCCAATGTCTCCCCCCCGTCCCCCCAACAGCGTGGGCGAGAGAGAGAGAGAGAGAGAGAGAGAGAGAGAGAGAGAGAGAGAGAGAGAGAGAGAGAGAGAGAGAGAGAGAGAGAGAGAGAGAGAGAGAGAGAGAGAGAGAGAGCGCTTCACATCAAAGCCTACCTGAGCGTCTCTGCTTCAGAACAAATATTGACTCTGAGCTGACGTGCACGGTGGAGGAGTGTGCACAGTTTCTGGAGCCGTGCACGGTTTCAGGAGCGTGCACGGTGGAGCGTGCACGGTGGAAGGAGCGTGCACGGCTCTGCAGCTTCCTGGCACCCAGTGAGTGGGTGTGTTTACTGTATGTATGCTCGCCTGGACGCTAGTGAATGTGTAAGCCTCCCTGTGTGTGTGTGTGTTTGTGTCTCCAAATGACCAACTGTGTGCGTGTGTGTGTGTGTGTCCATATGCACGAGTGTGTGCGTCCATACCTTACGAGTGTGTATGTTTGTGTCTGTGTGTGTGTGTGTGTGTGTGTGTCCATATGTACTATGTGTGTGTGTGTCCATACGTACGAGAGTGTGTGTGTGTGAGTGTGTGTGTGTGTCCATATGTACAAGAGTGTGTGTGTGTGTGTGTGTGTGTGTGTGTGTGTGTGTGTGTGTGTGTGTACATACGGACAAGTGTGTGTGTCACCGTATTTCTGAGTGTGTGTGTGTGTGTCTGTTGGTCAGTTTACCTACGTATGTCTACATGCATGTGTGTGTGTGTGTGTGTGTGTGTGTGTGTGTGTGTGTGTGTGTGTGTGTGTGTGTGTGTGTGTGTGTGTGTGTGTGTGTGTGTGTGTGTGTGTGTGTGTGTGTGTGTGTGTGTGTGTGTGTGCGTGCGTGCGTGCGTGCGTGTGCGTGTGCGTATGTGTGCGTGCGTGCGTGTGTTCCCAGCGTGAGCTCAAAAAGTGAATAAAGAGAGTTGGTGATGAAGCGATGACCGGCCGGCAGACTGTTGGGACGCCAGCACTGACTCAGCAGCCAACTGCCTGCATGACTCACCGGCGACTCACTGCACCATGTGCACTATTACCACTAATTAACACGCTACAAAGGCCACTTATAACCATATACACCGGTCTGTCTTCTCACCCCCCCCCGTCCGAAACGCTGCTTGACCACTTTTTGGAACTATGAAATACAATGGTTATAGGTGCTATTTCTTAACAACGTTCTATCTATTTCCATCTATGTTCTATCTACTTCTATCTATTTCTATCTATGAAACATACATCCTCAATCCAAATATTCAGTGAAAACGACCATGCATCTCCACGTATCTCCTTGCTATATGCAAATAACAATATCTCTAGACACTGTAGGTCAGTTGTGGGAAATCCTGTGTGTGTGTGTGTGTGTGTGTGTCTATGTGTGTGCCTACCTGTGTTGATGTGTGTATCTGCGTGTGTGTGTGTGTATCTGCATGTGTGAGTGTATCTGCGCGTGTGTGCGCGTGTCTGCGTGTGTGTATCTATGTGTGTGTGTGTGTGTTTGTGTGTATTTGCACGTGCGTGCGTGCGTGTGCGTGTGTGTGCGTGTGCGTGTGTATTTGCATTTGTGTGTGTATCTGCATGTGTGCTGTTTGTTGTTTGGTTCGTCTTTGTGTGGACCTAAATATAAAGGCATTGATACAAAAACAAACCGTCTCTCCACTACATATGTTCTATAAAAGTACATGCAGTGTACATGTAACACACACAGTAGTCAGTAGTATGATATAATATACGTTAGTAGTAGTTGTGTGTCCTGGGAGAACACAATATCATGTCTCATCGGAGATGCTCTGTGGGTTTTTTTCCGGTGGAGGAACCCACCACTGTCCCCAGAACTCACACCTCTGCACACCGCCCCTCAGAGGACGGAGGACGACGTGACTCACTCCAGACACGACTAGTCGAGCTAGGAGCCGAGCTGGCAAGGCAGGGCCTAACTTCATCACATACCACATGTGAGTCTCCCGCCCACTGCCATGGCATCCAAACCTCCAGGAATAGTTCCATTTAGTCGTCGAGTGTCGCTTTATTTCTGTTACAGAGTTACTCTAGTTAACGAAGATGCCAGTTAATGGCGTCTTCTCTTCACAGTAAAAGCGCAGGGTCGTCTCGGTGTAAAATCCATAATACAGCCCTTTTAGTATAGGCTTACTGTGTTTCATACTGTTTATTACAGACAATTAAAACATTGGTAAATCATTAAATAAGTGATTCTCCGCGAGTCACTCTGCCGTTTTTAAACGTTTACAAGTCGACCGACTGTCCATCACACAGACCTGGTCACGCATTTCCAACAGTAATGTCTCTTACATCCACAAACAGAAGACAAAACTAAAAAGCCAGACTGCGTTGAGACACCCTGAATAAAACAGTGTGAGTGAGTGTGTGTGTGACTGACAGGTGGCTGCTGGTTGAAGCAGCCTCACCTGACCAGAGTCAGGCTGATGACACTCTGGGGCTGGTGGTGCATTTGAATGATCACACACTCGCCCAATAATCACACACACTCGGAGAGAGAGAGAGAGAGAGAGAGAGAGAGAGAGAGAGAGTCCGAGCTCTCTCTCTCTCTCTCTCTCTCTCTCTCTCTCTCTCTCTCTCTCTCTCTCTCTCTCTCTCTCTCTCTCTCTCTCTCTCTCTCTCTCCCCGAGTGTGTGTGGTGACGGCTGGTTCAACCTGTGTGCCTTGATCAGTCCAACGCGACACAGGTGTACAGGTGTGAGTCACGTCTCTGGCTGTGTCCTTGTGGACAGTGTCCATCACTCCAGAGAGCACGACGGTGGACTAGTGGATGATGTCATCACCGGCGGACAGTGCCCATCACTCC
>CM050999.1:11697964-11777964 GCA_027704905.1 Muraenolepis orangiensis
TATTAGATTCGATTAGATTCAAATGTATTGTCATTGCACAGCACACGTACAGTACAGCGGAAATAAGTTGTCATCTAACCAGAGGGAAAATGTAACAGTAAAGTGCATGGTAATACACAATGTACAGTGGTTAAATAGGATGTAAAAACAGTCCAGACTACAGCGTGTAGTATACTATGGTAGCCATACGGCTCAGAGGTACAACTTATAGAGTAGGTATAAGATATGTTCAGATAAAGGTGTATATATATATATATAATGTATTTATAAGTATACAAGTATCAACAGGTAGTGAGCGGGGGTATGCATATATATATATATATATATATAGGTAGATAAATGCATAGATACATAAATAGATAGATAGATAGATAGATAGATAGATAGATAGATAGATAGATAGATAGATAGATAGATAGATAGATCTAAGATAACCTTCCAGTCCCCAAGTGTCACCGAGCTGATCGATGATCCATTCGTGAGAACATTCAAAGACACACCGTGTGTTTGTGTGTGTGTGTGTGCGTGCGTATGTGCGTGCGTGCGTGCGTGCGTGTGTGTGTGTGTGCGTGTGTGTGTGTGTGCGTGCACGTCAAAATGACCCCCAAAATGACCCCCCAAAAGCACATTTTCCATCAAACAACACCAATGGTGTCCAATGAATATACTCTTTCATTCAATCACACAATTGACAACAAAATACCAAATACAGCCCTCACCATGTTACATTCTAGTCCATAGATGATATGTTGGTATGATAACCTTTTTGTAAGTGGAGCACATGAAGTTAACCACCCCCTACAATAAATTGGCTTCTAGAGGCTGATGCATATCCTAATCTAGGCTCATTTTCAGGACTTTTACTCATGTTTAATGAGGACTTGTTTACTATAATTTTAAAGGGTAGGATTTGTAGCTTTCATTTAAGCTCACAGACTAACTTAAGTTAGTCTGTCTGATAAATACAGAGGGCTCACAGGGGCTCTTCAAAGTGTCAACACAATTATTTCCCCACAATTTTCGCCTAAACTATAGTTTTTATTTGAGCATTGTGACATGTAGGAACATCAATGACACAAATAAGGAAAACTGAAATACTTACAGGACTGTAATGATTCAGGAAATGTATAATGTTCCCATATTATTCAACCATGAGGGGTGATTATGGGCCTTAGAGTAGAACAGGTATTCTAGTTTGATATTTTGAAATAATCATCACAACCATCCACACTATAATATAACACAGTAGTCATATTCTGTTTTATTCATCATCATCATCATCATCATCATCATCATCATCATCATCATCATCATCATCATCATCACAGTCATCCAGGGTCACAGCAACTTCTACATACTCCTCCTCTGATTAGTGCAGGTTTGTATCTTGCACATTTCTGTGCACTTTATTTGTTGTCAAGGCAGGAGCAGCGTGGAAGCTTACAGGTCACTTGCAGGCCATAAGTTCCAGGACAGCCCTTGGTGCTGGGGGTCCCCGCATCCAGTCTAATGTCAGCATACCTGTAACCGTAAGCTCCCCGTCTCCTCCCACATCACGTCATCCTCGCTGCCATCCATGGCATTTGATACGCAACATTTCTTAAACCCATTAATGCTTTCTGGGGAAACGTAAGCCCATGCTTGCAAGATCCATTCACAGAGCAAACGTACTGCAGGCTTTTGGATTTTTCCAGACGGTGTCAGTGCGTGATTAGCAGCCAGGAGCCACTCTGTGGATCTCTTGTGCAGATGAACCTTGAATGGTTTGTTAACGACCACATCCAACACCTGCAGCTGGCTTGTCATTCCGCCCGGTATGATCACTAGGTCACTAGGTTTTGACTGGCTCAGTCAAGTGTCCACTAAGGGCAGGCGCTGGGCTTGTCCTGTGTCGCAATGACAGGTGTCTGATGTCTCTGCTTCGTTTATCACCATTGTCTTAAAATTGGCATCGTAACTTCGTCTCTCCTGTTTATTAACTTGCCCTACTTTTGAGCCACTTTTTTCAAGTTGGTCGCGGTGTCTCTCCATTTCTATCTCTCCAGGTAACTGTTTTTATGTACTGTTACTTTAAGACTTTGAGTTACTTTAAGTGTCGCGCGGTGTCTCGGAACAGTCGTTTGGCGCGATCTGTTGTTGCGCAATTACATGTGCAATTACGGTACATCGAAAAGTCTAAACCCCGATTATAAGACGACCCCTCTTTTTCAGATTTTTTTCTTGGAAAAAAACCCCGTCTTATATTCGGGTCAATACGGTATTACTATTTCATGATTTGAGCAAGATGGTGAACATTCTTTATTGGATTTATTGTAAGCATACCTTTGTCATCAGATTTCCATCCATGCCCGTTTGGATCTGGTATGTCTGGCTGTCTCTCCAGGCAGTGCCTCCAGACTGCTGCCTGGCCATTGGTTCGCTGTGTATGCAGCTGTAAGCAGTGGGAAAGTACTCTACTTCAGCCCTTTAGGGTGCAACACAGCAGGTAGCGAAGATCATTGACATCACATAAGCTGGACAACGGTGCAAACATCCTGCAGACAAATGATTCCATATTTGAGTATAGTTCCTCTGATATATCCCAGGATGTTCCTAGTGATTTGAAGAACTCTTGGAATGTCCTGTTTCCTTTGACAAGTTTAAGGGCACTGAGTTTTCCTCATCCTGCAAAAGCACTTACGCTAGAACAACCCGTAAAGGCATGTACACCTACAAGAGCATCACATAGGTCATCTACCATGGAGCTCAGCAAGGCTGCTGATGTTGATGTATCTTCTCCGATTAGGAGTCCCACATTTCTGACACGGGTGGAAGGTAATATAACAGTATCCGTTGCAAAGAATCATGACATCTGTATCCTCACTCACAATAACTGAGGTTTGATAGCCATTCTGACTGGCATTATTTGCATGTAGGAGCATACATGTATCGACCTCCTCAAGAGAAGATTTCAGCTCTTCCATAACAAACCAATGTCTCTCCACAGGTTGCAAAAAGCTGCTTGTCCTGAAGCTTTACCCGGTTCTCTGGAAGCTTCCACTGGTCCATGATTAATGTAATCAAGGCCGCTTTGCTGTCTTGATTACTTAAGAGCTTTCTCTACTGCACAATATTGTGTCCCGGAACAATGTTCTTCCATTGAGTGCTACTTGCTGAACCACGACTGAATCTCTCAGCATTCTTGATTGATATATTCTAGTACCGTATTTTCCGGACTATAAGGCGCACTTAAAAACCGTAAATTTTCTCAAAAACCGACGGTGCGCCTTATAGTCCGGTGCGCCTTATATATGGATCAACCAATTAACGGCGCCGTGTACAACCACACAAATAAAGACCCCAAAATGGCGCCTTTGAAGAGACACGCTTACGACGCAGAGTTCAAACTCAAGGCTATCAGTCATGCAGTTGAACATGGGAATCGAGCAGCAGCGAGAGAATTCAATATAAATGAATCAATGGTACGGAAATGGAGGAAGCAGGAAGAAGACCTGCGCCAAGTGAAGAAGACTAAAAAGAGTTTCCGAGGGCACAAAGCGAGATGGCCACAGTTGGAGGACCAACTCGAACAGTGGGTTGTTGAACAGAGAGCAGCAAGTAGAAGCGTCTCTACAGTCACTGTCCGAATGAAGGCAACAGCGCTAGCACAGGACATGAACATCAATAACTTTCGAGGCGGTCCTTCTTGGTGCTTTCGTTTTATGAGAAGACGTAATCTCTCCATCCGCACACGAACTACCGTCTCGCAGCTACTGCCAAAAGATTACCAAGAAAAGCTGGCCACTTTCCGCGCATACTGCAAAAATAAGATGACTGAAAAGAAGATCCATCCAGAGCACATCATCAACATGGACGAGGTTCCACTCACCTTTGATATTCCCGTGAATCGCACTGTGGAGAAAAGGGGGACCAGTACGGTGTCTATACGCACCACAGGGAACGAGAAGTCATCCTTCACTATCGTTCTCGCCTGCCACGCTAATGGCCAAAAACTTCCACCCATGGTTATTTTCAAGAGGAAGACCTTGCCAAAAGAAAACTTTCCAGCCGGCGTCGTCATCAAAGTTAACCCGAAGGGATGGATGGATGAGGAGAAGATGAGTGAGTGGCTGCGAGAAATCTACGTTAAGAGACCGGGTGGCTTTTTCCACACAGCTCCGTCTCTATTGATCTACGACTCCATGCGCGCCCATATCACCGATGTTGTCAAAAAACAAGTGAAGCAAACGAATTCGGTGCTTGCCGTCATTCCGGGTGGATTAACGAAAGAACTCCAGCCGCTCGATATTGGTGTCAACAGGGCGTTCAAAGCTAGACTGCGAGCTGCGTGGGAGAAGTGGATGACAGAAGGCGAACACACGTTCACAAAGACGGGGAGACAGCGCCGGGTTACTTACGCCACTATCTGCCAATGGATCGTGGATGCCTGGGCTGCCATATCAGTCACAACTGTGGTTCGAGCTTTCAGGAAGGCAGGAATAATCACGGAACTGCCAGACAACAGCAGCGACACTGACTCAGATAATGACGAGATGGAGCCGGGCATGTTGGATGGCGTACTCGCCCAGCTCTTCAATTCGGACACTGAAGAAGAAGAATTCGAGGGATACGTGGACGGGTAATGAACTGAAAAAGTTAGCTTTAATATGCACTGCACATTAACGTTTGAATAACGTTCAGTTTTTGCACTGCTGGTTTGTATTGTATTAATACAGTTTGCCTGACTGAGTTACGGTATCTGACTGTTTTGTTGACTTATAATGCGTGCGCCTTATAGTCTGGTGCGTCTTATGTATGGAAAAAATCTAAAATAGGCCATTCATTGACGGTGCGCCTTATAGTCCGGTGCGCCTTATAGTCCCGAAAATACGGTACACATCAAAGACCACATCTATTTGTTTACTCTTTCATCCTTCATTCAATGCTAGGTTCAGCACAGATCTGGCAATCTCTCCAAAAGTCTTGCCATCACCTTTCAGTTTCTGAACAAGGCTCATTCCATCAATGATACATGCAGAGTGGTCTCCAATATCTTCAACTGCTGATGCTGACTTCTCTAACCCTCTAGCAAGAGCTGCCTTTTTGGTTTTGCGCATCCACCTGGATTTGAAAGTGACCTAGGCAGTGGACCAAGTGGATAAGCCAGGACATCTTTAATGTGCAGATCTCTACTTTGCAAAGCAATGATCATATGCCCAAAAATATTTATACATGCTTTCAAGACCAGGTCCTGTGTACATACATCTACTGATGCCTAGTCTGGACACATCTTCAGTGATGTTCCTGGAATCATAGGACGTTTCGGGTCTCGCAACATCATACGCCCTCCTCCAGGTGACCCAGCCGGGGCTGATCAGACCCCAGCTTGTGTCCAGATGGCTAGCTAGCTACCATGACTCCATGGCTCCCCTCTTTTGAGCCACAACCATCTTGAGGCCCTCTCTGCCGCATCGGTGGTACTGCGGATGGCTCTCCTCTTTCTCACTCCCTCGATGCCTAAACTGCTGAAGGCTCTGACCAAGGAACGGGCTGCGAATCCTCTGCATCCAACTTCCACCGGGAAACACCTTGCTCTCCAACCAGCCTGCTGACATTCGCTGACCAGTCCTGCGTACTTGGAGAGCTTCCTTTCAAAGGCTTCTTCCAAGCGATCTTCCCACGGGACTGTCAGCTCCAGCAGCACAGCTTGCTTGGTGGACTCAGACACAAGAACAATGTCTGGTCGCAGGGTGGTGACTGCAATATGGCTGGGGAACTTCAGCTGATGTTCAAGGTCCACCAACAACTGCCAGTCTCTTGCAGACGTCAGGATGCCTGCAGATGTTTTTCTGGCAGAAGTTGGCTTGTCCCCAGCTCTGACAAAGGCGATGGTGTCCTTGGAGTGTCGGAACTGCTTTAACCACGCCAGTCCTGCGCTGATGGCTTCAGCAATGGTCTTCAGGACTTGGTCATGCCTCCACCTGTACCGTTCATCTCCAAGTGCCTTTGTACAGCAACTGAGGATGTGTTCCAGGGTTCCTCGCTTGGAACACAATGGGCATGCTGGTGTCTCTGCTATGCCCCATGTGTGCAGATTTGACGGGCTTGGAAGCACATCATACACTGCCTGGATTTGGAATTTGATGCGGTGAGGCTCGGCTTTCCAAAGCTCAGCCCAGGTCACTTTCCTCTCAACCGCATTCTCCCATCTCGTCCAAGCTCCCTGTTGCTTCATTCCCACTGCCTTGGAGGTTCTTGTCTCCTCCACTGCTGCTCTCACCTCCTCCTGAACAAGACGGCGCCCTTCCTTCCCCCTGGTGTTAATTTGGGGAGTTGGAAAGGATCCTAGCCCAGCTCGACCTTGTGTGACCACTCCCACCAGGCTCTTGTGATGCAGCCTTGCCTCTGCCTCTTGAACTGCTTCCTCTGCCCTCCATTTCCTGCCCTCCTGCTTTAGCCACCTTCGGATCACTTGAGTCCCTGTATTGAACCACTTCTCTGGCTCTAGTTACCTTGAATTCCTCCTCCAAGGATTTGAAAGGCAGTTGCAGCTTGTTGGTGTTCCCGTAGAGTGCAATGCTGCTCAGGCTCCTTGGTAACCCAAGCCATCTCCGGAGGTGGTTGCTGACCCTCCTCTCTAGGGTCTCAACTGTTGAGATAGGGACCGCATAGACAAGGAGGGGCCACAGAATCCTGGGAAGAATGCCATGTTGGTAGACCCAGGCTTTAAACTTCCCAGGTAGGCTTGACTTGTCCACGGATTTCAGCCAGCCATCCAACTCAGTGCAGGTCGACTGGATAGATGTTGTGTCTCTCAGAGAGCAGTCAAAAACTCCTTGTTTTGTGTTTGGTTTCCTCTATCTCTTTTTGTGATGCTTGAGAATGTCTTCAGATTCAGATTCATTGAACTTGGTTGCTGGTGACTCTTTCTCCAAATTTTCACTTCTAAACTTCTGATATGCTTCGTCTCCAGTCTGGTGAGCTTGCAGCAGATCACTGGCTATGTCTGGTGACACAGCAATTCCTGTGGAAAGACTGATGATATCAGACTGATCTGGACCCAGAGGGTTTACCCAGCTTCTCTCCCTAATCTCAACAAAGGCATTTACATCTGCCCTATCCTTCTCTATCCTGGGCTTCTGTAGATCGTGATGAATGAAACACTCTGTAAACTTGTTGCATGTCATGTTCCTGAGCTGCCTCAGATACTGACTTCTGTTTTCTGAAGTGAGATAGATCTATCATATAGTGCAGCTTGTCATATGCAAACACCATGGAATGATTGCTCTAATTGCTGCAAGATGCATCATCCACTTTCCCTCTCTTGATGCTAGAATTAGACATAGCAGAATCTCAACCATATCGACATAAGACATCCAGAAGGCAGACAGGGGGCAGTTGTCTTTTCGAAAGTAGCTGAGGTACTCGTTAACAAGCTCATCCATTGTCAAATTGTCGGGGTATACCAACAGTTTTTCATTTCCTGTGATACAATACTGATGGTATGCTACCTTCAGGCAGGTCTTTTGGAAGATCAAGGATGGGGCTGAAGCCTCTTATCTTTATTTTCTCTCAGTAATGTGTTCCATGGATCTATATTTTCAGGTGCCACAAGGCAAACAAAGAAAATCTGACTAGCCTTTTTAAGTTTAGAGTTTAAGTTTAAGTTTTTCAAAATAATTGAAAAAGAATTTGCCACCTTGAGTGGTACTGATATGTGAAATGTTGGGCTTTGGCCTATGGACTATAAGAACCGGTTAAACTATGCTATAGGCCTGCGCCATCAGTTGATACTTTACATAGTTGTAGTATGTGGCAAAAATAGGCAAGCAAGCACATTATTATTTTCCGAGATTTTCCGAGAGATACCAAACCCTGCTGCACTCTGCACACCTGCACTTTTGAGATGCCCTGAAATGTCCGAAATAGTCTAACCATAGATGCTACCTCAGAACAGGCTGGACCCTTTGTCCAGCCTCCTCCACCATGTATGCAAACTCCTCTTCCTCGGGCCTCTCTGGCCTCTGCCACTTACTATCCCTACTTGCCTTTTGCCTCTTTGATCCATGCTTCAAAATAGCAGCACAGAGGAGGCATATTTTATAGCCGGACAGAGACTGGTTGAAGATTGAAGAGTTCTGTAAAAGAGTTTCAACAGGGGCATTAGATATTCAATATTATGCAGGTTATTTCTATGAGCTGTGAAAATATGTTTTGCTTGAGTTAATCTGATCTGTGTTATCTGTGAAAAATGCGTTTGAGAATCAAATTCTCAAATTCTAAAAGTGTTAACAGTTAACAGCAGTTTTATTAAATGTGTCTTAGCAATTGAGAACTGTAAACTGTAGTATTAGAAAGGCCAATACTGCTACTGTTCAGGTAATTGCTGTGTAATCTTAATGTATTTATATTCAACACACCAATAATAATCATAATAATAATATTAATAATAATAATAATAATAATAAAAGTAACTACAGGTAACTGTAGTCGTACCAGATGCACTAATGTGTAAATATGACCCATAGGTTCAGAGAAGTGAATGGAGATATGAGATGATCATGTGGTTAGGTGTCTTGTAATACAAGACACCTAACCACATGATCATCTCATTTGTGACCGAGTCCCTGGAAGGTGTCAAGATCCAGGCGATTATATATTCATGAACATCTCGAGAATAAGACGGAAAAACACGGCGAGAATAAGACGGAAAAACACGGCGAGAATCAGATGGAAAAACATGGCGAGAATCAGATGGAAAAACATGGCGAGAATCAGATGGAAAAATCCAAACGTGTGAAGAAAAGCCTCTACCTGGGCTATTGGGAGCACACCTGTTGTCCCGCTGGGTCGTCCCCGGGAGACAGAGGGCAGGGGAGCGGTAAGCCACGCCCTGATGCGAGGGGTAACGAGAGAGACAGCGAGGGACAGGTACAGTTGAATTACTCCCAACACACCTGAAGCACGCGACACCCGATGCTCTCCCCGACCACAAGCACATCAGAGATGGTGAACAAGGTGCATATCAGCAGCCCCGGGGAATACGACGAAGGTAACTCGGTGACTTTTTATAAAGTTTTTAATCCTCAAAGTATTAAGAATTAAGAAACAAACATAGCAAAAGCCATATCAACCTTTTAAGTTGTCTGTTGACAATTAGTATCATAATCAAGGGCAGCTCTTCAATAAAAGGTAACCTAATAATAATAATAATAATAATAATAATAATAATACATTTTTTATAATATATACTATACTACTATACTATTTTGTGCAGGCTTGTATATCTACTCATACGGTTCCTAAAACTTTCCTTTGGGATTATAAGAAGACAAACAGCAGAGTTGTCATCGATATGTTGCACCACAACTGTTTTAAAACCTTTGAATCATGTGATTCCTCTCCAGACCCAGCGTCCGGGGCGCTGGGATGCTGCGAGTGGCTTCTTATCGTCATATCCATGTTCTTCATAATCGCCACCTGTCCTATATCAATATTTATGTGTGTTACGGTAAGGAGGATTGCACACGACTATTAATGGCAACAGCTTGGACATCATTTAAAAATAAGTTGTGGCTTTGTTTGCAAATTGTGGCCGCTAAGCCACTAAGCTCTTCTCTGTGGATGGCCAGGCTCCTCCTGGTTAGTGCTGCATGGGTCTTGTCCGATGTTTCGATCTGTGATTCTAAACACGTAGGGCCTACACTGTAGATATGTGTATATTATTGTGTGTACTTATTTAACGTTGTGCGTTGTCCCTTTTCGTAAATAAATACATCTTCAATCTTCAGATTGTGCAGGAGTACGAGCGAGCCGTTATTTTCCGGCTCGGCCGCATCGTGGACAAGAAGCCTAAAGGCCCAGGTGCGTCACGTGACTTCACCCGGGCATCCCTCACAAACAACCTGTAACTCAATATGTTACACGCTGCCAGTATAGTACAAAAGACCTTGTGTCACAGCCTAACCCTAGCCTTAACAATGTTGTTACATTGCGGATTACGCAGTACTCACTTGTGTAATGATGAAACAGGACAGTTCCAAAGGGTAACCAAATGGGTCTTCTGAACCGTAAAGCAAGGGGAGCACGACACCGCAGTGCTGAATTTTGTCGCAAAACTTAAGAACACTTTTGTTGCTATGAATCCTCACATCATGTGATTCTTGCAGGGCTGTTCTTCATCATTCCCTGCACGGATAAGTTCATCAAGGTGGACCTGAGAACTGTGTCCTTCGACATCCCTCCACAAGAGGTAGCTCTTCATCAAATGAGTCCTCCCACTCAATATGATTCTCTCTCTCTCTCTCTCTCTCTCTCTCTCTCTCTCTCTCTCTCTCTCTCTCTCTCTCTCTCTCTCTCTCTCTCTCTCTCTCTCTCTCTCTCTCTCTCTCTCTCTCTCTCTCTCTCTCTCTCTCTCTCTCTCTCTCTCTCTCTCTCTCTCTCTCTCTCTCTCTCTCTCTCTCTCTCTCTCTCTCTCTCTCTGGGTTCTGCCACCCCAGGCCCCCTCCCCCGGATGCAACCTTAACACATTTTGCTCCGTAGATTCTGACCAAAGACTCTGTGACCGTGTCGGTGGACGGCGTGGTCTACTTCCGGATCCACTGCCCCATCTCGGCCGTAGCCAACGTGACGGACGCAAGCAGCGCCACGAGGCTGCTGGCGCAGACCACCCTGAGGAACGTTCTGGGCACCAAGAACCTGGCGGAACTTCTGTCCGACCGTGAGGGAATATCACAGAGCATGCAGGTAGCAACGGAGCCCGGTCTCTTTTTATGGTTGTTTCAGTACAGAATGATACATGGTAATTATACGGCGGTATGACGTAGGTCTCATGTCATCGGTGTAGCCCGCAGCAGCCACACTACCTGGGCACAGCCTAAGTGCCCTTGAGCAAGGCGCCAGACCCCTAACACTGCTCCCCGGGCGCTGTATATAAAAATAGCTGCCAACTGCTCCTAATACTAGGATGGGATAAATGCAGAGAAACACATTTCACTGTGTGTACATATATGTGACCAATAAAGAGACCCACTGACATGGCATGGATCCACGATGTACCTAACTAGTGTGACACAATGTTGACCCGGTCCTACAGGAGTCCCTGGATGTAGCCACAGACTCCTGGGGCATCAAGGTGGAGCGGGTGGAGATTAAGGACGTCAAGCTGCCCCACCAGCTGCAGCGGGCCATGGCAGCGGAGGCGGAGGCCACCCGCGAGGCCAGAGCTAAGGTGGGTGGGGTGGGACGTTAAAGAAACTACGGATAATTTCCTGTATGTCTAAAGCCGCACTTACGCCAAGCTGACCAACAGGTAAAAATAAAATTAATAATAATAATTTAAAAAATAAAAATAAAAATAATCTGAGCCAATCGCAAACAATGACGACAAGGCAACCTTGTTTGAACAGATGGTGGCGCTGTGACGATCGAATATTAAATTTATTTTTAAAAGTCGACACCCGTGACCAGTGTTGCCAGTATTTGTATGATCATTTATCCATTTGTATGATCAATAATAATAATTAAAAAAAACTGAGCTGTACAATAACTTTGACATGGTAGCTTTGATAGGTTTAATATATTTCTTTAAATGGCAGCTAGCCCTGCTCTTAAAATCCACATCATTCTGGAGTCGCCATCGTTTGTTCTGTGCCACATCTGTACCGACGGTCGACCTGGTGTCTTTCCCCCTTCAGGTGATCGCGGCGGAGGGGGAGATGAACGCGTCGCGGGCGCTCAAGGAAGCATCGCTGGTGATCGCTGAGTCGCCGTCCGGGCTGCAGCTACGCTACCTGCAGACGCTCGCCACCATCGCTGCCGAGAAGAACTCCACCATCATCTTCCCCCTGCCCATGGACCTCTTGGTGCCCTTCATCGACAGGAAGTGACGCGGCACTTTTTGTATTTTCACAGAACAAAAATAAATATATTGGCGTTGAACAAGCTAACTTTAGGGTTTTGTTAGCATTAGTGTTAGTGTGTCACATTTAGTTATTCATATGAATTGTTTTAAAATAGCTGACATTTTGATCTGTGCTGCAAGGTTTTGACTTTTATTTTTCGCTGGCTGATATGGTTTAACACCCTTGTCACGGCAAAATGAGAGTGATAGTCCTTATAGTGACATATTTTACATATGACTTGTACACTATTTTAATGTGATGTTTTACTTAAATACAAAGTGCAACATATATCGTACAGATTACAATCTTGTATCCAACAAAGCGGCAATATGTGATAAAATACAAAATTAACAAAAACAAATAAATATATACGGATTAACAAGAGACATGCTCTGACATAAACATCTTCAGGGAGAAGGGTGTGGTACATCAGTGAGTGAGACCTTACAGTTAACGTTCCGGCAATGACAACATGGTCATGTCCACAGGACACAGGCAGTCACTGCCATTCAAGTACCTGATATCACTAAATGTGGTTTGCAACTTCTTTGTCAAACAGGGCAACCCCCCCCCTCCCCACCTGCCACCCCAGTGACTTGATTTTAATTGATCATCTTCTTACCGATTCTGTTTTATGAAGATGTTTTCTACAAGAATGCCTAAAAGACAACGTTTGTGTACCTATTACAATTGGGTATCCAGCATTCAATGTACCCCATTTCCACTGATAGGCAACTTAAATAATGTAAGTATATACATCAATGAAATAGATTGTTTGTGTGAATATTCAACGTACTTCGAAGAAAACGAACGGCAGGGAAACTGAGACGAAAGACAATGTGAACAAATGGCATGGAGAAATGAGTTAAATCTCCACATTAATGGCAGTTGGTTCCCTCAGATGAGTCGTGCTTACTTTCCTACTCAAAACCTGAGATTATTCCTGCGTGATAAATGAGGTAACAGCCGTCAAATGTCTCCACTCACGTCTCACCTACTTTCCATCAGTTCTCCCCCTTGACTTCATTTCCAGAGGTTGTAAATGTCAAATGGTATGGTGACGGAAATTGGAAACACCGACCATTTCAGACTATCTCAATCGCACATTGCTCTCGAGAACACAGATAACACACAACGTCGCTGACAGCTAACATTCCAGCCAATCACACTGGAGAGGATAAGGTACAATTAGAGGAGTCATCGAAAGTTTGACGAATCCAGATGAACCATGTTTTTGGTCCGACCGTCCATTAACTCGTACCCTTTTGCTTTTGCCGATGAGCAAAATCCAGATGATTTGAAGATGGTTCAAATTCACAGGGGGGGGGGGGGGGTGCACTATTACTTTCTTAAACCAGTACGTTTTGCATTTGAGGAATTCAATCCCATACGTGGTCAGTGAAGGTAGCCCCTGGCTTTCCATGGAATGTCTGGTGAACATGTAAAAGGAACAAACTGTCAGTTGATGAGTAGAGTTGCTCTACCTACTCCACATGCTGTAACGCTTTTACTGAAACGTTCCCCAAAAATGCACCAGTAGAAGAAGTAGAATCATAAGACAGCGCATGCTTTTACACACAGAGAGAGAGAGAGAGAGAGAGAGAGAGAGAGAGAGAGAGAGAGAGAGCGAGAGCGAGAGAGAGAGAGAGAGAGAGAGAGAGAGAGAGGGGGACATTTTGAAATACAGTTTGTAAGTTTGAACTATTTCTAACTAATACTAGAATTGCATTGCATTGACAGTTTTTCAGAAGGAACTATTGGGCCATGCAAAGTGGCTTTTCTTCTTGAGGAAAAACAGGAACTAGAAAAAGGGGGCCCATTGGACGACCACGAAGCCTTAATAAAACACATACCCCTACAAGAAACTGAAACCAAACTGGGGGAAAAGAGATCACGCCAGTTCTCCACACTTCATATCCCAGAAGGTAGTTTTGTCATTATTGAGTTCTTGAGTGAGTAGTTGTCAAGCAGTTGTCATTCAGTACTCAGTAACCCTGCCCATAGTTTCCTTAAAGGAGAGGCGCTGCTGGTGGGAGAGATGGTGGTGGGGGGGGGGGGGGAGACGAGGTGTTCCTTTGTGTTCTTGACATTCAGACGCCTGTCTGGGTCCCTGGGTGAGAAGATGGGACGGCACGAGACGGAGGACAGAGGACAAACGTGGCTATGAGGCACGCTAATCCATTCCCGTCAAGTTCTTGTTCCTGGCCTGGGATTGATACTCTTGATAGGTCTTTGAACACTTGGGTCTTTGATATTCAGGTCTTTTATTACTTCAGTCTTGGACAATGCAGATTTTATTAAAGAGGTTTTGATGTTCAGGTCTGTGATATATGAGATATTTAATACTAAGATCTTTGATATTCGGATCTGTTGCACTCAGATATGTGATGTTCAGGTCTGTGATTCTGGGATATTTAATACTTAGGTCTTTGATATTCTGACCTTTTGCACTCAGATATGTGATGCTCAGGTCTGTGATACTCAGGTATTTGATACTGGGGTCTTTGATGTTCGGGAATTTAATACTCAGCTAGCTTTGCTACTCAGATCGTTGATGTTAAGACCTTTGATCCGCCGGATGTACAGTTCAGAGTACACCTGTGAGGTATAGTTCAGAGAACACCTGTGAGGTACAGTTCAGAGAACCACATGGAGGTACAGCTTAGCATACCACATGGAGGTACAGTGCAGCGTACAGTACAGTGTTCCCCATGGAGGTAAAGGAGAACGTGGGATGGAGTCACATATCCGACCGAAAGCATCGCTACTCCACTCAGGAGGTCCCTGGGCTATGAGGTTTTGAAATGTGTCACGAGATAAAAAGGGACATACACTGTCCTCACATACTGTAGAAAAAAAACGGAGTGCGCACTACGTGGAAGTAGTTTTAGTTTCAGTCACACAGTTTTTGCTTTCATCCACATAATTGCACCCTGTGAATGGAGAGGAACAATCGACAGAGAGAGCTAAACGAAGCATCTCAAACAGTACAAAGACCACACTTTGCATGTTGCACCGAACAGTTTGTCACTACCTCTGTTTGGTTTTCTTCTCGAAACCGATTGTTTTTTTCTTCAACCAAATCACACGTGTTCTTTAAGTTCTGTAGCGTGTGTGTGTTGTGTGTGTGTGTGTGTGTGTGTGTGTGTGTGTGTGTGTGTGTGTGTGCATTGTCCTGGGTAAGCACAAGCAAACCAAATCGGTCGACTGTGCACCAAATCGTTCACCACACACTCGCAGTACCACGTTTTTGGACAGTACCACTGTGACTCCGTCTATCTATTGGTGGTAGGAGTGCGGGCGTGCCGGAGAGGCGGGGCTAGAGAAGGGCTGGTGGAGGGGGGAGGAGCTTGGGGACATGTGCGGGCTGAGCTCCCCGGTCTGGAGACGCCACAGGAGCTCCTCGTTGTTGCGACTGAGCCGCTTCTTCTCCTTGTTCTCCTGCTCCACGTGGACCTGCAGGTTGGCGTTCTCCTCCGACAGTTGCCTTCGGGAGATGGGTGAGAGGGAGACGAAACTAATATGAAAACATTCTCAAAGTGAAAGTCCTACCCTGTTTTGGGACAGTCGTTTTTATTGATCGAGAAAAGACTAAATAAAAACAAGCATTTACGAAGCGCCACCCTGAGATGCGGTGGTTTCATCGAGAGAGAGAGAGAGAGACAACTGATTCAGAACATCCTACCCACTTTCAAAGTTAAGTCCCACCCTGTTGACATAGATACAGTCGTTTTGTAAGAGGGAAAACTAATGTCAAAAACAAAGACAAAAAGTTAAATTTGCACATTATTTGTACTTCCCGGCAGTGTATACATGATGTCAACTCAGAATGTTTTTTCTGCTTACCAAGTACGCATTAACACAAGCCCCGTCGCAAGGAAAACATCTCAAAACGGGACTTTCCAATGTTCCCGAGGATAGCGTGAACACACCACAGGAAGATACGTGTGGTGTGTTCACGCTATCCTCGGAAACGTGGAAAGTCCTGTGATGGGGGGAGGGGGTGGGGGTGCTAAAACAGACCTGGACGTGGCGACGTTCTTGTCTATCCGGGCCTTCAGATCTTCGTTCTGCTGCTGCAGCACCTGCACCCTCTCCTCTAGGTACACATTCTTTTCAGCCTGCTCGAAAGCACCGGACGAGACAAACACAACATTAAATTCTTCATAGCATAACCCCACCACCGCAAAGACGTTTATTTACCGATATACATTCACATACATTAATAATTCATATGCCTCAAGTGTTTAGTCTAGTGTCTTAAAATAAGTAATGGATACATCATTGATATCTTCTGTCACCTTTGTTATGTAATTACATCGTGTAGTAGTGGTTGGCCTTACATACATTCAATGTAAGACCAATAATTGTAAAACCAGAAGTGTCAATGCATTCTGAAATGATGATTCAATCATTTCATCAATAGATATTCTAAGGTTTCGTCTTGAATCTTGAATTCAATGTGTACAAAACGTTAACAGATATTTAACGTTTGCGCTGGATTCTTATTCATTGGCCTTGGAACATGATCAGTATTCAGACAATATTTATGTAACATAACCTGTTGTCCTTAACTTCCCATCTGGGGTGAATACTAGAATCCATCATATTTTGAAGCTGTGTAGAGCAGGTGTTTGGGGCTTACCATTATCTCCAGCTCAGAGATCTTCACCTCCTGCTGGTGGATCTGTTGGTTCTTCATCTCTAGCACATCCTTCAGGCTCTTCAGGTCCTCCTCAATGTGCTGGTAGGGAGCCAGGGCATCCTGTTACCACGGTGACCACACAGACACATTGCATCATCAGCAACGGTCAGGGTTAGCGACCCCAGAACTGACTCACTTCTGTTCATTATCACTATATGTTCATTCCCACTATCTGTTCATGCCAACTATATGTTCATTACCACAATCTGATCACTAACACTATCTGTTCATTACCACTATCTGCTCATTACCACTATCTGCTCACTAACGCTATCTGTTCATTACCACTATCTGCTCATTACCACTATCTGCTCATAACCACTATCTGCTCATAACCACTATCTGCTCATTACCACTATCTGCTCATCGGTGCTCCGTCGCAGGGCCTCTTCGAAGCGCTTAGCCCGGTCCCGCAGGCTGCGGTTCTGGAAGGTCAGTGTGTCCACCTGGTCCTGGTGGGTTCAAATGTACAGGGCAAGGTGAGTCTAGAGTTCGTCTCGCAGTTAAAAGGTTCAAACCCCAGGGTCCACAGACTACCTGTAGGCAACCTTGAGCAAAGATACCCCTAACCTCTACCTGCTCCTTAAGATAAGGATTTAATATCCCAGACATATCTAGTGTAAAAGGAGGAGCAGGCAGAGGTCAGACTGGCCTGCTCAAGGACGTCTGCAGGCACTCCTTAAGGACATGTTTCTGAATTCAAGACATGCATACACTTATTGTATTGCGGTATTGTAAGATGCTTGGAAAAAGAGCATCTGCTAAATGATTTCAGGGGGAGCAGACAGTGAGACGGGTCACCTGCAGCGACAGGCGAAGCTTCTCAAAGTCTTCTTCCAGTGACTTCCTCTGCTGCTCGTGGGCCATCTTCAGGTCTGAGATGAGAGTGGAAAGTTTCACATGTTAAATGTGACTAAAGCTATAATAAGTAATTCTTGTTATGGGCAAAGTGAGTATACAATTTCAGTACAAATCATTCTAGAAAATGTTACCGCCCAAAGAGTGTATTCATAAGGTAATGAGAAGGCAATAGTAAAATGACACTAAGGTAATGATGAGGTAATAGGAAGATAATGCTAAGGTAATGATGAGGTAATAGGAAGATAATGCTACGGTAATGATGAGGTAATGGTAAGATAATGCTAAGGTAATGATGAGGTAATGGTAAGATAATGCTACGGTAATGATGAGGCAATAGGAAGATAATGCTACGGTAATGATGAGGTAATAGGAAGATAATGCTAAGGTAATGATGAGGTAATAGGAAGATAATGCTAAGGTAATGATGAGGTAATAGGAAGATAATGCTAAGGTAATGATGAGGTAATAGGAAGATAATGCTACGGTAATGATGAGGTAATGGTAAGATAATGCTACGGTAATTATGAGGTAATAGGAAGATAATGCTAAGGTAATGATGAGGTAATAGGAAGATAATGCTAAGGTAAAGATGAGGTAATAGGAAGATAATGCTAAGGTAATGATGAGGTAATAGTAAGATAATGCTACGGTAATGATGAGGTAATGGTAAGATAATGCTACGGTAATGATGAGGTAATAGGAAGATAATGCTACGGTAATGATGAGGTAATAGGAAGATAATGCTACGGTAATGATAAGATATGCTACGGTAATGATGAGGTAATAGGAAGATAATGCTACGGTAATGAAGAGGTAATGGTAAGATAATGCTAAGGTAATGATGAGGTAATAGGAAGATAATGCTACGGTAATGATGAGGTAATAGGAAGATAATGCTACGGTAATGAAGAGGTAATGGTAAGATAGTGCTTTGGTAATGAGGTACTTTTCACAGTCCTGGTCTGCTCCTCCCTCAGGGTGCCCAGGGTGTCGTTGTGGGTCTTCTCCATCTCCATCAGAGTCGCTTCCTGGCTCTCGCTCATGTCGTCGATCTGGAAACCAATCAGACAACCGTCAGACACTTGAGCTGTCACTCAAACTCCCTGCTGGGGTCAGGGCAAATCTCTCTCTCTCTCTCTCTCTCTCTCTCTCTCTCTCTCTCTCTCTCTCTCTCTCTCTCTCTCTCTCTCTCTCTCTCTCTCTCTCTCTCTCTCTCTCTCTCTCTCTCTCTCTCTCTCTCTCTCTCTCTCTCTCTCTCTCTCTCTCTCTCTCTCTCTCTCTCTCTCTCTCTCTCTCTCTCTCTCTCTCTCTCTCTCTCTCCGTAACCAATGTGGCAACCACCACCGACAGTTTACATGCAGATGGCATGTAAACTGTCATATATACATATGTTCATATACATACACGTGTAAAACTTTCTCATAACACCATCCATTCACGCGAAGTTATTTTCAAATGTAAGAAAGTTATGCTCCATACGCGGATTGTGAACAAAATCATCTCTGTTTCGGTGAACAAAAACTAAGAAAAGTTGGACCACTAATGTCACTGGTAAATTATTATATGTTTAGGCATTCGTTTTTGTGGAATTATTATGCAGAATTGTTTTGGCGATTTTTTTTTCTTCCGATTTTCTTTCTGTAATTGTAATGCGGAATTATTTTGCGTTTTCGCAGACCAACACACGTTGCGGACCCACACGCCCACCTGCTCCTGCTGTGCGGCGTGTAGCTCCTCCACCTCCTGCTGGTGCTCCTCCTGCAGGCGGAGGCTCTCCACTGCATGCCGGGCCCTCAGCCGCTCATCCAAGGCCTCCACCTCCCCCTGCTGGCGGCACCGCAGCCCACGCAACTCGCTACGGAAGCGCCGCTCCAACTCCTCCTTGTCCCGCTGCAGGTGCTCCCAGCGTGCAACGCTAACCGCTAAACGGTAAGGAGACGACAGTTTGCGTTACAAGTGCTAACCGCTTAACGTTAAGGAGACGACAGCTTGCGTTACAAGCAATTAACGCTAAACCTTAAGGAAAAGTCAGCTTGCGTTACAAACACTGAACACTGAATGTTAAGGAAAGGCAATATCAGTTTGTGTTACAAGCAATTAACGCTAAATGTGTAGGAGGCAACAACTTGCGCTACAAACACTTAACAATAAACAGTTAGGAAACAACCGTTTGCGTTTCAAGCTATTAATGCTGAAATTGAATAAGACAACAGTTTTCGTTAAAAACACTGAACAATAAACACTAAATGTTAAGGAAGCAACGCTAAATGCTAAAGGAAAGGCAACGACAACATGGAAACAACAGTTTTTGTTGCTAACTCTAAGGAAAGGACAGTTTACAAGCCTGCAACACTAGAGTGGGAAAGTACATCACTTACCCACTTCATCCCTTAGCCTAGAGAGCTCCAGAGACAGCTCCGTTTGCTTCTCAATGGCACTGTCACTCTGGAACACACACACACACACACACACACACACACACACACACACACACACACACACACACACACACACACACACACACACACACACACACACACACACACACACACACACACACACACACACACACACACACACACACACACACAGGTACAAACAAAGTTAGAGCAGCTAATTGATCAAATTAGCTAATTGATTAAATTAGTCTTGTGGGTAGTTACTCTTTAAGGTTATATAATATACATGTATATATAGAGAGAGAGAGAAGAGAGAGAGAGAGAGAGAGAGTACAGAGAGAGAGTACATTAAGTGTTTGGGAGTATTTCCTAAAGCTGCCCTGATGTCATCTGTCTAAAAGCTCCTAAGCGATGACGTATTATCTTCAGGCGGCGAGATTGCAGTGACCTCAGAGGGAATAAGACACCATTTTTCATCCTGCTGTGACTCCTCGGCTCCTCCCCCTCCTCCTTTTGAAATACCCTACCCACAATCCATTGCACCCGCCCGGTACTCCGGCGGTCCCCTGGGGTCCCCGCTGACATCCCCCCCTCAGATGTCCTGATCTCAGATTAAACCCCTCGCCATGGCAACAGCATCCGGTGGTTCCAGGAAAGGTAAACAGGGATGTGTGAGCAACACAGCGATGCAGAAGGACGTCCTCTGCATTAGAGAATCATCCAGCTAAACACATATTTACCATTCTGGGCTTGAATGTATAAATAATGTATAATGTATAAATAAAGGGTTTATCAGGCTGCTTAAAAACTCAAGATCCAGAGTAAGACACTATTATCAATTAAGTCTAATTGTTCACCGGTAAGACAAAATATCTGCTAAGATAATAACACACATAACGTAATCAGGAGTACGATTATCCAATCACACACGATGCTAATTAGCCCGGCAGGCTTATATTGGTGTGTAATTTGTGCTAGTGCAAAACACTAGCACTAATGCTAATACTAGCACAGGTGCTAACAGTAGCATTTAGGCTAACGCTAGCACTGAGGCTTACACTAGAGCCGGTGTTTACACTGGCACAGGTGCTGAAACACTAGCACAGGTGCTAACACTAGCATCGATGCTAAACCTAGCACTGCACTAATGCTAACGACTGGAGGACTGGGTAAAAAAAAGAGGGAGCGATGCTCAGCCTGCTTTGACTCAGCACATCCAGCCATCACACTCCCCCCTCCCCCCCCTCGCTCTCTCCCCTCACACCACCGACACTCCCTGCTAGCGAGGATGAGTACAGTACAGCGCTGTACTCAGGACGCTACAATGCTACGGCGCTACTACGCTACTACGCTACTACAACAGAGCAGACCCAAACAGACGACCCAAACACATCATCATGCACACGCGTAGACACTAAACCCCCTGCTGCTGTGAAGCTTAGTCTGAGACAGAGAGAGAGTTAGAGAGAGAGAGAGAGAGAGAGTTAGAGAGAGAGAGCGAGAGCGAGAGCGAGAGCGAGAGAGAGAGAGAGAGAGAGAGAGAGAGAGAAAGAGATGGAAGACAGATGGAGGAGAGAGAGAGAGGGCGCGAAGAAAAAAGAGAAGAATAGAGAGCGGGAGAGAGAAACATACACATCGACAGAGCAACAAACAACAATGAGAGAGAGAGAGAGAGAGAGAGAGAGAGAGAGAGAGAGAGAGAGAGAGAGAGAGAGAGAGAGAGAGAGAGAGAGAGAGAGAGAGAGAGAGAGGAGAGAGACAGACAGAGAGACACACAGACAGAGAGAGAGAGTAGCATCAGACCTGGAAGCTGGTGGTTTTTTACCGTGGGCTCCAGACAGCGAAGAGGATGGAGGACATTCTTAGCACAACCCAGGCCCATAGCATGCAGGCTAGCAGGCTAGCAGCCTAGCAGACAGCATCACTCTGCTCTGCTGGAGCACTAGCCAGGATACAGAGAGAGAGAGAGAGAGAGAGAGAGTAGAGAGAGGGATGCTTCCTGCTAAGGGAGGGGGAGGAGAGAGAGAGAGAGAGAGAGAGAGAGAGAGAGAGAGAGAGAGAGAGAGAGAGAGAGAGAGAGAGAGAGAGAGAGAGAGAGAGAGAGAGATGGATGCACCCTGGATAGAGAGAGAGACACACACACACACTAGGAAGCAGAGCGAGGGAAGCACCCTGGTGAGGGAGGGGGAGGAGAGAGAGAGAGAGAGAGAGAGAGAGAGAGAGAGAGAGAGAGAGAGAGAGAGAGAGAGAGAGAGAGAGAGAGAGAGAGAGAGAGAGAGAGAGAGAGAGAGAGAGAGAGAGAGAGGGAAGCACCCTGTGAGGGAGGGGGAGGAGAGAGGGAGAGGAGGGAGGGAACCATGGGAGGAGAGAGAGAAAGGAGATGAGACAAGAAAGGGACATAAGGAGAGAAGGGGAGAGGAGAAATAGCAGAGGAGAGACAGTGGGAGTGGGACAAAGCAAGGATATGAGACAAGAGGGGAGGAGACGTAAATAGTCAACAGAGGAGGGGAGGGAAGGAGGAGGAGGAGGAGAACGAAGGGTACGAGACAAGAGTATCGGAGAGAAGGGTAGGTAGAGAACTCCATGGTGGCAGCAAGAGGAGAAAGAGAGAGGAGAGGAAGGAACAAGGAAAGGAGGAGAAGAGAAGGGGAGGAGAGGAAAGAAAAGATGGATGGACACACAAACACACACACACACACACACACACACACACACCCCCACTTGCATGCACGCACCAGGGCTAACCTACAACAATAAAGACTCGGGGAGTAGATGAAGGATGATCAATAAAGTGCCAATTAACTCTGGTCGCACACACGTACACACACGTACACACACACCCACACACACACACCCACACACACACACACACACACACGCATATATATCCTGGATGGATGACTGACCTTCTACAGATACTAATGGAATCATCCAATCACAACATCAGGACTATTTTCCCTGTCGCTATACTAGCTTCAAGAAAATGAGAAACAGTTGAAGCAATCCCAATCACGCCCACCGTATCCACTCCTGAGATCCCCACCCGGTACCACCACCATCACCACCACCCACCAGGTCTCCTCCTCAACATTCACCATCACCACCCCGCCAGGTCTCCTCCTCAACATTCACCACCTCCACCACCCCCCCCACCACCCGGGCTCTGATGCCAAATCAATACACTGACCCGATGGGGACCTCCCCCCCCCCCCCCCCCCCCCCCGCGCACACCGTTCGCGGCAGGTTCCCAGATCGGATCCGATCCCCCCAAAACCTGAGAGCAGACCCAGGGCGTGTCCGGTGCTCCCCGCCCTCCACCAACGCTTTGTCTTTGTTGTTCACATGTTGGCCCAGCTGTGCCTTTACTACCGGCCTCATAAAACATATCCCACTCACCCCCGCCCCCGCCGCCCGGCAGGGGCGGCGATGCATGCTGGGAGATGAGGAGGGGGAGGAGGGTGAGGAGGTGGGTGAGGAGTAGGGACAGGGGGAGGAGGGGGGAGGAGGGGCGGGTGAGGAGGCAGAAAATGAATGTAAATCCGGTCGAGCTCATCTGACATGCACACAGTGGCGCGGTAGAATGCTTTGGATAAAAGTGGGCCAAATTGTGCATATTTATTTTTTATCCGTCTGTCTCTGCACATGACTTTGAAGATTTGATGTGAGGCTGGGGTGTGACAGTTAGTTATTTATTTAATATATATATCTTTTTTTAAATAAGCTAATCTTCAATACAAAGCAGTTACAGTTAAATGTGAAGCTGTTATCTTTGTTGGCAACTAGCATAGTAGCAGAAATGTGCACCTCACTATAATGATTTAGAAACACACAAGAGTCTGTTTCAAACAACAGGCTCCTTTCACCTGAAATCTCCTCCTTTGAGAATACAGAGGAGATTTCAAAGGTATTCTTTTGGATTGGTGGTATTTTTATGGGCATTGTGTGTCGTGGTGGACAGAACAGCAGAGAAAGAGAGAGAGAGAGAGAGAGAGAGAGAGAGAGAGAGAGAGAGAGAGAGAGAGAGAGAGAGAGAGAGAGAGAGAGAGTAGATTGAAAGTGAGAGGCAATGTCCTGGAGAACAGGACTGCGGAATTGAACCTGCGGTCGCTACAGGACGTGTGGTTAGCACACTAGTGGGCTGAGCCACCGACAGAAGACACCGACTCAGACACACACACACCGACAACGGCACTGACACACACACACACACACACACACACATACTGACACACACACACCGACGCACACACCTTCTGGCAGAAGTGCTGGGTGGTGATGGCGAACACCTCCAGGCCCAGCGTGGCCTTCCTCAGCTGGGCCTGGAGGTACTGGACCTGCTGGGCCTGGTCGTGGCACAGGTCCCGGAGCTGCTGCACCAGCTGACCCTCGCTGCCCGCCGGAGACCGCCCTCGGACTACAGCAGAGAGAGAGAGAGAGAGAGAGCGAGAGCGAGAGCGAGGAGAGGAGAGAGAGAGGGGATTATGGGTAAAGATAGACTATGAAGAGAATAGATGTAGTGTCAGTGATGTCACCCCATGGTTTCTGAAACCCAAATATCCATCCATCCATCCATCGTCTCCCGCTTATCCGTAATCGGGTCGCGGAGTTAGAAGCTTCAGCCGGGGACTCCAAACTTCCCTCTCCCTGGCAACATGGACTAGCTCTGACTGGGGGATCCCGAGGCGTTCCCAGGCCAGCGTGGAGATATAATCACCCCACCTGTACCTCGGTCTGCCCCGTGGTCTCCTCCCAGCTGGATGTGCCTGGAAAACCTCCCTCGGGAGGCGACTAGGAAGCCTCCCGTAAGCCTCTCGTAAAGACTTAGATAGAAACTTAATTCTTCTTCCTCTAGGCCACATCAGTATTAATGATGATGGAACAAGATGTTGGTGCTGGATGAGGGCGTGGTGTCTCCTCACCACACCCTGTGTGTGTGTGTGTGTGTGTGTGTGTGTGTGTGTGTGTGTGTGTGTGTGTGTGTGTGTGTGTGTGTGTGTGTGTGTGTGTGTGTGTGTGGTGTGTGTGTGTGTGTGTGTGTGTGTGTGTGCGTGTGTGTGTGTATGTGGGGGGGGGGTTATTGTACACCTTATATTTTCGCTTATCTATTTATTCAAATTTACACATTCATATATATTTGTTCCAAATCTGTTTTCATAAATAAAGGATGGTTTGAAAAAGAGCGGAATGACTCCTATTCTTGCCTGGTAACAGATCATACACTAGACTAGAAGGTTGATTAAGAGGTAAAAAAGGGCTGCTTTTCGAGGAAAAGCTGCTTAGAAGAATGTCGACTGTGTCTAATCTACTGTGCGGTTTCAGGTCGGGTTCGGACAGAACTTTGGCTCATGTAAAAGTGTCTGAAATGCGCCAACAAAGTGATACTTTACGCGGAGAAGAATTAGCTAAACGTGGATTTGTGTAATTTGAATCGTAATCTGACCTAAGGAAGACGTTAGGTTGAGCTTTATCAACGGCATGTGGTTAGCATGGTCACCATGGCAACAGCGGGTGGGGCTTGGCTTGAATGAGAGATGAGGATGACATCCATTATTGAAGGAATAAAGAAAGAATGCCATTAAGATAATGACATCTCTCTCTCTCTCTCACACACACACACACACACACACACACACACACACACACACACACACACACACACACACACACACACACACACACACACACACACACACACACACACACACACACACACACACACACACACACGTACAATTACCAATAAAGATGCACAATCATACACACACACACTCACATGTGGTGATGAAATGTGCCTCACCAGGAGACTGTGGTTTGGGAGAAACCATTGTGAGGCGTTGAGGGGTGGCTGGGGAGGGGCAACTCCCCAGCCCTCTCTCTGGACACTGAGGGGTTAAAACACAACCACCACTTACCATATAGTGTAGAATATAGTTGATTATATAGTATACATTATATATATTCATACCTTTATATTCATACCTATATATTCTACCTACAGTAGATTATATAGTATATATATTCATACCGTTTATAGAATATAGTAGATTGTATCGTAGTATATATATTCATACCAGTGTAGAATATAGTCGAATATATAGCATATATATTCATACAGTTTACAGAATAAAATAGATTATAAAGTATATATATATTCATACCATTCATAGAATACAGTAGTTTATATTGTATATATATTCATACCGTTCATAGAATATAGTAGATTATAGAGTAATATATACATACCGTTTATAGAATACAGTAGATTATATAGTATATATATTCATACCGTTTATAGAATATAGTACATTATATAGTATATATATTCATACCGTTTATAGAATACAGTAGATTATATAGTATATATATTCATACAGTTTATAGAATATAGTACATTATATAGTATATATATTCATACCGTTCATAGAATATAGTATATTATATAGTATATATATTCATACCGTTTATAGAATATAGTATATTATATAGCATATATATTCATACAGTTCATAGAATATAGTAGAATATCTATTCATACCAGTGTAAACTATAGTAGATTATATAGAATATATATTCATACCAGTGTAAAATATAGTAGATTATATAGCATATACGTATATTCATACGGTTCATAGAATATAGTACATTATATAGCATATATATTCATACCGTTGATTGAATATAGTACATTTTAGAGTAATATATTCATACCGTTGACAGAATACAGTAGTAGAATATGTAGCCCATAGTTCATATGCTTCAGAGGTATAAAGATGAATATCTGTTAATCTGTTAATCTGAATGTCTTGAAGCCCAGAAACATGTTGGCTGATCATCATGGTATGATTGCAACCGACCACTGTACGTGTAAAAGCTTGTCCATATTATATTGAATACAATTATATAACATATTATTATATTATTATAACCCATTTAGGGTTGGTTGGTTGTGTTCCTGGGGATGAGTTGATGAGTTGCACACACATAGATATGTTTCTGTCTTTTTATAAAAGCTTAGAATATGTAATGAATAGGCCTACGAAATGTCTTAGTGGTTTAATGAAGGCATGCAGAGATAGAGAACGAACGCAGAGTTTCTCAGTCTGAACTGAGATACAGTAAACCAACCAGCCACCAGCTGGAGCAGTGCAGCTTTCATATCAGCCACTGCAATGCGCAGTGACACACTTCGGCCACTAGAGGGCGCTGTTGCATCTGCTGCTGATGCTGCTGAGGCGACTTCACAGTCAATTTAAGGAAATGATTACTTATGATGATTTATTCCTTGTTTTCCTGTCATCACTGACATGAGACGCCTGCTACACTGGGGCTGCACCACGGTGATGTACCAGACAATACCATACAACAGCAGCAACAACTATTTATGGAAGCATAATTCTCATGGAAATTATATTATTTAGTATTGCTATTGCTATATATTTATTTATTTTATTACATGGATGTATATTCTACTGGCAGAAGGAAGCAGTTCTGTAACAAATGATTGTACTGGCTATGTTCAAAAGGTTTATAAAAACAACATAAAGAGGGAATGGGGAGGAAGCATTCCATTGTACTTGTACTAAGAAATCCTAGCTAAATCACAACACTAGCACTGATCACTTTAATATATATACCTCCAGCACGTTGTCGTCTCATGTTTCACATGACCTGTGTCTAACGACCCGTGTGTGTCAACATGTACGCTCTCTGTATGTTTCAGTCCTTTACACGCAGATCACACTGTCACCCTGACCTCTGACCCTGACCTCTCTGTGACCTCTGCCTCTTAGTGCTTCCACGCTCAGGAACAGCTTAGCTCCAGCCATTAGCTTCAGCTGTCTGGTTGGGGTCCATGAGGTCAAAACTGTGTTGTGTTATGGTCGTTGAGAGAGTGAGATACACACACACACACACACGCGCGTGACTGGAAGCTCCTCCCACTAGTGCCACACCCCCTCCTTTGCCCATATGAAGCGACTCGGGTCAAGTTCATTTTATTTCCTAGCCCTCAGGGACACCCTACCTCCGGTCACATGGTGTCTGGAAAGGACGACCTTCAAGTGTTTGTCGGGAGAGAGAGAGAGAGAGAGAGAGAGAGAGAGAGAGAGAGAGAGGGAGTGTATGTGTGTGCACGTGCATGTATGTGTGTGTGTGTGTGTGTGTATGTGTATGTGTGTGTGTGTGTGTGTGTGTGTGCATATGTGTGTTTGCATGTGTGTGTGTGTGTTGTTTCACCCTAAGCGTATAGCAACCACAACAACAACAGCAACAGTGGAGAGACGAGGTGTGTATGAATAGAAAGTAAAGCAGTTTCAATAGTAGGTGTGTTTAAATAGACATCAACAGTAAACACCACCACAGGACAACAGCCCACCTCGTGCCGGGGGTGCTCCCTGGGGAGGCGTCGCTGTGCGGCACTGGACTGCGGGGGCGGAGCCAGGGGTGGGGGAGGAGCTAGGAAGCGGCACGCTGCTGTTCCCCCGGGGAGCAGCAGGGGGCGCTGGGACCCTGTGGAGAGACGCCTCCTCAGCCCCTCTGCTCGGGTCTGTTGAAAAGAAAAGTCAGTTAATTATTATCATTTTTTTATAGTATCAAAAGATTGGAGGAGGAAAAGTTTTCAGTTGTTCCCCTGTTTGTTTGTCTGTGTGTCTGTTTGTCTGTTTGTCTCTCTGTTAGCAAGATGACTCAAAAGGTTATGTATGGAATTGGACAAAACTTTGCGACTAGACTACTTATGCACCAAGGAACAGTTGATTCTATTTTGTGCAGACTTTTTAGAGTAGCAGAGGTTTTGTGCTCTACTGAGAGCCCTGTAGTTTTTATTGTATATGACTTTTTGTATCACTGTTTTTGCAGTGTTGGAAGTACCGCGTTACTTTTGGCGGTAACGTCAAGAGAAACTTGTAA
This sequence comes from Muraenolepis orangiensis, assembly GCA_027704905.1. Taxonomy (NCBI): domain Eukaryota; kingdom Metazoa; phylum Chordata; class Actinopteri; order Gadiformes; family Muraenolepididae; genus Muraenolepis; species Muraenolepis orangiensis. The sequence goes on from CM050999.1 coordinate 11,726,719, forward strand.
CTTTTTCAAATTGAATAACGCCGTTACAGTTACTGAATTTTAAATGGGATCATTACTCGTTACTTGATCAATTATCGTTACTTTCCGGTTTATGATCTAACGTCAGACACTGTGGGCGCACTGTCCTGGAAATATTGATATTATTTTTCCATCCTGGAGATCAAGGACAACAAATAGAGTGGTGAGTTGTAGTCTATGTGCAGGTGAATGAGAAATTAATCCAGGGCAAAGAATAGTAACTCTAATCGTATGAAGCATCTCGCAAAACAACACGTTGCTATAAGATTATAGCAAAAGACGCCCCACTGACCAAGGAGATATGTATGTGTAAAAGATAATATAGGGATGCTCCGATCGATCGGCCGCCAATTTTCGGCCGATATTCACTCTAAATCGATGGATCGGAGAATACATTCGATTACATTATATTATATATTATACTATATATTACCATGCACTTTACTGCAACATTTGCACTCTGGTTAGATGCCAAATTATTTTTGCTGTACTGTGACAATCAATTTGAATCTAATCTAATCTAATCCAATTCGATTCAAATGATTGTAATTGCACAGCACAAGTACAGTACAGCAGAAATCATTGACCTTGAGAACATGAGACTTTTTTTTCCGGTGCGTGGCAAAGAAATGCAATGTGTGTGAAGCAGAAATGCCGGCAGCACCGCCGGAAGCTACCGGTAAATACAGATCGACCGTATTGGGCTCTTAGATCGTTTATTTTATTTTTGGAGGGTATGATTGCTCAAAAGATGTGTGATTTATCTCGTATCGCCGCTTCACATTGCCGCCTTTAAAAGTCGCCAGGGAACTAATGAGACGTACTGGTTTGAACCGCCCGTGGAGAGAACCAACATGGAGGAGTTGTCACTGTCTTCCATTCTGCTTTTAGAGCACTCCATGTGAAATGACTCAGACCGTTTGTCTCTCTGTCTCTCCGTGTTTGTGTCTCTCCGTGTGTGTGTGTGTGTGTGTGTGGTGTGTGTAAAATAATATAGCTATGCATGCATTAATAAGATCATTAAAACAGATACTTAAAAGTAACGCAAAAGTTACTTTCCCTAGTTACTAGTTACTTTTAATTTGTAGTAACTTTAAAGTAACTAAGTTACTTTTAAGAGAAGTAACTAGAAACTGTAACTAATTACTTTTTTCAGTAACTAGTCCAACGGGGCTGTTTGCATGTGTATGCTCTCAAATCTGAAAAGCTGAATATAAAATACTTTAAAAAGTCCTGTGGCTTAATTTTCAACATTAAAAGTTCATTAGCATTGTTAATGAACCCTGCATCAATTTAATGACTACGATAACGATAATTAAATGACGAGGGAGGTTTGAACAGTGTGTCAGAACGTGTGTCTTGTTATTAAAGGCAAACACACACGCACAGACACACACACACACATATTCCACACTCCATCGTGGAGTGAGGTGTAATCATTAATCAACAAAGCAACATCTCATATATATTACATAACATAACAAAGTTAGGCAAGAGAACAACTCGTCACCAGAAGTCAAAAGTGCATTTCATTCCTAATAAAATGTTGCTTTACATCCTAAAATACATCTGTATTATAATATTCCAGAGAATTAATTTCCAAGAACAGTCAATTATACATTACAAAGACCACTACTGCATGCCTTTTGTAAAGCCTGTGTGTGTGTGTGTGTGTGCGTACTGACGGGAATGCAGTGAGATAAACCTCAGCAGGAGGAAAACAGCTCTATTATTAATGACTAATTAAGTATTCAGTCTCTGGGCTGTTTTACATCCATTAAACAATTCGGTTTAATGGATGTGAACCGGTTGCAGAAAAAACCCCATCATTTGATGATATAACAACACCAACAAATACTTGATGAGAAAATCTGTTCGTATTTATCCGACTTAGAAAGCACCGTCACTTCCTACGTTTATTCAAGAGCTTCGGAGCAGAGCATTGAGGTGCACCTGAACGGTGCAATGAGACATCCACCTTGGTCACTGCAATCAATAACTTGTCGTCTAAAGTGCTGACCGCACACACACACACGCACCACACACACACACACACACACACACACACACACACACACACACACACACACACACACACACCCACACACACACACACACACCACACACACACACACACACACACACACACACACACACACACACACACACACACACACACACACACACACACACACACACACACACACACACACAGAACATCTTTCGACATCTCTGTACAGACGGTAAAGCTGCTGCCAAACACTGCATCATGCTCGACATCAAAGTTAAATCTGTCCTAACCCTCGTGTTTCGCCCACAGCTAATTAATAGTCCACCTAATTAATAATTCATTCATTCACTCATATGTAATGTAATGTAATTAAGCCTCACATGCACCGAATCATGTCTGACCTGACATAGCAAGGATACCAGCCAAACCAATTATTTTACTCATTGGAAATTTACTACACATTCAGCGTAAAAATAGCTTTGATTGATGGAGGGATTTGTAATACAAACAAAAAACCAAAGACACGTGTCTTACCAGAACCACAGACTGTAGATACTAAATAATAGATGGAATGGAACACGCTGGAAGCTTGAAGCAGGGGGAATACAGTTACTCTCTTTACAGCCAGAGAGAGAGAATGCACCTGGGACGGCCAATGGCGGCTGTGTTCTCTTGAGGCCGCATGATACAAGGAACGTGATTGGCTGAGGGACATGGAGACTACACGACAGCTGTGAGCACGTCTTTATAAACTAAGGCTGCATTTTGATAGGCCTCCACCGCCTGGCTTCGGGGGATTCACACGCCCGGTCATGTACACGCTGTCTGAGATGCTGCTCGGCATTTCAAAATAAGAGTGGCCTCGTTTGAGAAACAACTGTAAGGCGTCATGTTATTCAGATGTTATTCAGCTGAGAGAACCTAAAACAGCTTTCAATAAATGCCCAGAATTCAGAGCAGAATGATCTGTTTAGTAGTGATAGATCTGCCTAGACGCCGGTAACCAACCAGCAAATCAGAACTCAGTATACAGGCCAGTAACCAACCAGGCCAATCAGAACTCAGTATACAGGCCAGTAACCAACCAGGCCAATCAGAACTCAGTATAGAGGCCAGTAACCAACCAGCAAATCAGAACTCAGTATACAGGCCAGTAACCAACCAGGCCAATCAGAACTCAGTATACAGGCCAGTAACCAACCAGGCCAATCAGAACTCAGTATAGAGGCCAGTAACCAACCAGCAAATCAGAACTCAGTATACAGGCCAGTAACCAACCAGGCCAATCAGAAATGAGTATAGAGGCCAGTAACCAACCGGCCAATCAGAACTCAGTATAGAGTATACACCCCATCCATCATCCACTCAGAAACATCAGTTAACTGAGACCTGCTTATCCCATGCTTATATTTCATCTTGCATCGGTTATTGCAATGTACTATTGCAGTTTTCCCCACTGAGGAAGTCCCTGGCCCTGGATCACCTGCAGTCTATTCAAAATGCTTACCAGGTCAAGTAGATGGTCTCACATAACCCCTGGGCTCAAGTCTCTCCACTGGCTCCCTGTTGATTACAGGATTCTGTTCTAAATCCTCAGTCTCATGTTCAGAGCTCTTCACAGTCAGGCCCCCTGCTTATGTGGGCTGACCTGCTTCACTCCTGCTTCTCAGCACACTCGCTCAGCTCAAATCATCTCAACCAAACCAAATCATCGCTTCTAAACCTGTGGGGACCGAGCCTTTTAAGGCAATATCACCCAAGCTATGGAACGCTCTCCCCACAACCCTTAGGATTGCTGAATCTGTTGACCAATTTAAAAGGCAGCTCAAGACGTCCCTGTTTAGACCGGCGTTTTGGTAACTCTGTTTTTACTGTCTTCTTTTGTATTGTAATGTATTTATTGTTGTACCACTTCGGTTCTTGTTGTACCCGGTTTACTGTGAACTGTGTCCACCTGTTTGGCCCTGTGCATTTCACTTTATCTGTACGGCACTTTTTGACTTTTGTCTGTGAAAAGAGCTAAATACATACATTTAGCTATCTTACTTACTTGCACTTATCCATCATCTATCCATCATCCACTGATCCATCCTTCAACAACAAACAAACAATCGACACCCAACCGCTGACTCACGTGGATGAGGTCGGCCGGGGTCGCCGTGGGCGCTGTCTCCCGATTGGCTGCTGGAAACGGACGAGGGGCTGCCACAGCGGGCCAATCCGAAGGAGGCCAGGCGGGCGGGGGGCAGGGCCGAGAACCCCGGGGGGCGGAGTCCTGACTGACCCACCCTCAGTGGGGGGCAAGTGGACGTGGCTAGAGACACATGGGCGTGGCCTGGCTTTCTGTTCTCTCCTGGTAGGTAGAAAAATGTATTAATAATAATACAATAATAAACAATAATAATATATCAATAATATATATAACAATAATCATTTCAATAATTGTTACAATGAGGGAATATTTTTTAGCCCAATTCACAATAATACTCAAAATAATCAGGCACACATAGCAATTAAATTAAATTAATTACATTGAATGGAACTGAACTTGAATTTAATTTAAATTTAAAGAGCCTTAGCAATCTTCTATTTTCCACCATTTTCCACATGAATCTCGGCGGCAAATTGAGGCAGAAGGCAGCAGAAATCCTCCTCACCCGACGGGTCCTCGTTGGTGTGCGTAGGCCCTCCCGTTGACCTCTGAACCTTGGATGGAGCTTTAATTTTGTCCGACTGTTGCCTGGCGACGGCGCCGATCCCCAGCTGAGGCTTGATGGTTCTCGGAGAGCGATACACACCTCCTGTTTCAGCAGGCTGCCAAGTAGGCAAAACACATGAGCACACATCAATCAAACACAGACATACATGAAATACATGATATGGGTGTGTTTCCACACTTAAACAAAATTTAACTGGACCTTCGCACTGGACATTATGGGCCTAATGATGTGCTTGCTTGCTGTTACGACTTGTACGTTGTCTCACATGTCCTAACGGACTGTAACCTCCGACCATGCAATGGAAGCTCATGACAGAAACGTAAAGTTACTTGAATTTCATGGAATATAAACAGTTAGATGATTGTGCACATGTGTCAAAATGGACTTCTTACCTCCTGGAGATATTTGCTGGACGGCTCACTGTGGACGCTCTCTGGCCTCCCGCTGCCTTTATGAGGAGAAGAAGATGAGCTACTGGGAGGTTTCCCTGAACCCTGAGAGCCAGGCCCAGCCTTCTGCGTCCCGTGGCGGTACATGCCAGAGCCGATTTTGGGGTCTGACGGCGGTCGCGGGGAAGAATGGGCGGAGACCTCGCTCGGCACGTCTGTCCCCTCCGGTTTTGTCTGAGGATTCTTCCGGACGTAGGTGATGATTTTCGGCCGTATGTTTTGGGGTTTCTGCGAAGTCGTCGTGTGGTCAGACTCCCTCTGTGGAGGGTGAGCGACGGGTTTGGGTATGCCGCTGTTGAGGCCCACCTTGCTGGCGTGTTTGGTCGAAGCGGTGGCTCTGAGAGGGGATTCACTTCGCTCCTTGCTGGGCGCCCTGTTGGTCCGGGTGTTGGCAGGAGAACCGGGGGCTTTCCTCTTGGGGGAGCCGCTGGTCTTGGCGGGGACGGGAGATACCGTGCGACCGGGGCTTCCCCAGGGCTTCCTCCTCTCCAGGCTGGATGTGTTCACAACCTGGCTGTTCTTATCAAATGAGCCTCGCTTCTTCAGAGAGCTCTCGAAGGACGGCTGTTTCTTTAAAGTCCTGTCAAAGGACCTTTGCTTGCTCAACGACTTGTCAAAGGAAGCTTGCTTCCTCATGGGTTGGATGGATGACTGAGTGGATTTAAATCTCGACGTGGGCAGATTGTCGTTCATGTTGGGGGTCTGGTCTGCCTGGGTGCTCTGGTCTATCTTCTTGTTGCTGTCTTCGTGTTCGTCGGCTGCTCTGGTGAAGTTGTCATTGTCCTGTTCCCCTTCACGTCTATGGTTGAGGTTTCCTCTGTGTTCTTCTTCGGTACCTGGGATGTGCTTTTTGCCTGGAGGAACACTGTTGTGTATCTGTTGTGCTACTAGAACCACGTCCTTAGACAGGACATAGTTTGAATTGCGGTTCATGTTCACGTCTCTCCTGTTGAGTGTTGTGCTTATCGCGGGAGTGTGCCGGTTGGGTTTGAGGGGAGGAACCTTGACTCTGTCAGAAACAACACTGGACGACAGGGTGAGATCTTCCGAAAAGGTCCGGTAAGGCCCAGACGTTGGTCCCGAGGTGTCCAGAGCACTGGCCAAGCTCCCCCCCAGGCTGGACATGGTGGACAGACAGGAAACAAACACGTCGTTTTCAGAGCTCAAATCTGTCCTGGTGATGCATTCAACCAAGTCAGGACCGGACGTGCGAACTCCCTGCTCCACGGTTCCATGTCCTCCCGACCTTCTCCCCGCGTTTAGCTGAGGGTCACCCGGTGTCCGGTCTGTTGTGGGATGGCTTTTCTGCTCAGTGAGCCCCACAAAGTCCTCTCTGTCCTGCACCAGGTCGGTCTCCAGCTCCTGACACTCCAACATTTCAAACTCGGCCAGCTCGGGGTCTTCGCACTGGGAGTCCGTGCCCCGGATCACAACCTTGTCCTGCGGCCCCGTGGCCACGGTCAGGGTGGACGGCGCCGTACCGCCATCGCCACCCTCGGCCGGGAGGTCGTTGGCGTTGGCGTCGCTGTCAGAAACCAAACCGGCATGCCCATTGTTGTTCTTCGCCTCCCCCTGGACGAGTGGATCTCCTCGCTCCTCACTCATCTCCCCAACTACTCTACTGATCTCACCAGGGCCCTCAGGAGCAGCTGGAAATCAATGATCCATTCCATCCATTGGCAAACTAGACTTCTGATCCTCCCGGAACACGGCTGTAATTCCCTAAACGTCCGAGAGTTTTCAGATATCAACACTGTTCCTGTCAGGGTTAAGACACAGAGAACTGATTATGTAACCTCTTGAAATAAAGTCAGACACATAAATACTGTTAAACAAACTCAGTTCCTCTGGGGGGTGCTAAATATAAACACACAGTGTTTATTTAGTATTGTGCGTTAGCTACGGCCGACACACAACCATCCGTACAGTGTCTGGGGCTGAAGGCTTCTCCGCAGCAGTCTGCAGACCCTGGCTATACATCAGCCTGCTGACAGCTCGGGGATTCGCTTCCAGGATAGATGCTCAAAGAAGGACGTTCCCAGTTTTTAATCAGTGAGCAGAGACATCCAAGAGCAATGTACATTATGTGGCATAGCCACATCCAGACGTCCAGCCTATCGACGGAATATTTACATACAACAAGCGCAATAAATAGAATGCGTGCTCTAACAATGACCATAACATCAAATTAAGTTAATATTTTGGTATTTTTGTTTATGTTGACGTACTAAATATTCAGTCGCAATGTGAGCAATACAGAATCTAAAATCGTTTTTTCGATCCTCCTGTAGAAGGAAGAAAATAGAAAAAAGAATAGTATCTGTATCAGGCCTCTGGCCGATATGGACATAATACAGTATGTACAGTACAGTGTGTTCTACAGTACAGTGTATTGTACAGTACAGTTTATTTACAGTACACAGTATGTTGTACATTACATAGTGTGTTGTACACTACACAGTGGATTCTACAGTATACAGGGTATTCTACAGTACACAGTGTATTATATAGTACACAGTGTGTTTAACAGTACAGAGTGTGTTGTACACTACACAGTGTATTCTACAGTATACAGTGTGTACTCTAGTACACACTGTGTACTCTAGTACACACTGTATACTGTAGAATACACTGTAGTACACAGTGTGTACTACAGTACACAGAGACATAAAGGTAGAACCAGGGCGAAGCAGCTTCTCATTTTGTACTTTGTTCTTCCTCTGGAGTGGTGGAGGCCGTTAGGGAAATAAATAGTTATTGTCACACAGGGAACAACAGACGAGCGTATTGCTTTCATTGAGTTACTAGTATAGTGTGTATAGTGTGCACTTTCAGTTTGATTTCATTTTCATATCATTCATTCTGACACACGAGGCCAACTGGAATCTTTGTTTATCTTACACCGGGGCCCATCTTTGTCAACTCAATATTGTACTCACAAATCACGATTTAAATCCCTTGTGAATCTAAATATTAACATTTCTCTAAATCAAATCGTGTCAAGTCTTAGGTAGCGTGTTCCTTGCGTCCAAATGCTTCAGTTTCAACACTACAAATAAGTTATAATACATTCCAAAAAATACACGTAAATCGATGTCATCTTCAAAACATTCAGTGTTTCAAGGGAACTATGTACACAATCACATACTGAATCACAGACTAAAGAAGGCGAATGGAGCCATGACGACCTTGTTGAATGAGATTCTGTTACCGTCTAGTCCACAATCCTAGCCGGGTAAATATAAATCCCCATCATGTGTCCTCAGTGACTAGCCGAGGGAGTCACCTCATTCCATACTTCATGCTGGTGATAGGCTGCTCTGCCTTGATTCACCGCCAAAATAAAAGCACACAACTACATCCACCGAGAGAATCAAAACAGAACCAACGTTGGACTATTTTGCTTCTTTTCCCCACACAAACTCCTTCTACAAATGAACAAGGGGTTCATCTTGGTGCATGGCTAGTGATGCAGGATACACATATACAAAGACTAAAGTTATCAAATATAAAAATGTAACTAAACTAACTTACATAAATATAAATATTTGTGTGTTTGCAATATTTGCAAATAATAGTATGCATGCAATATGCATAATTTAAAGTGCAGGATACATGTCAAAACAGAGCAGGTAGGGGTGAGGGCATCTAAGCCCAAAGATGCAGCCAGCTAGACTCAGCTAGACAACCTTTATGGACAGTTTCTACCCCAGAGCCACAAGAGTATTGAACACTGTCAAAACTTTCGAAGATCGCACAAACAAACAAAAAGAAAATTGGAATTTGTTGTGTTTCCATCAACTAGTTAGAGATCCATCAAACTACGTCAGCGATGACGAATATTGGGCGGTGACAGCTTGAGAAGAAGCTGACAGTGTAAGTCACGTGAATTCAAAGTTCGCTCCTGACTTTACTGTGTGACTACAATACTGTATTGAACACTGTCAAACACTGGCACTGACTGTTCTGTGTAACTACAATACTGTATTGAACACTGTCAAACACTGACTGTTCTGTGTAACTACAATACTGTATTGAACACTGTCAAACACTGACATTTGTGTGTAACTACAATACTGTATTGAACACTGTCAAAGACTGAGACTGACTATTCTATGTAACCACAATACTGTATTGCATCAATACTATCATACAAAAGTTACATGTTACATATCCCACCGCACCTTTGTATGTATATATATTTTATAATTTGCACTTCTGTAACATATATATATATATATATATATATATATATATATACTAATAGAACTAATATATAACTAATATATAATATAACTATAACTAATATATATTAGTTTAGTTTAGTTTAAATCATTTATATATTTCAATTGCTGTAATGTGTGTGTGTGTGAAGAGGTGGATTGCAGTTGTCGATTGAGTTGTATTTGTGAAATGGCGTTAAAGGCATTCTGGTTCTGGTTCTGGTTCTGGTTCTGGTGCATCCTGTCCCTGACCGGTAACGACCACACACTGTTCTTCCTCTCCTATCTCCGGTGGGAACCGGCTGCTGCCGTACCAGTAGCGGGGCTGCACACCCTGTGGATCCCAGTCTACTGGTCTGACACCGGGTGCTGGGAGGACATAATGGGGCCGCTGTGTGCGCACTTGACCCCCAGAAGAGCAGCAGGCATGAGGGTGCCAGCCGCCAGGGGCCCCCCCTGTGATGTGGTCAAGCACCTGGGTGCTGGAATACATTTACAGTATGGCTGTAGTGAAGTGGCCCCTTGGCCAAGGCCTTCTCCGACATTAGCATGCCAGGTGGCTTTGGTATAGCCCGCGATTAGCCACCATTAAGATTTCATACCGCTAGCAACCGCAACTGCTCTCATTATCTTTCCACAAACATTACACAAATAAATAATAAAAACGCTACATAGCGATATACAAATAGAACAATATATCAATACATTAATAAATCATGAACATAATGTGTTTTGAGTCATCCATTAGTTATAGCTTCCATTAATCATTAATCAAAGGGTATCAGGGCACGCGTCACATGAAGTTCTGGTATCTGTTCAGCGCTTCAACCACGAGGGGGACCAGATCACAGCAAACCAAATGCGGGACAAAGAGTATATTTGCGAGGGACAAAATACCTCTTGAGAATCGTCTTGCACCGGCTTGCCTTTCCTATTATTTTATGGTAGTTCCCATTTTTTTCTGCCTAAATCTCTAAAGCTTGTGACTTTGGGGTAACTCTCAATTCTCCTCTGATGACATTCACACATTCTTCCCAGCCATCGGATAAAAGCCAGCTTTTACAAAAAGGTGTCTGTCCTGCAGGTGACTGTCGAAAAACTAGAACCAATCAAACATCGGCTGGACATTGTCTTAATAAGTGGGACGCCCGGTCACCGGTAACCTAAGCATCACACAGGGAAACACAACCAACAATACAGAATACAGAACAATACAGCAACTCATCTGAAGCCCTCCTCTGTCTTAACCGAGGAGGGTGTATCCTGGGTGGGATCCCACTGCACTGTGGGGCTGCAGGGTGCAGTCTGATCCAAGTGGGAACATATTCCCTTGCAGTGCAGGGTCACCGCGGCTGCCAAGTTGCTGTCTCAGCAGTAAGCAGTAAGCAGTAAGCAGTAAGCAGTAAGCCTCTGTACACAATGTTACAGGACATTCATTCAGAACAGGATCCTGCAAACAACTCTTACTTAGGGGACCCAAGGACAAGATATCTCTTCTCCTCTGGGTCATCAAATATAAATATAAATCAAGGACTAATTATGTCCTCGCCTGGGCAACAAGCTCCGTCTCTTCCCCCCCACCGCTTGGCAACCATATATGGCCCACCCAACCTGCCCCAATACCTGCTCACTGATATGGAACATAGAGGCCAGATGTTCCATAGATTGTTTCCTGTAGGTGTGTAAGGAGTGTGTGTGTGTGTGTGTGTGTGTGTGTGTGTGTGTGTGTGTGTGTGTGTGTGTGTGTGTGTGTGTGTGTGTGTGTGTGTGTGTGTGTGGAGGGGGGAGCTGCGACAGATGGATCACTAAACCCATGGAGGTGAAATTAAAGACTTTATCTGTCGAATATCCTGTAGCAGAAACGGTACAATGTCATCAGTGGAATATAATATAATATAATATAGACACCTTCACACTGAAGGATGACCTCGGGAAATATTGAAGAGCACTATGAAATGAAACAGACTCTCTCTCTCTCTCTCTCTCGTTCGCTCTCTATCTTTCAATCCCCTCTCTCTCTGTCTCTCTGTCTCATTCTCCCGCCAATCTTTTCCCACCTCTGTTCAACCCATCTAGCATCTCTTGCTCTCTGTGTGTGTGTGTGTGTGTGTGTGTGTGTGTGTGTGTGTGTGTCACACACACACACTTTCCAATTTGCAACAATAGTTATCCTGCTAACACAGGAGGGCTTTTTCAATATTTCTAATATATATATATTCTTAATGGTCAATCTTTATCCAAAGATTGTTTCAAAACAGCACACCTCTCAAATCCCATCTCTCTCTCTCTCTCTCTCCGACATGTGGTCTCTCTACCTCAGTCCTTCTTCAGTAGATTGTAATCTCAGCCCAGCAGCCATCACAGCTGAAGCCAACCACAATCCAGGCCGTTACGTAACGACGCAACGATTGCGTCTTGGAATATGATGATGATGATGATAATACTAATAATAATAAGAATAACACTACAATGTGTTGTTGGTTTGTGTTTGGCACCACGGGTGAAAGGATGGCGCAGGACGACACATGAGGAGGGCGCCCCCCAATGTCAATAGTTGGTGAGGGTGTGAGGGTGTGGGGGTGTGAACACCCCTTGGAGATGCCATCGCGGTCGCGCGTAAATTGTCAAGCACGCACGACGCATGCGACGGTTAATCCTGCATAATTATGAAAAAAATGTAACGGCAAAATATCCTTAGCATATTGGTAAGCGAGTCACGGCTGCGTTGGAAGCCAATCTGCGCATCACTCTTTCATTTGAACAGGTTAAATCCCCCCCCACTGGCTGATTTGAGACCCCTAAATGAATGACCAAACCATATGTCTCTTCTTAACGCATGTGGTGGATCATGTCCTACCTGTCAAGACTGCACTGCTAGAAGAATCCCCGCGCAGGGATGGCGCCTTGAGGGAGTGATCCCATCAGGAAGCAGAGGGAAGCGTCTGCAGCATCGCTGGAAAAACAGGGAGGAGAGGAGCTGGTGTGGAGGGAAGCAACGACGCCACCACCACCACCTGGCTCTGGGGTTTTGTCGCCATCTAGTGGTCGAGTTTGGTCACTACACATTGTTTCATCCGAATTTAGATTGGTTTCTGCTTAAGGGTTGACGGACGCGACCCACCTGACCTGACCCGGCTGTTGTTCTCTGGTCATGTAGCACCAGTTCTCTAGGGCTGTTGTTCTCTGGTCATGTAGCACCAGTTCTCTAGGGCTGTTGTTCCAACTGTTGTTCTCTGGTCATGTAGCACCAGTTCTCTAGGGCTGTTGTTCTAACTGTTGTTCTCTGGTCATGTAGCACCAGTTCTCTAGGGCTGTTGTTCCAACTGTTGTTCTCTGGTCATGTAGCACCAGTTCTCTAGGGCTGTTGTTCCAACTGTTGTTCTCTGGTCATGTAGCACCAGTTCTCTAGGGCTGTTGTTCCAACTGTTGTTTGCCATTTTCTAATGCAAAGGCAGCCATTCTTTTTTTTTAAGCCCTCCTTTGTAGTGGAAACATTCTTTAATGAGAAGCCGAGTTGTGAATTATGCCGTTTGTTAAATTGTTGTTTTGTATGTTAAATTATACACAGAAAGATGAATGAATGATGATGAATCTAGTCAAATAAATGTTCAAACTACAATCAGAATTTGCGGACAGAAAAAAAACCACAACTTTTAAAAACATACTGTTCTAGGTGCATTTATTTACAGCAGACATTTTGCGACACAACACACGACAGAGAACGGCATCTTAGAAATGTTAAAAACGTAAAACGTTTTAAAGCAACGACGGAGGGATGAAACAAGACAAGACGTTGTGTTGCTACGATGGAAACCACATGTCCCTCGGTCGGTTAAAAGGATAAAAACTAAGTGTAACAGACTCAACATGCTCAGCGTTGGTGTAACGACACATTAACTGATGTAAATGTAATGTAAATGTAAATGAGAAAACTGAAACGTCTGAGAGGCTCAATTTCAGTCAAAAATAAAAACGTTATACATACAAAAACCAGAATACAACATCAAATACACTGGAAATAGTGTCTTGTATAATAGTGTATAGTAGTTAGTGTTATTCAGCAGCACAGTAAAACAAACACAGCACACTACTGTGCAACCCGGACTGATGAGGCAGGCTGAGCAGAACAGGTGTTTGGGGTGAGCGTACCGATGAGCCGGTAACCCACCAGCCCACTAAGTTTGCACCGTTTTGAGGTTTTCGTTCTCCGACTTAACGGAATCTGTTCACAGCGTCCACGCGTCTGGTCGCATCTGGCCATTTTTAGGGGCTTGTTTCTGGACTTCAGAAACCTTGGTCTCGGTTGGAGTAAGCATACATACATACATCCATACGTACGTCCTCTGCTATGAATGAGCAGCGTTTTGTAAGCAAGAGAAACATGCACAAAGAAACACATAAATAGCACCAAAACAAACAAAAAAAAGAGAACCAAAAGAGAACCCCCCAAAGCTTTTCAACACTCTTGATGACTCGGAACAGCAAAAAATTCTAATAAAGTGTTCTAATAAACACTTAATGTACAATATATACACATCAGAAATGAAATGATGATAATTAATATACATATAACTATCACTCATATCAGTATGAGCACCTGATTGGACGACGGCTCCTCTCTGTTTTGAACGTAACACACCACCACACACACACACACACACACCTCTGGCTTTCGGGCACGCCAACGCGACCCAAGCTATATCACAACCAACGTTGGCACGGACCGATAGGCGAACACAGGTGATGATAGCATTATAGTGCATTTGTCATACATTATTTATAATATTCAAAAAACATTACATTAACTCCCTGGAGATTCCCAAACCTCGGTCGGCTTGCGTGCTTTCAATGTGTAGCATCTTCTCATTCAGTAACGCGACTGTCGTAACTGCGGTCAGTCGTCGGGTATTGCACATACGATTTTCCCTCACTGCTTTATACTTGTGTAAACTGTGAAGTGACAATAAACTTGACTTGACCTTTAACAGTATGTCCCTCTCTCTGCAACGCAATACAGTCCACGACAGTGACAGTGGCGGGACTGCGGCACACACGGCGGATATACACACGGAAACCTGACGGAGGAGATTAAATGTTGTGGTTCCGGGTTCGATTCCCAATGTCCCCCAAGTCTAGGGCATCAATTTTTCAGGTCTGTTGGGACTGTTGGGCTTGAGAACCGGAAGGTTCACCGGTTCGAGTCCCTGAAACACCTGGGCACTGCCGAGGTGCCCTTGAGCAAGGCAGTTAGTTTCAAAAGGACTTAAAAATCTGAATCCAAAAATGCTGACACACACACACACACACACACTTTTAGATTTGATTAAATAAAAATAAATTGTATTTTCCCGCGGCCTTGGGGAATGCCTGACCTCTTTAATACGACTCTGGAGCCCGATTCAAATTCACGGCTTCATTAAACTCCCTTCCTGATTGGCTGACGGGGTTTTAAAATGGACGCCTGCTGTCTGCTGAGTCATTACCGCCCTGCATGGAGGCAGTTTCGGGAAAAATAAACCTCCTTCCATAAAATCATCCAAGGCACAAACACACAATCACCAACTGGTGACAGTTGATCAGGAAATATACAACTTTTGATTGAAGATTTTGTGGAAAAAAATAAACTTTGGGTTGTAAGGTCGGTGAATTACATTTACATTTACAGAATTAGGACACACACACACACACACGCACACACACACACCACACACACACACACACACACACACACACACCACACACACACACACACACACACACACACACACACACACACACACACACACACACACACACACACACACACACACCACACACACACACACACACACACACACACACCACACACACACACACACACACACACACACACACACACTTGATGTTAAATGTTGTTGTTTTTTTAACTGCAAATTAAATTGTGTTGTGGTTAGTTTTAAAGTGCTTCTTAAAAAGATTGTTGCTCCATGTTAGCGACAGAACTTTAAAAAAAAAATTGGGAGTTCAAAATAAAAATACAATTTTTAAAAACAGGACAAACTGTCCGGAGAAAAAACGTCCGGGCCGAAGTACGGAAACCTTGAGAATCATGAGATCATTCCTAATCTTCGTCCTCGTCTTCGGGGGTGCCGGCTCGCTTGTTGAGGAACACTTCCTTCTCCTTCTCCTGTCCGCCGAGCCGACACGCGGGCGTGTAGCCGGCGTCCTGGTCGCCAGCCCTGGTCAACACGGCCTCCGCGCTGTTGCGGATACCGTAGCTAAAGTAGATGACGAAACCTGAAGACACACGGGAAAACAATAGAAAAACACTCACACACATGAGATGTTGGGGAAAACAATTGGGAACCGATTCTGGTCCAAAAGCACTCAGAGGATAATATGTTTAGAACAAAAAACTAGCGGGAAAAACCAAAAACAAAACAGGAAGCCGAAAGTAACGATCAAAGTTCCAGCCCCCCAAATAACGACTATAAGTACACAGGTAATGCGGTATATACGGAACAAAATGCCTACCTAAGACCATCCAGATGGCGAAGCGAAACCAGGTTCCCCTGTCGAGCTGCATCATCAGATAGACGTTAATGAACATACTGAGCACCGGGAGGAAGGGCAGCAGAGGAACCTGAACAAGAAGAAAGGAGAGACAATGAGGGCGCATAAAACACACCGTTTGGATGTAATGTGGTCTTGGGAACAGGGAACATGGAGATGCTAGTAGCCTACCCTAGTTAGTTAGTATTACATTACTTCACATTACAATATCAAAACCACTAAACCAGGACCAAGTAGAATAAGGCATCGAGTGCTGCTTTTCTGCCCCCCCCTAGTGGTCACCGATTGATAAATGCCTCTTTTTGTAGTGGTTATAAGATTTGTTTATATATTCTGTTCAGAATCAGAACCAAAAAGGCCTTTATTGTCACTGTACAAGCGATCGTCACGGTCACTCTCTACACACTTTTTTTTATTAAAAAATTTAAACGATTTCAAAACTATACTAAACCAAATAAACTATTATGGGTGAACATATACATGGACATATTGCAGTGGCCCCATGTACAAGTAGTGCACATGAGAAAATATGGGTGGGGTGGGACGTAAACATGTAACCGAAATGACTTGAATGAGTTTGTGGTTTGTGGGTCAAATCAGTCAACAAACCTTGAAGGAGAGCTTGGTGCTGCTCTGCGGCTGTTTCCACACGACCAGGGTGACGGCGAGACACAGCAAGGCGATAACCGCCAGCAGCGACAGAGACCAGGTGGCCAAACCACCGTGGACAGCAATCACACAGAAGGCCAAGACCAGGACACCTAAAAAACCAACACACACCGTTAAGTCTCTCTGGATAGAAGAGTCTGCTAAATGACTTGAATAGTAGTAGGTGGAGTCTTAATGATACTTTTAAGAACATACACTATTCAAGATTCTATAAAATACAATCCTACACTATAAACAACGCTATATCCTATACATTATACTATAAACACTATATACTATAAACAACACTATATGCACCATATACTATACTATTAACAACACTATATGCACTATATACTATACTATTAACAACACTATATACTACACTATTAACAACACTATATACACTATATACTATACTATAAACAACACTATATACGCTATATACGCTATATACTATCATATTTACTATGAACACACACACACACAAACAACAAATCTGGAGGATTGAATCCTCTTTATTGGTCCCATACATGTAAACACACAGTGAAATGTGTTCTCTGCATTTAACCCATCCTAGTATGAGGAGCAGTGGGCAGCTATGTATACAGCGCCCGGGGAGCAGTTAGGGTCAGGGTGTCTTCCTCAAGGACACCTCGACTGTTTTTTGCTAAGAGGAGCCGGGGATCGAACCAGCAACCTTCCGGTTGTGAGGCGACCGCTCTACCTCCTGAGCTACACTGTCACCTATATACACTATATACTATGTATTATAAAGAAAACTATACTATAACAATTCTATACACAATAAAAACAAAACAATAAAATGTAACGGATGATACATATATATGTCTTGTGTATGTGAGTATTGAAGAAACCACGCAACCGGGAGGTGGGGCTAATCCGCCAGTTACGACCTAATGAGTTGTGCGCTGTGCGCTAACGTAACGTTACGTAGTGAAGTGTTCCTCACCGAGGGTACTGGTGCAGACGTTGACGGTGAAGCCCGACAGTGCGGTGGGCGTTTTGTTGGCAGGGAACATCAGGTTCCTCAGGGTGAAGCCGTCCTCCGTCTGGAGGAAACCCTGGCTCACCGTCTCGCTCTGGGGGTCCAGCGTCTCGCTCTCCTGCGTGTTCGCCATCTCATAGGCCCGGCCTGGCTGCGCCGGTTGGTACCTGAGACAGACGGACACACACACACACACACACACAAGTTTAGACAGTAATAAATAATATTTATTACCCTTGAGGATTAATTTAGATACAGAGTACTAAATTATATTTATTTAGATACAGAGTAATAAATAATATTTATTACCCTTGATGATTGATTTAGATACAGGGTAATAAATAATATTTATTACCCTTGAGGATTTATTTAGATACAGAGTAATAAATTATATTTATTTAGATACACATACATTTTAGATAGATATTTAGGACTTGATGACTTTGAAGATTCATGAGAACAACTATTTGAAACAGGTTTCTGGATATTTACAAATGACAAAGTTGATGAAGTCACCAGGTGTGTGTGTGTGTGTGTGTGTGTGTGTGTGTGTGTGTGTGTGTGTGTGTGTGTGTGTGTGTGTGTGTGTGTGTGTGTGTGTGTGTGTGTGTGTGTGTGTGTGTGTGTGTGTGTGTGTGTGTGTGTGTGTGTGTGTGTGTGGAGGTCACCTTACCTGAGCACCAGCACACAGGCAGCCACCAGGGTGTAGGCCAGCAGGGTTCCGATGGACATGAGGTCCACCAGGTCCTTCAGGTCAAACAGGAAGGCCATCACAGCTGGACACACACACACACACACACACACAGGACCTGGTGTTAGTCCCGCTAGGATTCTCTCTAGACTACGCATCAGCACGCCGTTGTACAGGCAACTGTTCAATTAATAATATTGAATTATCAAATGATATATTGTTTAAAAACAATTCATACTGCGGGAGGGAATGGGCAGTAGGCCTTCCATTGAACTTGTTGCAAATGGCCAGTAAAACATCTTGTATCTTTTGTAATGCTTATTTATACAGCAGCAAAACTGCAAACACTGCAGTAGGAAGGACTTAAGGAGGGAAATTACAAGAAACACAATGAGCTCGAAACAGCTCAACCAGTCTGAATCACAGAGAGCGGAAAAGAAAGTATGTTTTATTATAGTTAGGATTATAAGCATCATATAGATAGATGATAGATGATCTGATGCAAAATATTGCGTCAGAAACCACACTAATTACTTGCATCCCTGAATACAATATTTCCTTGTCAAAGGGAATATTTGTAGTATAAACACAAGAACAGATTTCCAACCTCCTGAAATATCGGCGCAAACCCAAAAAAAACAAGAACCCCACAGTAAGAAAAACAAAAGAGAAAGATGCGCACAGAAATGCACACAGAAGATGCCATAAACCACCACCGCCGGCGCCACCGTCACTGCTCTCCTCCCTCCACCGGAGGGCGCTCCGTCCACCTACCAGACATGACGCCGGCCGCCATGGTGGAGAGGAGGGGCGTCTTGCGCTGGCTGACGCGCGCCAGGAAGGAGAAGAGCAGGCCGTCCCGAGCCATCGCATAGATGATACGCGGCAGAGGGAACATGGACCCCAGGAGGCTAGGCCCCAAGGAAGGAAGGGAAGGGCGGAAGGAATGAAGGAAGGATGAAAGGAAAGAAATAAAGGAAGGAAGCGAGGAAGGAGGGAAGAAAGAAAGAAAGAAAGAAAGAAAGAAAGAAAGAAAGAAAGAAAGAAAGAAAGAAAGAAAGAAAGAAGGAAGGAAGGAAGGAAGGAAGGAAGGAAGGAAGGAAGGAAGGAAGGAGGGGGGAAGGAAAGAATTAAGGAAGGAAGAAGGGAAGAAAGAAACAAAAAAAAGAAAGGAAGGACGGAAGGAAGGAGATGGTGAATATAAACGCCACAGAAGACCAACCGTGGACACCCTGAACTCAAGGACTCAGCCTTGGAACACACAGAGTCTTGATACCCTCTTGATACCTATAGGCAGATATTTATAGTTTATAGCTTTCCTATTGTTTTTATTGGAAATGTAATCATTATTATTATTGTATTGGTTGTGAGGTCATAGACTCACACTTATATGTACAATATATGCCATATCTAAAAATGTGTGTGTGTGTGTGTGTGTGTGTGTGTGTGTGTGTGTGTGTGTGTGTGTGTGTGTGTGTGTGTGTGTGTGTGTGTGTGTGTGTGTGTGTGTGTGTGTGTGTGTGTGTGTGTGTGTGTGTGTGTGTGTGTGTGTGTGTGTGTGTGTGTGTGTGTGTGAAGCGGGAAGGAGGAGGAGAGACGGCCGGACGTGTTGGGAGGATGCCGCACAAGTTTAGCCAGTTAGCATTAGCCTGTTAGCATTAGTCGTTTAGCCGCGTTAGTGCATTTAGTCCGGGCTCACCTGCCACGGCGCCGGACACCAGGGTGGCGATGAGGGGGGTTTTGCTCCGGGTGTTGATCTGGGCCAGACCCTTGAAGAGCAGCCCGTCCTGGGCCATAGCCCAGATCACCCTGGGCATGGGAAACATGGAGCCAAGCAGACTGGGGGAGGGAGAGACAGAGAGAGACAGAGAGAGAGACAGAGACAGAGACAGAGAGAGAAAGAGACAGAGAGAGAAAGAGACAGAGAGAGTGAGACAGAGAGAGAGAGAGAGACACAGACAGACAGACAGAGAGAGAGACAGAGGGATAGGAAGCGAGAGGGAGACACACAGACAGAGAGAGACCGTGCAGGTGATGTCACATGGTTAGAAGGGGTAACAGGAAACAGGAACTGGGATAAGCTCGGCTCACTCGTTCATTAATCAGTATGTGTCCGCATCCACTCATTAACCAGTTAAAGCCTGTTTAGCTAGTTGTTATTTATTATTTCACTTCACATGCGTGTTGACGTGGTGATGCAGAAGGTTCAGTTAGTCATGTAGTAATAGATTCCTAAAGTTCTCGATTCAAAACCCTTCCCGGTTCAAAATAGACTCTGGATTCAGTAGAGGTACTCATTTCAAGAACTACAAGTGTAGTTTGACCCTCATGTTTAAACTTTAAAACTAACTAAAGACCTGAGAGCCATTCTTAAAGTCATACTTAAAATACTTTATATTAACCTTTTTACAGAAACAAAACCAAAATCACTCACTTATCGAGTAATCATTCACTTGCGTCACAACATGTTTTGCCAAAGATAGTCACTATGATACGATTTGACTCATATAAGGCTATTTTAATCAGTGAGTTTAGTTTTTAAATCAAAAATTGTTTTAATTGCTGTTGTGTGTAAAGAGCAGCCGTGATGATTGCTACACAACTGTGTTGTAGTTGCGTCAATAATCAGGTTTCCGTCACCATATTTCGATTCTCATTTTGAAGCATCACATTAGAAAATGTTGATGGAAACGGCGAAATTCTCATCAACGTCCTCTGATTCGCATAAAAAAAAAGTTGATACGCTCGCTTGAGGTGTTTTTTGACTGATTGGAATCAAGTTCATTCGCAAAAGCGGAGATAGAAACAACTTTGCCGAATCAATTCTGACGTAGCGAACTTTGAACTCACGTGATTTACGCTGTGGGCTTCTGCTCAAGCGTTAGAATGAGAACGCCTTTAGAATGACTGCATTTCTTTCCCTTCGTCTACGGACATAATAAAACATGGCTAGCAATACCAGCTGATATATAAGAATGACTATAACTTGTCCGATTGACATTAACTCCTGCAGATGACCTCGCTCCATTTTTGCATACAACATTGCTATCAGTTTTGTCTCACGTGGTTTTGTTTACTCTTAGATTGTGTTATTTATACAGTCTGTGTCACCGCCCAATATCCGTCATCGCTGACGTAGTTTGTTCGCTCCAACTAGTTGATGGAAACACAACTAATTAGCATTTCCTTTTTTGATGGTTTTGTGCAAACTTTTCCAAAAGTTAGCTTCAAATTAGCTTCGACCGTTAGATGGAAACCCAGCTAACGACAACAAAGGCATTCTGATCCCGATTCTGACTGTGATACCGTGTGGTGAGCTCCCCGTCTCTCTCTCTCTCCCGCCCGCCGGGCACTCACCTAGTGGACAGGGCACACAGGGACCCGATGGCCACGGCGTAGTTGGCGCCCGCCCAGCCCACGTAGGTGAAGGCCCTGGGCAGCGGGCTGCTCTCGTCCAGCAGGTAGTAGGGCATCATGAGGGTCAGCGCCGCCGACACGCAGAAGTATGTCACAAAGCAGATGAGCAGCGAGGACACGATGCCGATGGGGATGGCCCTCTGGGGGTTCTTCACCTCCTCCCCTGGGAGGGAGGGAGGGAGGGAGGGAGGGAGGGAGGGAGGAGGGAGGGAGGGAGGGAGGGAGGGAGACAGAGAGAGGGGGGAAGGAGGGAGACAGAGAGTGGGGAAGGGAGGGAGGGAGAGACAGGGGGAGGGAGGGAAGGAGAGAGAGGGGGGAAAGGGAGGGAGAGAGGGGGGAAAGGGAGGGAGAGAGGGGGGAGGGAGAGAGAAGGGGGAGGGAGAGAGAAGGGGGAGGGAGAGAGAAGGGGGGAGGGAGAGAGAAGGGGGGAGGGAGGGAGAGAGGGGGGGGAGAGATAGAAGGGGGAGGGAGAGAGGGAGACAGATAAAAGGGGGGAGGGAGGGAGAACGTATTTAATAATACATTCAATTTCATATAGCGTTTTTTCTGTACACCCAAGGTGCTTTGCAGACATGGTAAAATTGCAGGTACAGTAAAATCATTTAATAATAGTAATTTAATAATAATTTCATCCGTCAATCTTACTTGTCGACTTATCCTACTATGCCAATATAGCCCATTGAATCGAGAGATGGAATAAACACAATTTCTCTCTATTTTATTTTACTCCTGCCACGTACACTAAATGAAGGTTTCTCATGTCAATGAAGCCCCCCAATTTAAATGCATTAGAAAGTGAGACAGTGTGCGAGAATGAGCGAGAGAGAGAGTGAGAGTGAGAGAGAGAGAGAGTGAGAGAGTGAGAGTGAGAGTGAGAGAGAGAGAGAGAGAGTGAGAGAGAGAGAGAGAGGTGGCACTGACCTTTAGGTGTGCCATAACCCCCTTCAGCGATTCACCATAATGCGGTTATCATAACTGTTCATGTATCATAATTGTATCCCCGACGTAGCACGGCGTGTTCGGACGCGTGTGTGTGCATTCCACGGGCGTGGCCCGGGGGTAGGTGGGGTCACACCTCACCTGTGGTGGCGATGCAGTCGAAGCCGATGAAGGCGTAGAAGCAGGTGGCGGCGCCCGACAGAACCCCGGAGAACCCAAAGGGCATGAAGCCGCCCTGGCCCAGATCCTTTTCCGAAGGCAGCATGTCCGACACACTGACCGCACACACACACACACACCATTAGATGCGGATATATAGGACTGCATAGAGCAATCTATGATCACTATTTGACTGTTTATTCTGAATCGTGTCGTCATTTCCTGTCAAACATCCCCAAGAAAAACAATTTCCCACACCCAATACAGAAGAAAGAGAAGAGAAGAGAAAGAGAAAGAGAGAGAGAGAGAGAGAGAGAGAGAGAGAGAGAGAGAGAGAGAGAGAGAGAGAGAGGAGGGAGGGAGAGAATGAAAGGGAGGGAGGTGGGAGAGAAAGGGGGGGGGGGACCAAATGCATAAAACGAGTTAAGATTCTGTCACCACAGACCCATCCTCCTGCCTTATCCTATGGCCATCACAGCGATGACATGCCTCTGTGTGCATGCGCTGTTATTGTAACAGTGTCTGCTAAACGACTAATGATGTGATTTAATTAAATGTGATGTTATGCCCCCATCACACCAAGTAGTTCTATCCCGTTCTACCCCATTCTAAAGAATATACTAGAACGGACTGTGATCGCAGTAGAATGCGTAGTTTGGTGTAAAATACGATGCTACTTTGTTTAGAAGCTCTTCGATACGTCTATCTCGTTCTTAGCCAGTCTGCAGTCCGTTCTTAACCAGTTCAACCTTCTACCTCTTCACAATACGAGCCAAGCCAGTTCTAACTTAATCTTAACCCGACCAACTGGTTCTCACTCCGTCCTCAGCTCGTCCCTAGTGTGTGTGGACTCGCGTCCTGGATAAGCGAGTGCGTTGTAGCCAGTACTCATTCCAGTTCAGGGCTCCGAGTTGCTCACATCTACCATCTCCGATCATCATGCCTCCAAAGAGAAGTCCAGCCAAATCAACTCTTATATTATGTCAACGAAACAGAACGTGTGCCTCTCTAGAACATTGCAAAATGACCATTTTGAAATAACCTCGCCCATTTTCGTGACACATTTACATGTAATGTAATCATCTTTATTGGCCCTCATAAAATAAAATAAAAACATAAAATAATAAAAAAAACAGTTTCTTGGATATTTTACCACATAGATACAATGCCATGTTTATTAAAAAAAAACGCAATTTAAACCACATTGTTTCATAAAATGTAAGTCCGACTGCACCACGTCGTAACACGTCCCTAGTAGGTTCGAAGTACGGCAGGTCCGTTTGTAGTACGTCTATCTCGTTTTTAGTACGTTGTCAATCCGTCTAATTGCAGAGCGGGCTCTTTTTTGAGCAGGCTCAAAGTTCTAGAGCACCCTCCCCCCACGTACGAGCTTGTCCATCAAGTTCGTAAAAAGACTGTAAATAGTTGCTACTATACATCCACTACGTTCGTACACAGTTGGAGCCCGTTCGACAACATTTCCACGAACGTATTGAGAAACTAGTTTGGTGTGATGGGGGTATTAATGTGTGCCTTACTTGAAGCTGCCGCTCAGGGTCCCGTTGAGGACCTCATGGGGGTCCACCTGCCAGTTCTTCAGGGAGCCCTTGACCAGACCAGAGATGACCACGAAGAGCAGCACCAGCACGTTGACGCAGGTGAACACCTTGGTCACCATGGCCGACTCCTTCACCCCGAACGCCAGCAGTCCTGCGCGTCCCAAAGGTGGAATACGATTAGAAATGTGTCATTCAACTCAGAAATATGTCATATAACTCACACACTTTCAGTATCCAGTGTAGTACAGAGACGGGTCATTAAAGAGCAGGTAGGGGTTAGACAGTACAGAGACGGGTCATTCAGGAGCAGGTAGGGGTTAGACGGTACAGAGACGGGTCATTAAGGAGCAGGTAGGGGTTAGACAGTACAGAGACGGGTCATTAGGGAGCAGGTAGGGGTTAGACAGTACAGAGACGGGTCATTAGGGAGCAGGTAGGGGTTAGACAGTACAGAGACAGGTCATTAAGGAGCAGGTAGGGGTTAGACAGTACAGAGACGGGTCATTCAGGAGCAGGTAGGGGTTAGTCAGTACAGAGACAGGTCATTCAGGAGCAGGTAGGGGTTAGACAGTACAGAGACGGGTCATTAGGGAGCAGGTAGGGGTTAGACAGTACAGAGCCAGGTCATTAAGGAGCAGGTAGGGGTTAGACAGTACAGAGACGGGTCATTCAGGAGCAGGTAAGGGTTAGACAGTATAGAGCCAGGTCATTAAGGAGCAGGTAGGGGTTAGACAGTACAGAGACAGGTCATTAAGGAGCAGGTAGGGGTTAGACAGTACAGAGACAGGTCATTAAGGAGCAGGTAGGGGTTAGACAGTACATAAACAGGTCATTAAGGAGCAGGTAGGGGTGAGGGGGCATCTGGCTCATGGATGCCTGCAGGTAGATTGCAGACATTGGGATTCGAACCCAGAACCTTTGGGCTGAGTCTCAATTGCATATAATATAATACAAATATACTGTATATACTGCAGCGTTTCGCCTACATGCATCAGGCAGTGGTGCAGTGCCACCGCTGTATTACTAGCGACACTGCAATCAGCCATGCGATTAATTTATCATTAATTCATATATAATTAGAAATCATGTTCGCCACCTCAAATATTTATGCTATTTGTTTTATTTAAAAACATATCATAGGATCCCTACTGCACCTTCCACTGGGCACCTACTGCTGTACTGGTGATGAGAACATTCTCAGTCCATAAGGCTTCCTTTCAATATTTCAAAAGACCAAAAGCTCATGCTCATGGCGTTTCCCACCCGTGAGGATGAAGATGATGACGACAGCGAAGATGTCCGGGGACTCGGCCAGCACCCCTGGGGCGTTCATGGGCATGTACTCCCTGCAGAATTCCCCGATGTGTCGGCCAATCAGCTCGTCGAACGTGGCGCTCCAGGCTCTGGCTACGCTAGAAGTTCCTGCGGAAAAATATATCAGATGTCAAAAACATTTTAAATATCCCCGCACCAACCATTTTCATTTTACTGCTACTGAAACCACAGACGCAGCGTGACAGCAAACACTAACCGTGCTGGTCCTTGTCACACAACTTCTGCCAATCAGAAAAAAGCTACAAAACAAACAGTACTGCAACTTCACCAGAGGTGGTGCTGTCCCTAACGTTACATTTTCGAAATGCGGTTCCACTTTCAAAGCAGAGACTCACCGATGATGTAGGACAAGATGAGGTTCCAGCCCGTGATGAACGCCCAGAGCTCCCCGACCGTCACGTAGCTGTACAGGTAGGCGGAGCCCGTCTTGGGGACGCGAGCGCCGAACTCGGCGTAGCACAGGCCGGCCAGGACGGACGCCATGGCGGCGATGAAGAAGGACAGGACGATGGCCGGTCCCGAATTGTCTCGGGCCACAGCGCCCGCCAGCACGTAGACGCCGGCGCCCAGCGTGCTGCCCACGCCCAGGGCCACCAGGTCGAAGGTGTTGAGGCATCGCGCCAGACGGGAGTCCTCCACGCTGCAGTCGACCACCTTCACCCGCAGGAGCTGCTTCCCGACGCCCCGCAACGCAGCCAGAAGCATCCTGGCACAGGCCCTCTTCTTTCTTCCTGAAGAAAACTTCCGGAGCGCGGAAAGACCCGACTGAAGTCTCTGGGAGTTGCAAAAGGTCTTCGGGAGTTCACACTCGGTCCGTCACGTCCTTTGGTGTGTCTTTAAGTCGTGTCTATAAAAAACGAGACATGAAGAATATGAGAAAAACAGGAATATGAGCTCACTGGTTGCAGGGCAGATGGATCTGTTGACATCGGTGGTTACATTACATAAGGAATAGTTGATTTGATTGTGGCGCAGATCCGGATCCGTGTACTTTTTGGTGTTGCGGAGGTGTGCGCTCTACCCGAGGGACCTCTAATTTGGGCCTAGATATTAAAGCACATGGTGGTGGAATAATGGAAACACATTTAGCCCTCCCGCGATAAAACAGACGATTTTTCTAAATTGATTTTCATATATAATTCAAATTCATATATAATTTAAAATATATTTAAAATATGAACACAAAAATACAGCTAGGCAATAACATATGTATATGTTCTATGTGTCTAGTTTTATGATTTGATCTTAAACAAGAGCACCAAATTCCCTCATAAAGTACTTTGAATGAAAGTTTGACATGCCCTCCCGCGATAAAACAGACAGGGCTTCCCATGTAATCAAACAAGACAAGTGCACCGCACCTTCCACTGAACCGACAATGTCAACTATAAATGATGGCATGACATCATGTCACGCATATATTAGGCGTGGTCATTTGACTAGCATCTGGTTTTCCACCAAGTCCGTGGGTAGTGGATACCAACTCAAGAGAGAAAGTGATGCAATACATGTACTGGGGGGGTGTAATAAGGTACTGCTGCTGAGTTAACATCACAGGTGCTCTGATCGAGGTAGAATGAGAAAACAAAAAAAATAGAGATTAAAAAATATATAACATATAAATATGTTATTGCCTTACTGTATTTTTGTGTTCGTATTTAAAACATATATATTTAAAATATATATGAATTTATATTTGACAATACACAACGACAAAACACCTACCTCATTAGATCAGAAATAAATATGCTTTTAATTTAGATTGAAAACCAGTTCAAAGAAATGTCCAAATAAAACAGAACACATAATATATAATAAAATAATAAAATACATTAAAGGATGATGTAGACTATTTTCAGTGGAGGGTATCTATACTCAAGAAAAAGTACAATAACACCCATACAAGAATTCAAGTAAAAGTGTAAATGACCATTTGAAAAAGTAAGTAAAAGTTTAAAAAAAAAGTACTTGGTTGGTAGTAAATGTTACTTTCCATTAAAACAATTTGGGTGTGTGTGGGCCAGTGCAGAATAGTAAACAAATAAAGCACTTTTCTTGAAATGACTTAGAGCAGTTATGCTTATCAAACCAATATGGATAGCCTACAGGTATAAACACTCTCTCCACGTCTCTTCCTCTCTACTAGAGAGGTCCCCGAGGAACAATTATCCACTATATATGACGTTTTGTGAATGACTAGTCGACTAGTCTAAGAAAGAAAAAAGCCAAGAGATATGTCAACATTGAACATTTAATCTAAGAGGCCAAAAAAAGTGTAAGTGCTTTGAAATGTTTAATGTAATGTTTGTTATCCTATTCTAAAGTAGGCTAAACAAGTGTGACATTTTGCAATGTGCATTAGGCCAGTTAGCTCTCATCTAGTTCTGGAAGTTTAAATCTAAATAATCATCCAAAATACATATTTGCCTGTCAAGAGACGTGACAGCAATGACCTCTGTACATATTTTTCTCTCTTCCCATTCATTGTGCATTGGTCAAAACTCACTTGAAAAATTGTGAACAACATTCAATACAATTATTCAATTTGAGACTTCCGGTGAGGGCAGCGCCATGTAGAGACAGAGTTTTGTTGAGCTCCTCATGGGAACGACTAATGTCAGAATATTGCTCTTTCAAAACCCCTTAAACTGACTCCAAGCGACTTGATACACAAGTTCTATCCATAGCCAGACGATTGCTAAGTAAATATGCCGAAAAAACACCAGGGAAACAAGTTGTATGTACAATGTACAAGTTGTACAACAAGTCGGTGGCAGAGGCTGATGCTAACCTGGCGAACGACGCAGACACCAATGACCAACACGTCTCTTAAACAGGACCCGGTGGCTAAAATTGAAGAAAAGACGATAGCCTTTAGCCAGGACCCAGATTCGGACGGAATTACGAAGTGCGGTGGAACAAGTCAACAAAAGAATCGAAGTAACCGAGTGTCGAAGCTGGCGGCCACTCGACTCAATCACCCGCATGACATCGGATGTTACCGGAATGAAAAAATAACTGGCCACACTGAGGGACCGTTGCGAAGATTTGGAGGCAAGATCACGTCGCTGCAATATCCGCATTATAGGAGTGAAGGAAGGACGGGAGCATGGGAAGCACCCATGTCAGTTTGTGGCTGATATTCAGTTAATTAATAACTGAAATAGCATATTTACAGGAAACTCATTTCTTAAATAAAGACCATCTAATGCTTCAAAGAGCAGGATTCACACAGGTTTTTCACTCTAGAATTGTAATAGTAAGAGCAGGGGGGTAGCTGTTCTCCTGCACAGAGATGTGCAGTTTGAAGAGTCTGAATCCATAAGGGACAAAAATGGTGGTTACATAATGACTCAAGGTGAACTGTTCAATAGGCCAGTGGTACTTGAGAATGTGTATGCCCCAAATTGGCATAACGTTGAGTTCTTCGGGAATCTTTTCTCTCTGTTGCCAGGCCTAGACTCGCATGAATTAATATTAGGGGGGGACCTAAATTGTGTCCTTGACTCGTTCTAGCAGTAAGGTCACCACACTTACTAAATCAGCAAGCTGCATAAATACATTCCTTCAAGCCTATGGAGTGATTGACCCCTGGAGATTGAAATAACTTCCAAACAGTTCTCTTTTTTCTCCCACACACCAAACCTACTCTAGAATTGATGACTTTTTAATAGACCAAAAACTATTGCCCATAACTACACAGGTGGAATATAACAGTATAGTCATATCAGACCATTGCCCAGTACTTATACTCCACCAACGCGTATGGCGCCTTAATCTTAGACTGCTTGCGGAAAAAAAACACACACATCGATTTTTTTTCGATCGAAACCAATGAGTCCCCGGAGATAAGTTATTTCACACTATGGGAAACCATGAAAGCATATGTAAGGGGCCAAGTGATATCTTATAACGCTGGTGAAACTAAAAGGAAATCCAAACAAGCTACAGAATTGATTGATAGGATTAAAGTGATTGACCGATTACATTCAATATCGCCTTCGGAGAATCTTTACAAGGAGAGAATTTTGCTTCAGACAGAATTTGATTCTCTGTCCAATAGGGACGCTGTAGATCTTCACTTAAAATCACGCTTTAATTTCTACGAACATGGGGAGCGTGCCAGCAAGCTTTTGTGCCATCAACTTAAACAGTCAGCAACAGCAGGTTTTATAACTGCAATAAAAGATGAGGAAGGTAATATTGTTACAGACCAAAAAAACAATAATGCCCAGTTTCAGTCTTTCTATGAGAATCTGTACACCTAGGGGGCAAGTAGCAAAGAATTAGTAGAGGACTTCTTTAGTAAAATTGAAATGCCCTCCTTGGATGAATCAGACAAATCTGGACTGGAGAGAAATATAACTTTAACAGAGATTGATAACACAATTAAAAAAATGAAGTCCGGAAAAGCACCAGGCCCTGATGGTTATTCATGGAATGCATGAATATCTATGGAATTTTTTAAGAAATTTGCCCCTAAACTACTGCCGCTATTAGTAAAGGTATTCGAGGAGGTCCTGGCTAGGAAGGCTCTTCCTCCAACTATGACGCAGGCCTCTATCTCATTATTACTCAAAAAGAATAAAGATCCGTTGTTGTGTGAATCATATCGCCCGATTACTCTTTTATGTTGCGACTATAAAATTCTAAGGTCCAAGGTCCTAGCAGGGAGGCTTGAGAAAATAATGCCTAAATTGATACATCCGGATCAGACTGGTTTTGTTGTGGGTAGACAGCTATCAAGCAACCTCCGCCTTGGATGCACAAAAGGCGTTTGATAGGATTGAATACATTTACGTGTTCACTGTGCTCGAGAAGTTCGGCTTCGGCCCTACTTTTTGTTGGTTGATCAAGATCCTTTATACAGCACCTAAAGCTTCAATTCAAACTTAGGATAATATCTCATTATTTCACACTTTTTCTTGGAACACGGCAGGGTTGTCCACTCAGCCCCCAGATATTTGATATTGCTATAGAGCCCCTGGCAATACTGTTAAGAGAGACCGCTAGTCTAATTGGCGTGCAAAGGGGGGGTGAATTGCATAAATTGTCGCTCTATGCGGATGATCTTCTTCTTTTTCTTTCGGATCCCCATGCTACCATTACCTATTGCCTTGGAACTTATCGCCGAGTTTGGCCGGGTGTGGTTTGGAGGGTGGTTTGTCCTCCCCAATTATTTGTATTACTATTGGGCTGCCAACATCCACAAGCTGATGTTTTGGGTTGATGTGACGGACGAATCCCCAGTCTGGTCTGTAATGGAGCAGTATTCTAGTAATCCAGTGTCGCTTTGCTCTTTAATTTGCGCTCCACTACCCTTGAGTAAAAACTACTGGACGAATAACCCATCATCCAAGGCTCCCTGAAGATATGGACTCAGTTTAGAATTAATTTCAAACACAAACAGGCACTTATTGCTTCCCCAATTCTGGCAAATGTCGATTTTTCTCCATCTCTCACTGATCCATCTTTTCGATTATGGCATGGGAGAGGGATTAGGTGGGTTCAAGATATTTAAAAAAATGGACACTTTATTTCTTTTGAACAGTTAAAGAAGGATTTTAATATCCCAGTCATGTTTCTACAGATATTTGCAGATATGTAGTTATGTCAGGACCCACTTCTCTCTAGAGAGCCCTCTCAATATTCAGAGGGCCGCCGCCCCGTCGCTTAATGAGACAATGGGAGGAAGAGCTGGGAATAACTAGATCAGATACTATTTGGCAGGCAGCAATTAAATGTATCCACTCATCCTCAATGTGCATTAGGCATGGGCTGCTACAATTGAAGGTTTTGCATAGGTTACATCTATATGCAAGCAAACGGGTCTAAGGTTTAGACCCAACCTGCGTCAGGTGCGGTCGGGACCCGGCCGGCCTAAGTCACATGTTTTGGCTCCGTCCAAAATTGGCCCCTTTTTGGACCGGTATATTTAAAACCTTTTGGTACATGTGTAACACGGCTGTGGATGCAAACCCATTGACTGCATTGTTCGGCGTGGTCCCACAGGAGACACGGATAACAACTGATCAGGCTGAGGCTGTGGCATTCTCTACTCTACTTGCTAGACGTCTGATACTCTTTAGTTGGAAGAAGGCTGCACCGCCGTCTCATAAGCGCTGGGTAGAGGAAGTAATGTCCCATCTTAAACTTAAGCAGCTAAAGCACACGACCCGGGGCTCTATCGCAAAGCACTATAAGGTCTGGCCACCATTTCTGTCCTACTTTGAGAACGAATTCTCTTAACGTTGGTAAGTTAGGCCCATCAAAAGCATGGCCTAATTCTTGTATGCGTAGTTATAGCAATAGCGCCTCACTGTTTAACGACGTTTAACGACTTCTATTTCTGGTGCCGACTACCAAGCATCTCCTATTCTCCACCCCTCTCTTGCTCAGCTACCCCTCTCTGGGTTGTATACCCCTCTCTTCCTCGCCTACCCCTCACCTTCCTCTCTCTTCCTCACCTACCCACTCTCTTCCTCACCTACCCCTCTCTTCCTCACCTACCCACTCTCTTCCTCACCTACCCCTCTCTTCCTCGCCTACCCCTCACCTTCCCCTCTCTTCCTCACCTACCCACTCTCTTCCTCACCTACCCCTCTCTTCTTCACCTACCCCCTCTCTTCCTCACCTACCCCTCTCTTCCTCTCCTACCCCTCTCGTCCTCTCCTACCCCTCTCTTCATCACCTACCCCCTCTCTTCCTCACCTACCCCTCTCTTCCTCATCTACCCTCTCTTCCTCACCTACCCCTCTCTTCCTCATCTACCCCCTCTCTTCCTCTCCTTCCCCTCTCTTCCTCACCTACCCCTCTCTTCCTCACCTACCCCTCTCTTCCTCATCCACCCCCTCTCTTCCTCTCCTTCCCCTCTCTTCCTCACCTACCCCTCTCTTCCTCATCTACCCCCTCTCTTCCTCACCTACCCCTCTCTTCATCACCTACCCCCATCTGCAGTAGAGGTGCTCTTCTCTTCCCCTCTACACTCAATCCCCACATTTAAATCGAAAATGGAGCAAAGACAAAAGTAGATTACTGGCACAAAAAGGTACTTGAGTAAAGAGTAGAACTACAGTTCTAACTACAGAACGTGAAAGTAAACTTTTTTACTCACATGCGTTACTTGTAACTCAATACTACCCACCACTGTCTGTATCCATCATTTAACCAAGCACCTGGGTTTCTAAGATTGGTTAAGTCTATGAGTTTGCGACACAAAAGTATTCATTACAAATATAATGAATTACTGTTCAAATTAAAACCGGGAAAATTAAAAAGTAACATTAAAGTCAAAACGATGAGCACAATAAACTACACAAAACAAAGAAAACAAAAGGTTGTACAGACCTTGAAGAAGTCTCACAAACCCTTCCCCTCACAGACGTGTACTCAAGTAAGCGCATGTGTGTGCTCGCATGAGAAAAATAAACAAAACCTCCTTGTACTCACAGTTATGCAGCGTTCCGACGAACTCGACTAACCACACGTACCACACTAGGGCCACGTCTAACGGGCAAGGGGGGGTATAGTGCCAGGGTGCTTGAGCTGGCTGGGAGGCGTGCCCGCCCGCTCACAAATAGCAGGCTGACACATCAAATGGTCACATGGTGTGTGAGGCAGCGGCAGCTGTGATGACAGAAACTACAGCCAGCCTGGGTCACCTGCCGGACACACACACACACACGTGGCCACACACACATGGCCATACATCCCACACACACACACACACACACGTGGCCACACATCCTACACACACATACACACACACACACGTGGCCACACATCCCACAACATACACAGACACATGGCCACACATCCCACAACACACACACACACATACACATCCCACACACACACATCACCACACATTCCACAACACACACACACACATGTCCACACATCCCACAACACACACACACAGAGTACATTCTCCATCAATGAAGAGAAACAAACTCTTCTTCGTTGGTAACAACCTCCTCTCTTTAAGGTGGCCTCTCAGACAGTCTGTGTGGGTATAGTCGTAGACCACAGCGGTGTGTAGTGTTTGACAGCAGAGCTGGTCCTTGTCAAGGCCAACCGGCCCTTATCACACCAGGGCTGTTATTGTCGGCCGTGTTTTGGAAGCCTGTATCTTTAAAGGCATGGGTGGTACGGTACACCTGGAGAAGGATAACACAGAGACTTCAGGGTTTCTTCCTCGATCATTAGAAAGTGCTGCAGGTAAGATTCAAGAGCTTTTATTTGAGGGTCATTTGTTCGAAAATCAGCCACCCGTCAGCTATTGGGGAGTGAAATGCCCTGGGAGAATAGACTCTATCTCTTCCCTGATTGGTTGAGAGAAAGCATCTGGTTTGTTAATCACATGTGTGAATTGAGACACTCACTTCTGAAGAGGGAAAACAGATGAACCCATTAACCTTTTCAGGCAAATAGTTATGAAGTAACTGAAATAGACAAGTGAACAAGTAGACAAGTGGCCAAACAGACAAGAGGACAAACAGACAACAAACAAACAAATAGACAACAAAGCTTTGTCGGGAGCCCCGGATCCTATGAGGTGAGGATAGTGAAGTCCAATGCAATGCTAGCCCTACTACCTATTTATCCCCTCTTAGGATAAATAGCCCATGAGATGGAATGTCCCTCGACATGAAAGAAGGACTATCAAAACCACCCGCGGTAACAAAGGAAGAAAGGGTGGGGGGGGCAGAAACTGGATGTGTAAATGTGGGTCTGTCGGGAGTAGTCCTGCTAGTGGTGTTAAGGCCGACGGCCGACACATGCCGGTCCTCTCAACCACCCTCATTCCAACCCTATCTAGTTATTCATCGCCAACCAGATAAACAGGATGAGGACAACGACACAATCATTTTGAGGATAAAGAACGGAAGGGTGACAACACAAGACTCCTCAGGATAATAAACAAGAAGGTAAAAGAAGGAACGACATAGGACACACACACACACGTGGCCACACATCCTACACACACACACACGTGGCCACACACACACACACACACACACACACACACACACACACGGAACACAAGGAACACCATAAGCATTTTCTATTACAGAGGGAGGCAGCCAAGTTTTCAAATTGTGCTTTCTTCTGAGTTTTTCCGCTCTCCTCTTCGCTCGAATCCTAAAAAGGACCTTTAAGTGACTTTTTTTCCTTTGCCCTTTGGGGGGGGGGGGGTGTCCTGGCCTGTAACTGTAGTTAGGGGCTTTACAAATAAACTTAGGCCTTGACATGACCCCCTTTGCCAACAACACTCTGGCAGCAGCCTGTGTTCTGAATGTTTCGCACTATCATGGGAACACACCATGACACCAGGGCCTGTTGGGCAACGGCGGGAAACATTCTGCCCCACCTCCACCAGCACCACCTCCTCCACCACCAGCAGCACCACCAGCACCACCTCCAGCAGCAGCCTTTTTTTTGGATCAAACACAAGAGTGGTCTCTTAAAGCAGCGTGATGCGTCAGGGTGCCAAAATAGACCGGGGGGGGGGGGGTGTGGTCGAGGGGGGAGTGGCCAGGTCTGTCCCTGCCCACCTCTCCTCCAATCACAGCGCCCGGCATTTGCGTGCGACAGAAAAAGCGTGGTGGGAGACGGTGAGGGGGTGAACTTGAGGGGAACCAGAGAGTCACTCACACACACACATCATCGTGTCATTGTGACACAATGATTTATCACGGTGACCCAAAAACCCCCACTGTTCCCTTTATATTGATACTGTATCGTTAATAAAGTTCAACTCATACAAAATTGCAATTATGTAAATATGTACAATTGTGTAAAAAAAAAATGTTGGGCAATTTCTTGCAACGTTTAAAATTAAAACTTGTGTGCCTTTAAGTCGATATTTGGACCAGGACTAATCGATAGCACGACTATGTAAACCCCACTATATCATACTTCTCAACAAAAAAAAAATCTAAAATAACCGTCATATCTGTTTGAAAAAAACAATGGATACCTATAATTAGCCCCTCGTGCTTCACCTGGAAATGGATGAAGCAATCGGAAAACAGTAAATATAACACTCTAAATCTCTCTCTCTCTCTCTCTCTTACCTCCCTCCCTCTCTCGCTCTCAAACCTCCCTCTCTCTCTCTCCTCCCTCTCTGAGCATACATCTCTCTCTCTCTCTCTCTCTCTCTCTCCTCTCCTCTCCTCTCTCTCTCCTCCCTCTCTCTCTCCTCCCTCTCTGAGCATACCTCTCTCTCTCTCTCATACCTCCCTCCCTCTCTCTCGCTCTCAAACTCCCTCTCCCCCCTCCCTCTCTGAGCATACCTCTCTCTCTCCTCGCTCCCTCTCCCCCCTCCCTCTCCCTCTCTGAGCATACCTCTCTCTCTCTCTCTCCTCCCTCCCTCTCCCCCCTCCCTCTCTGAGCATGCATACCTCCTCTCTCTCTCTCTCTCCTCCCTCCCTCTCCCCCCTCCCTCTCTGAGCATGCATACCTCCTCTCTCTCTCTCTCTCTCTCTCTCTCTCTCTCTCTCTCTCTCTCTCTCTCTCTCTCTCTCTCTCTCTCTCTCTCTCTCTCTCTCTCTCTCTCTCTCTCTCTCTCTCTCTCTCTCTCTCTCTCTCTCTCTCTCTCTCTCTCTCTCTCTCTCTCTCTCTCTCTCTCTCTCTCCTCTCTCCCTCCTCCTCCCCCATCTAAAAATTGCCACACAAACAAACACACACACAGACCCTTTGTCCCACGTTTGGCTTGTTGGGGTCTGGTCAGCAGTGGTGTAGCGTAGGGTAAACACAGGTATACAGCGTGTACCCTACATATTTGTTTTTATATATATGTGCATATATGCAGAAACTTTGACATCCCCTCTGAAGCCCGAGGCATGAAAATGACCCTCCTTCAGCGGTGAAATCACTGAAAGTTTCAGTGGATTGGCTTTCTTTTAGAAAGCTTGAGAAAGCGGTGCACTAACAGTAGAAGTAAATACCTACACCGTATAGGATAATATAACTACCTACACCGTATAGGATAATATAACTACCTACACCGTATAGGACAATATAACTACCTACACCGTATAGGATAATATAACTACCTACACCGTATAGGATAATATAACTACCTACACCGTATAGGATAATATAACTACCTACACCGTATAGGATAATATAACTACCTACACCGTATAGGATAATATAACTACCTACACCGTATAGGATAATATAACTACCTACACCGTATAGGATAATATAACTACCTACACCGTATAAGATAATATAACTATCTACACAGTATAGGATAATATAACTACCTACACCATATAGGACAATATAACTACCTACACCGTATAGGATAATATAACTACCTACACCGTATAGGATAATATAACTACCTACACCGTATAGGACAATATAACTACCTACACCGTATAGGACAATATAACTACCTACACCGTATAGGACAATATAACTACCTACACAGTATAGGATCATATTAATAAATACAGAGTATAGAATATTGTTGATACATACAGATTATAGAATAATGTTAATACATACACAGTATAGAATCGTATTAATACATACACAGTATATAATAATATGAATGCATACACAGTATAGAATCCTCAATACTTAAGTTTGACTGTGTAAGTTTTCACTTAAAATGTAGTGCAGTAAGCCAGGCGGTTGGGCCGGGACGGGGGCTGGCTGTCTCGTTGCCTGGCCGATGAATGATGAATGTGTGAACCTGAGTCATAACTTGTAAAGCTGGCAGTCACGCCACATTCTCACGCCGTTTAGCAGCACTACTGACCCATTTTTGGGGGAACTAAATATACAAGTCTTAGATGTCACCATTTATCCTTTACTGAATAAATACCCATAATACCCACTTCCCTAGGCACCATTAAACCACTGCTGGTCCCCCCCTAGTCATGAACACCTCCACGGTTAGGCGTTGACATGGTCCAGCCCCCGACTAGCGGATCAATCACATCGCACAGGAAAATAAATGTATTTTCACTCAGGCATGCTTTCAACATGTACCCTCCTGCGGAACAATGCAGTAACGACCTTGCGTCTGCCTGGTTTATGATCAAGTTGTTTTGGTGTCACAGACTGACACCAAAGATAGTACTCTGGGATCCTGCAGTTCCTCCTTCTGTTATAGCAGAACTTCTGATCCAGCCGTCCTACTTGTGTTATAACATAACTTCTGATCCATCAGTCCTACTGTGTTATAGCAGAACTTCTGATCAGTCCTACCTGTGTTATAACATAACTTCTGATCAGTCCTACTTGTTTTATAACATAACTTCTGATCCAGTAGTCCTACTGTGTTATAGTAGAACTTCTGATCAGTCCTACTGTGTTATAGTAGAACTTCTGATCCAGCAGTCCTAATATGTTAACGTTTGGCTACGGAAACTGAATCGGCAAGATCGGTGTTGATTTGAAACCCAATGCGTTTCAAATCACAAGGTCGATTTTAAGTTATTTATGTGTTGCTTTAAAACACACGTTTACGATAGTTTACTACCGCTGGCTTTATTGTTTGGGTTCGCCTCCAAAACGATTGGTGGGTAGGTAACACACATTAAAACATAACGAAATATCAACCGAAATAACCGTTAAAAACGCCCAGTTCAGCCGTTGACACTTGATATTATCAATACTACGACTTGTGAGACTGCAGACACACACGACCGTAGACTTACATGACGCACTCACAGAACCAAACATCATATACACGCATTATATAAATATATATATATATATATATATATATATATATATACGTTATTATATATACAACAGATACAACAGATCTCCCGAAGGAAAACTGGGAACGAAAGTTATTGCGTCAGAAAAACCATGTGCGGTCGGTGGGCTGTCACTGGGGCTATCAGAGGCTATCAGAGGACAGG
The DNA here is from genome assembly GCA_027704905.1 of Muraenolepis orangiensis. Taxonomy (NCBI): domain Eukaryota; kingdom Metazoa; phylum Chordata; class Actinopteri; order Gadiformes; family Muraenolepididae; genus Muraenolepis; species Muraenolepis orangiensis. Next base: position 11,765,342 of record CM050999.1, read on the forward strand.
GTTGACAGAGGACCCTGGATTGTAGCGTTATCCCGGTCAGCTGTCGACCCACTTCCGGTCTTAAACTTCCCTACGAGCTTTGATTGTACGCCAGCTTAACAGTCACAGTCTCCGGGAGGGAGAAGAACCACAAACAAATACGGAGTCTTGACGAAGCATTTCTCCGAGCAATAACAGCAACATCCGAGGGGTAAACTGATAACACTCCCCGCTAAAAAAGAGTCCCGTCTGTCTCATAACGCTAATTTGGAGCATCCCGCTCCATTGCTTCCCGTCGCCAGGTGAGGACGCCTGGGACGAGGTTTTGGCGCTTACTGATACTACTTCCCACATTAAGTTATATATAAGCTCTACAAAGTGGAAACCAATGTGAAAGTGTCTTACCCGTGCAGTGAAGACCTGCAGAGAGTGTGTGCGGCCCAAAAGCGCCTCCACCCGTTGAGCGCCTTGGTCGTGTGTGTGACGACGCGCTCCTGGGACGCAGCAGGAAGGAGGAGAGTGTGTGTGTGTGTGTGTAGCTCCACCCGGCTGCCGTAGTAGTAGTAGTAGTAGTTCTGCAATGCACACGGTTGTTGTTTTTTTTAGCTTGTAAAGATAATGTTCCACCAGCAGGGGGTGGTGTCCACCAACATGTGGGGATCCGCCTGCAATGAAACCTCTGAAGGTTTACAGGAATTACATGAAAATACGAGATGACACACACCCCCCCCCCCTAACATTGGAGAGATGACACACAACCCCCCCCCCCCTAACATTGGAGAGATGACACACAACCCCCCCCCCCTAACATTGGAGAGATGACACACAACCCCCCCCCCCTAACATTGGAGCGATGACACACAACCCCCCCCCCCCCCTAACATTGGAGAGATGACACACAACCCCCCCCCCCCTAACATTGGAGAGATGACACACAGACCCCCCCCCCTAGAGATTGAGAGAGAGAGAGAGAGAGAGAGAGAGAGAGAGAGAGAGAGAGTATATGGAGAGACGAAGTGATAGAAGCATGAGAGAGAGAGAGAGAGAGAGAGAGAGAGAGAGAGAGAGAGAGAGAGAGAGAGAGAGAGAGAGAGAGAGAGAGTTATATGGAGAGACAGAAAGTGATAGAAAGCATGAGAGAGAGAGAGAGAGAGGGAGAGGGAGAGGAGAGAGAGAGAGAGAGAGAGAGAGAGAGAGAGAGAGAGAGAGAGAGAGAGAGAGAGAGAGAGAGAGAGAGAGAGAGAGAGAGAGAGAGAGAGAGAGAGAGAGAGAGAGAGAGAGAGGAGGAGTACACGTCATCTGTACTCTTCTACATCCACTACTGTGTCTAACCCAGGGACGTGCACAGACATGTTCGGGGGCAGGAGCCCAAGTGAGAAAAAGGGCACTTCCCATAATCATTTATAAGAAAATGTTTTAAAACAAAACGTTAAGCTAAGCAATAGAATACTGAATTGCCTGAATACATTAATGATCCAATACATTATTATTATTATTATTATTATTATTATTACACTTACCGCACACATAACATAAAATAACTGCTGTTGACAAGGACTTAGTTTCAGTGTAACTACTATTCCCTCCTTTCACATATGAGGGTGGGTCGCTGTATCATGTAATGATTAAGATCTATCAGCATACAACAAACTAGTACAATTAATAGTTATTAAATGACAACAATCAAAACTATGAAGTTACTGTTTAAGGCAGGACATTACAGACAAAAATATCGTTTTTTCATGTTTGTAAATGTTGTTATTTTAGTCTATTTTGCTTCCATGTTTTCTTTCACTCTAATGGAAAGAAAACTTCCAAAAAACTAAATGGTGTTCGTTTTCCTACCCTGTCTGAATTCATCTATACATTTAAAGGTAATCTGCATATTTAAACATAACATTTCAGGGGAAAATACTGACTTGACGTAAGTAACTATCTGGGGAAGTTGTGAGGTGATATGTTTAGTCCTTTCACCTGCAATGCTTTGGTAAATGCATGCAAAGGAGCGCATTTTAATTAGGCCATTTCATTTCATTCTAATTAATTTAATTAGGGAGAGAGAGAGGGAGGGCTGTGTGTTACAGAGTGTTTTATTCAATCAATATATTTTTTGGAAAGGGAAACTGTGCAAACAGGAGTAGATATATATTAATTTATTTTAAAAAAGAATAAAAAAATAAAAGAAAAAAGCATCCCAGAAAAAGGGCACTTTCTCTGGAGGAAGAAAAAGGGCAGGGGCTCAAGCCCACTTGATGTCTATGTGTGCAGGTGCCTGGTGTCGACTATGTCACCGTCGACAAACACATCCGGGTCTAGCGCAACCAGAAGCCTTGTGATGACAAAGGTGGTCAAGACTCTCCTCAAGTTACCGTAACCATAACTACCAGGTCTACAGAGGATGCCATCGCCACTGCTCTTCACTGCACTGACTGACACCACCTTGAGCAGCAGGGGAGCTGTGTGTGGATGCTCTTCACAGACTTGTGAGCTCTGCCTTTAACACCCTCCTACCGGGCGGACAGGTCACTAAACTCTCAGACTTAGGACTTTAACTACCAACCCCACCTGCCACTGGATTAAGCACTTTCTGTCCAACCGCCCCCAGTCTGTTAGACTAGGCGCCCACCTCTCTCCCCCACCCTCACACTCAGCACCGATTCCCCACAGGGCTGCATGTTGAGCCCGCGACTGCACCCCCACCCATTCCACCAACACCACCATCATCATCATCATCATCATCATCATCATCATCATCATCATCATAGTGGTGTTCAGAGAGCACAACCTCGCTCTGAACCAAAACTAAAGAACTCATGATGAACACCACCGCAGTAGCCAAGAAGGCCCAGCAGCGACTCTTACTTCCTGAGGATTCTCAGGATCAACTATCGGCAGGAGAAGCTGCTGGTGTCCTTCTCCCGCGGCTCCATGGAGAGTGTGCTGGCCTGGCCTACTGTATCTCCGTGTAGTAACGCCAGCTGCTCAGCAGCAGACAGCAAAGCCCTTCAGAGGGTCATCACAAGATCATAGGCTGCCCACTGCCCTCTTTGGATTACATTTTCCGTTTCCCGCTGCCTCAAAGCAGCCAACATCCAGAAAGACTCTTTACCACCCGGGACATGAGCGGTTGGACCTGCTGCCCTCTGGTCGAGGCTTCAGGTCCATCAAATCACAGACTAACAGTTTGTACCTCAGTTCCATACGCACACTGAGCACTGTCCAACACTGACGATGACTGTTCAGCGTAACTCCAATATTGTACTGTTGGACTATTATTGGACTGTTTAATTTGTAAATTTTGTAAATGAAATACTGTAATAGTTACTTGTTCATCCCACTGCACCTGTTTGTAGGTACAGTACCACTGGTAATTTGCACTACATTTGTAATTGGCAATACTGTTTAAAGGGCCACCAAAATATGAAGGGGAGAGAGAGATAAAGAGGGTGAGAGAGATAAAGAGAGAGACAGAGAGGGAGAGAGAGAAGAGAGAGAGACAGAGAGGGAGAGAGAGAAGAGAGAGAGAGAGAGAGAGAGAGAGAGAGAGAGAGAGAGAGAGAGAGAGAGAGAGAGAGAGACAGAGAGGGAGAGAGAAGAGACAGACAGACAGAGAAAGGGAAAGAGAGATAAACAGAGAGAGAGAGGAAGAGATAGACAAAGAGAGAGGAAAATAGGTTGACAAAGAGAGCGAGAGGGAGAGACAGAGAGAGGGAGAGACAGAGAGAGGGTCGAGAGAGAGAGAGAGAGAGAGAGAGAGAGAGAGAGAGAGACAGAGAGAGAGAGAGAGAGAGAGAGATCTGTGAATGTCTTTTTTTAAGATCATTTGACGCGCTCTTATACACATACTTGATTGCAATGTTGCACAGCTCTGTTCTTATGTACATATTCCCATGCCAATGAAGCCCATTGGAATTAATAGAGTATGAGAGAGAGAGGCAGCGAGAGAGAGAGAGAGAGAGAGAGGAGAGAGAGAGGAGAGAGAGAGAGAGAGAGAGAGAGAGAGAGGAGAGAGAGAGAGAGAGAGAGAGAGAGAGAGAGAGAGAGATATCAGCAACACAGGCTACCATTATCCCCGATGTTGTTCCTTGCGTGTGTCCTGTCCCCCCATGAGGATCAGTGTCGGACTGAACCAGGATGTACCATCCATGTAGAAGGGATCCTTCAGAATTTAACTGTCGAGCGCAAAATCGTCTACTTTAAAGTTTGAATCAGATGCCATCGAGCGGGAATTGAAAGTCTAACATTTTAACCCCGAAAACCATATGAGTGTGAGACATGGTGTTTGATATCATGGTATCTGGGGTTCTTGTGGGGGTTTTCACACTAGCCTCTCTAAACCTCATTGGTCACCGTTACGGGTCATAGCGCCAACGTCAGTTCTGGGCCCGGGTTTTAACTCCAGGGTTCGAGGAGTAGAATTAACCGTAAAAAACCTTGAGGGCAAAACTATTGCCCTCTTTTGGGTCGACGATGATTACGTTTGTAAAGTTTGTCAAAGTTTATGGGCCGCATGCTTCACCTCCTACAAAGGGCACTGCTGTCACATGGTCCGTCACCTGTTTTCAGCCAACTCCACCAGTACAAAGTCTTGTTATACCGATTATAGTAGGGCCAGATACGGATTTTGGCATCGGATGATGAGGTCAAAGGTCACGTTGTTTTTCATTGACCTTATTTAAATGTTGTAAATTTGTCCCATTTGTGTACTAGGCTGCATAGGTTTGCAGTTTTATCTTTTAACGGTGATATATATATGGGGAATTGGGGAGTAAGCGTTCCGTTGCACTTGGTAATGGTAATTAAAACAGCTTGAATAGAGAATATTTCGCTTACTTGTTTAAATTAATTTAAATGTATTTGTGTACTAGGCTGCATAGGTTATTATCTTTCACCGGTGATACATTGAACTAACAAAATTGAATGACTATATACTACATACAATCATATACTGTGCAGGCCTATTATAGAGGCATATTAGTTGTTTATGTTGTGATAGTAGTTATGCATTCTAATATAGGTGCAGTTTGTGACATAATAAACATAAAATAAATCCATAAAAAAAACGTAAAATACTATCGGACGATCTGAACCGGCAAACCACCCGGATTTTCAAGCAGGTGCTCAAAGGACTCCAGTGTATCCCGATGATAAATGATGAAGCATGACAAATTACTTGCACCACAGATCCATTTTTATTAATGAGTCGTTTACATTTTTACAACAGTTTCTGAGGATTCTGATTGGATGATGCGATCAAGTTTGCTAGTGAGCCGTTGTGTGTTAATTACAATTAATATTGCATCTCTCTGCATGTGGAGGCTGTGTGTTAGAGTGTTACATCTCTCTGCATGTGGAGGCTGTGTGTTAGAGTGTTACATCTCTCTGCATGTGGAGGCTGTGTGTTAGAGTGTTACATCTCTCTGCATGTGGAGGCTGTGTGTTAGAGTGTTACATCTCTCTGCATGTGGAGGCTGTTGTGTGTTACAGAGTGCTGCATCTCTCCGCATGTGGAGGCTGTTGACCTCAATGACTTTTAGGTGTTAAACAAAATGCCCCGAGAGTCGTCCAGACACTGTACTGACTAAACATGAGAGGACGCAGCGTGAATACAGACACCATCATCTCCCTGCTTCATCTTGACAGAAGGGCGGAGACACAAACCTTTACATGCAACAGAACACTGGTGTTCATTAATGTGATGCTGCATCCAAGCAGTGGGTTTAGAGGAGAGGCACACACACACACACTTATGCATGCACACACACGCTTATGCATGCACACACGTATGCATGAACATACACACACACACACACACCCCGGGGAAGACAGAAACCACATAATGTCACTCTCTCTCTCTCTCTCTCTCTCTCTCTCTCTCTCTCTCTCTCTCTCTCTCTCTCTCTCTCTCTCTCATCTCTCTCTCTCTCTCTCTCTCTCTCTCTCTCTCTCTCTCTCTCTCTCTCTCTCTCTCTCTCTCTCTCTCTCTCTCTCTCTCTCTCTCTCTCTCTCTCTCTCTCTCTCTCTGGAAACTGGAAACTGGAAACTGGAAACTGGAAAATGGGACAAACGGCAAAGCAGCTTTACTTTCACACGACTCAATCAGGGTCACACAGAAGGTGCGATGACGTTTGCAGATACCAAACTCTTAGCCTCAGAGTGTGTGTGTGTGTGTGTGTGTGTGTCGTGTGTGTAAGAGAGAGACACAGGGAGAAATAAGAGATAATTGAAAAAAGATGAACGCCGTTAGTTTGCGTGTCTGTGATTGTCCTCAGCCACCTGGGTCTCCTAATAAAACCCTCAAATACAGCGTATTGTCCTGGGAATGTTACACCGCTAAGAGACGGACTAATCAATGCACTACAACAGGCCGGCTACAGGTGTGCTCAACATAACATGAGTCATGGACTCACAATTACAACCACATAAATACAACACAGCGCTCTCTTTAACTCCCACAGCGTCTAAACTACACTAATATTAGTGACAAAAAGAGCTGCAATGAGAGAAAGAAAACTGCCTATTTGCGTAACATCTGTCTATATGTTCAATGACTATGCCTATATTGTTTATATTAATCGCATCTATATGTTTAACTCATGTCTATATTGTTTAACTGCTGCCTATTTTGTTTATATTTCTCCTGCCTATGTTTAACGCCTGCCTCTATATTGAACTCCTGCCTAAATTGTTTATATTACTCCTGCCTATATGCTTAACTCCTGCCTACATGTTTAACTCTTATCTAAACTCCTATCTAACTATCTAACTCCTGCATGTTTATCTCCTGTCTATATGTTTAACCCTTGTACGTTTAACTCTGGCATATATGTTATAGTATATATGTTTAACTCTGCCTAAATTGTTTATATTACACCTGCCTATATATATATATATATATATATATATATATATATTTTTTAAATTGATATTTAACTCGTGCACTGCGTGGCTGCAGAGTTAAAAGTGTGTGTGTGTGTGTGGGGGGGGGGGGGGGTTCTGAATGACTACACAAGGGCTCCACATTAATGGACACATTGATATGGAGAATTATTACACTAGAGCATCAGGCTCCGGTTCCAAGTAGCTTATTACTTCATACAAATCTTCTCTCCTCCTCCTCCTCCTCCCTCTCCCAACTCCCGCGGCGACGACGATCCACCGTGGCGTGCGTCACCCACCGAGATTAACCCCTTCACTCATCACCAAGCGCTACACAGCTGATACTACTGAACATCATAAGCGAGTAGGCACACACACACACACACACGCGCACACGCGTACACACACGCACGCACGCACGCACACACGCGCACACAAACACTTGTTTTACCACGCAAACACACAATTACAATATGAATCATCACAACAACAATTTTAAATTAAATTCAAAATAAAAATCGAAAATTATAATTCTCTGCTCTTTCTTGTGCTGAACTGAGCACTGTGCATGTGTGCATGTCTGTGGGTGTGCGTGGGTTTATAATAATGTAAATTCTATTCACAATTTAATAAAACAGCATTTTTTGTAACCAACTAAACAAAATCAAATAGAGACCAGAGCGTATAAAGTGCTGTTTTATTCATCTGTGATGAGAATGTAGACTACAAGGACTTTGGACTGAACATGTGTGTGTGTGAGTGTGTGAGGGGGTTTGTTGTACTATGTTGTGTGTGTGTGTGTGGGGGGGGGGGGGGTTGTTGTACTATATTGTGTGTGTGTGGTAATGTGGTGTTTGTGTGGTATTGTGTGTGTGCATGGTACTGTGTTGGTGTGTGTGTGTGTGTGGGGGGGGGAGGGTACTGTATTGTGTGTGTGGTACTGTGTGTGTGTGTGGTACTGTGTTGTGTATGCGTGGTACTGTATTGTGTGTGTGGTACTGTGTGTGTGTGTGTGTGTGTGTGTGTGTGTGTGTGTGTGTGTGTGTGTGTGTGTGTGTGTGTGTGTGTAATATACATTTGGTTTTCCAAATTTTGAAAACAGCATTTTTCCACTTTTAGATTTTTTTGTTCTTGGCTGTCCTGGCCAGGCCCCTCTCCTCAAACCAGCGCTGTAGCCAGAGACACACGCCTGGATGTGGTGACTGTAGCAGGGTCAGAGTCCAACCTTCTTCTCCTGCTCCTCCTCCTCCTCCTCCTCCTGCTCCTGCTCCTGCTCATCTCCTCCTCCTCCTCCTCCTCCTCCTCCTCCTCCTGCTCATCCTCCTCCTGCTCCTGCTCCTCCTCCTCCTCCTCCTCCTCCTCCAGAACCACCAATCTGGACTCAATGGGATCTGACACTGTGATAGTAGGGCTGCAGCTGGTGTTTGGAAACACACACGCACTCAAAGGCACACACGCTGGACATGGACAAGTACACCAATTGCAGGGAGAGAGAGGAGGGAGGGTATGTGTGACACATACCCTGTGTGTGTCTGTGTGTTTGTGTGTGTGTGTTTGTGTGTGTTTGTCCATGCCTGTGTTTGTGTGTGTTTGCCATGCCTGATTGTGGATTTCTAGGTTTTTTGTAGGTGTGTGTGTGTGTGTGTGTGTGTGTGTGTGTGTGTGTGTGTGTGTGTGTGTGTGTGTGTGTGTGTGTGTGTGTGTGTGTGAATTAGTGCGTGTGTGTGTGTGTGTGTGTGTGTGTGCGCAGTGTGTGTGTCTGCTGGCTGTGGGAGTAGGGGATGGTTTGCAGGCTTGACCCGTCGACCAGTTGTTATGCCTCAGCCTGAGGTCCTGGATCCATCTGTGATGCTGCTGGACTCTGGGAGGACAATCACTCTCCGGCCCCGGCCCCCCCCCCCCCCCCCCTCCGGGCCCCCAGGACCCCATCACCGCCCTAATAACTGTCATCTATCTCATCGTTGACCAGCACCATCGCTGCTCTGCAGGGGATGTAGACCTAGAGGGAGAGAGAGCAGAGAGAGAGAGGGGGGAGGAAAGAGGAGGGGGAGGGAGAGGGGAGCGAGGGGGGGGGGGGGGGGGGAGAGAGCAAGAGCACAAGAGTGTTAGAGAGGAGGAGGGAGGGAGATGGGGGGAGGCGGGAGAGAGAAAGAAGAGGGGGCAGAGAGAGAGGAGAGAGAGGGGGAGAGAGAGGGGGGAGAGAGAGAGAGAGAGAGAGAGAGAGAGAGAGAGAGAGAGAGAGAGAGAGAGAGAGAGAGAGAGAGAGAGAGAGAGAGAGAGAGAGAGGGGGGAGAGTTTAAAAGTGAGTATGTTTGGGGGAGGGATCGGGGAGTTAGAGAGGTGGAGAGAGGAGGGTAGAGAGAGAGGGGGGAGGAAGAGAGAGAGGGAGATAGGGAAGGAGGGAGGGAAAAGCATCTTGTTAAAGACAATTGCTTACTGAAGATGATTAGGGTGATAAATGTTGAGTCTGTAACATGGGATGGAATATCAGTAGATCTATATACATATATATCATACACTGTATATCATATAAATCGCATATATATATATATATGATATATATGATATATATCACTATCACTGATTCGAAACGGGTGACCCATGAGTACTTTCTTCATCTATAGAATGAAGCCCATGAATGAACTGTGTTGTTTCATTGATAATTCATGTTTTAATGTCTTACTATTTCACTGAGTTTAGTCCCAGTTGGGGCACCCTTTGGCTGGGTCTGTGTTATTAGCGTATATATATTGCAATATTGCTATTATACATGTTTTATTCTTGGGTCCTGCCCTAATGACTAATGACACAGTTGAGACCCACTGATATACTGCATATATATCATATATAGTACAGTATATACTGTACTATATATGATATATGTACAGTATATACTGTACTATATATACTGTACTATATATGATATATGTACAGTATATACTGTACATATAGTATATACTGTACATATATCATGTATAGTACAGTATATACTGTACATATAGTATATACTGTACATATAGTATATACTGTACAGTATATCATGTATAGTACAGTATATACTGTACATATAGTATATACTGTACATATAGTATATACTGTACATATATCATGTATAGTACAGTATATACTGTACATATAGTATATACTGTACATATAGTATATACTGTACAGTATATCATGTATAGTACAGTATATACTGTACATATAGTATATATAGTACAGTATATACTGTACATATATCATATATAGTACAGTATATACCGTACATATAGTATATACTGTACATATATCATATATAGTACAGTATATACTGTACATATATCATATATAGTACAGTATATACTGTACATATAATATATACTGTAGATATATATATAGTACAGTATACTGTACATATCTATATAGTACAGTATATACTGTACATATATCATATATAGTACAGTATATACTGTACATATATCATATATAGCAGGTGAACAGGTGAACAGAGCGCAGTCATTCCCACAATGCAACGGGAATCGGGTGAACACAGGTATTTATAATATAATAATACATCATATAACATGTTGCAATTGTAAGAACACAGCATTTAGTGTTTCGATGACATTGTACATTGCGGTTTTTGTTATACCGTTAACATATTTGTATGATAATAATATTTTTATATTATTTTTTATATTATACATAAATTATATTATAATAATAATAATAATAATAATAATAATCATTATTATTATTATTATTATTACGTTACACATTTAATCTCCCAGCTCTGTTGGTGCTGTAATACCTTCTGTTAACCTCCGGGCGGCGGTAGAGTCAACCGCAGCATAAACATGGATTCCCGAGATCTACTCTCTCTACTATACTGAAGAAGAAAATACTTTTAAACTTAAGTAAATCCTCTGATCAGTGAATGCCTCTGGGTTTTTTTAGTTGTTTTTTTTCCCGGGGAATAACGGCTGGGTAAAAAAAACAACCCAAACAGACACACAACAGAGATAACGGGACGCGGAGGGAAGTGGTTATTTGGCAGCGCTCCTCAAAACAAAAACAAGTGGGGCAAAAATCGACATCCGGAGAGAATTCGAGATTTGCTGGAAAAGGAGCCCTTCTTGATGTGGCGTGTGAGACGACGGTGTATAGCCCCCGTTGCTACTCTTTTATCAGCGTTTATATTTATTTTATTTTATTCCCGTATCAAACGTTTGTTCGTTTCCCCCCTCCCCCCCTCCCCCCCCTCCCGTCTCCACCTCTCTGGAACCGCTGTGCTAGTGCTGAGCTGCTGTGCAGTCATTTAAAAAAAAGAAATAAAATAAAATAAAATGAAATAAAACACGATGGAGAAAAACACAAACTCAACCGCACCCGCCTCATGCTGTTTCATTTCCCGCCAAATACAACAACCACCGGCTACTCCCACACTCCCCCAACCGCCGCTGCTGCTCGCCTGCTCCCTCCCTTCTTCTTCATGTCCACTTGTTTCTTTCATGGCCACCGTTTCTTGAAGCCAGCGGGTGGGTGGGTGGGAGGGGGGGGGAGGGAGGGAGGGGGGGGGAGAGGTAGGGGGAGGGGAGTCGAGCGGGGGTGGGTGGGTTTAAGTTGGTTTACAAAAAAACTGACAAGAGACACGGGCGCTAATGACGGCGTCATGGCGGGGGAGTGTGGATCCGGCAGTAGCGGGGGAGCTAGCGAGAGCGGCTGCACACCTGGAATCGGCGTCGTCGCACCTGAGAGACGCCAACACCTTTCAGTTCCACCCGACGGTGGGGCGGGGGGGAAACCCCCCCCCCTCCCCCTCAAAACAACAACAACAACAACGTGGGAACAACGAGGCGGCGTGTCTCAACAGTGAACAGCCGCCGCCGCGACAGAGCCGCTAATTAGCATCTCATTAGTCGCACGCTCGGGGTTCAGCCCGTCACAACAGCGGCGCACCGCCGGCTGAATACACCCAGAATACACTCAGACCTCGTCCTCCTGACGCCCACAACAGCGCCAGCGCTGGAGGGTTCACTGATTAATTGTAGTGTAGTTTGATCTCTTATCACACCGTTGTTTAACATAGGTACAAATGTAATTGCAGGGCAACTAGGGGTTGGACAGTACAGAGACGGGTCCTTAAGGAGCAGCTAGGGGTTAGACAGTACAGAGACGGGTCCTTAAGGAGCAGCTAGGGGTTGGACAGTACAGAGACGGGCCCTAAAGGAGCAGGTAGGGGTTAGCCAGTACAGAGACGAGTCATGAAGGAGCAGGTAGGGGTTAGACAGTACAGAGATGGGTCCTAAAGGAGCAGGTGGGGGTTAGACAGTACAGAGATGGGTCATTAAGGAGCAGGTAGGGGTTAGACATTACAGAGATGGGTCATTAAGGAGCAGGTAGGGGTTAGACAGTGCAGAGATGGGTCATTAAGGAGCAGGTAGGGGTTAGACAGTACAGAGACGGGTCCTAAAGGAGCAGGTAGGGGTTAGCCAGTACATAGATGGGTCATTAAGGAGCAGGTAGGGGTTAGACAGTGCAGAGACAGGTCATTAAGGAGCAGGTAGGGGTTAGACAGTACAGAGACGGGTCCTAAAGGAGCAGGTAGGGGTTAGACAGTACATAGACGGGTCCGAAAGGAGCAGGTAGGGGTTAGACAGTGCAGAGACGGGTCCTAAAGGAGCAGGTAGGGGTTAGACAGTGCAGAGATAGGTTATTCAGGTATGCTACGTATCCAGTCAAAAGGCTGATAGGATGCTTGAGGCTGGGTATGTCAGGCCTACAGA
>CM050999.1:11785464-11787964 GCA_027704905.1 Muraenolepis orangiensis
AGAGAGATGGAGCGAGAGAGAGAGAGAGAGAGAGAGAGAGAGAGAGAGAGAGAGAGAGACATTGCCGTAGAGAGAGAGAGAGAGAGAGAGAGAGAGAGAGAGAGAGAGAGAGAGAGAGAGAGAGAGAGAGAGAGAGAGAGAGAGAGAGAGAGAGAGAGAGAGAGAGAGAGAGAGAGAGAGAGAGAGGAGAGAGAGAGAGAGAGAGAGAGAGAGAGAGAGAGGGAGAGAGAGAGAGAGAGAGCGGGAGAGACGAGCGAGCGAGCCTGGCAGCGCTGCCAGCTTCACCCCTCTCTGAGATCTCCGTGTTTACATCTCAAGTCAGCAGCAGCGCCAGAGACCACGCCGGGTCCCTAATTGACCAAGACCACGCTGGCCCAACAACATTAGCAGGAGTAGACCTGTGACTCAGACCCTCCGACACATGGCTCCCAGATTCATGACATTAATAATGCAATTCATCAGAAGGCCGTCCACACAAAGTCCAACACACACACTCTCCTGTCCGTCTTGTTGCCGCCACACTGGCGACACAGTGAAGGATAATGAAAACCTGGCAGTCATCGGCGAAGGAGAGAGAGAGAGAGAGAGAGAGAGAGAGAGAGAGAGAGAGAGAGAGAGGAGAGAGAGAGAGAGAGAGAGAGAGAGAGAGAGAGAGAGAGAGAGAGAGAGAGAGGAGAGAGAGAGAGGAGGAGGAGGAGGAGGAGGAGGAGGAGGAGGAGGAGGAGGAGGAGGAGGGGAGAGAGAGAGAGAGAGGAGAGAGAGAGAGAGAGAGAGATAGCAGGGTGGGTGGGGATGTTACAGAAGCCATATTTCCAGTGACGTGTGAGGATGCTGCTGGGTGGGCCTCCACCACACGGAGATCTTCACACGACGACCGCAGCTCAGACACGAAGAAGAAGCTCAGAGCCGGAGACATCCCTGGGGGGTGGGGGGGGGGGGGAGGGTATAGGGGCGGTGGTCTTTGGACTACATTTCCCATGAGTATCAGTGTGTCGGTTTGTTTTTGAAGTCAAAAGAGGAAAAAGGAGAGAAAAAGTAGTGTGCTAAAGAGAGCACGCTTCAGGGAATCCGACGATGGGGCATCAATGAGGATTTTGCATTTTGAAATGTTTTTTATTCTTTTATTTTTTATATATATATATATATATATATATATATATATATATATTACCCATTACCTCACAAAATGTCAAAATCCAAAACCAGATCAGCACATTTCACCGCCACATGAAGCCGAATGGAAGCTTTACAAAAAAAAAAGAAAAAATGATAAAACAAAATATGAACAAACCCCCCCCCCCGAACATGAATAAAAGTGAGGCGTCAGCATCCCGGGGCTGCGCTGTACTCATCAATACATAGAGAGATACACCAGATTAAAATACAGTGCGGATCAATACCCCCGCGTCCACCAGAGAGGCCTGTCCTGAGTCCTCTACAGTAGAGGTATGGAGTACTGTATTCCCCCCACACACGCCACTACACCACCCACACGCCACTACACCACCCACACGCCACTACACCACCCACACGCCACTACACCACCCCCACACGCCCACACCACCCACACCACTACACCACCCACACGCCACTACACCACCCACACCACACCACCACCACCCACCACACCCCACCACCACCCCCACACGCCACTACACCACCCACACGCCACTACACCACCCACACACACCACTACACCACCCCCCACACACCACTACACCACCCCCCACACGCCACTACACCACCCCCCACACCACACACCACTACACCACCCCCACCACACGCCACTACACCACCCCCCACACGCCACTACACCACCCCCCACACGCCACTACACCACCCCCACACGCCACTACACCACCCCCCACACACCACTACACCACCCCCCACACGCCACTACACCACCCCCACACGCCACTACACCACCCCCCACACGCCACTACACCACCCCCACACGCCACTACACCACCCCCCACACGCCACTACACCACCCCCCACACACCACTACACCACCCCCCACACGCCACTACACCACCCCCCACACGCCACTACACCACCCCCCACACGCCACTACACCACCCCCCACACGCCACTACACCACCCCCCACACGCCACTACACCACCCCCACACGCCACTACACCACCCCCCACACGCCACTACACCACCCCCACACACGCCACTACACCACCCCCACACGCCACTACACCACCCCCCACACGCCACTACACCACCCCCCACACACCACTACACCACCCCCCACACGCCACTACACCACCCCCCACACGCCACTACACCACCCCCACACGCCACTACACCACCCCCCCACACGCCACTACACCACCCCCACACACGCCACTACACCACCCCCCACACGCCACTACACCACCCCCCACACGCCACTACACCACCCCCCCACACGCCACTACACCACCCCCCCACACGCCACTACACCACCCCCACACGCCACTACACCACCCCCCACACGCCACTACACCACCC
>CM050999.1:11792964-11820464 GCA_027704905.1 Muraenolepis orangiensis
CTCTTTTTAACGCTATCTTACCCCCAACTCGGTCACCGACTTGGGGGAAGGTTTAGCTTGTGAGCTGCACCCCAGAGACCCAGTTAGGACCGGGAAACCACCACAGGCGGATTTCACACTATGTTTATATGTATTTATCCTGTTTTTCATAATTCAAGATTCAAGAGACTTCGGGTTAGTGCAACAGTTGAAACAGGGGGAATAAATGCACACACAATATACTAATACCTAAAAACGAAATAACAACAAACTAAACTAAACAAAACTAGTATAAACAAAATATAACTAAATGAAATCTAAATGGAATCTAAATGTATTGACAGATGAATTGCACAATTTACAGTATTAATTGCATACCCCTGATCACTACCTGTTAAATATTTGTATACTTACCTGTATATATCTATATATATATATATATACATATAGATATATACCTATTATTATGCTCATATCTCACACATACTCTATAAGTAACCTTATAACTGTTTTTATACCTAGTAGACTGTCTTTTAGCAACTGTAAAGTGTAAATGATATATGACCATGCACTTTACTGCAATATTTGCACTCTGGTTAGATGCTAAATTATTTTCGCTGTACTGTACTTGTGCTGAGCAATAAAAATACATTTTAATCTAATCCAATCTAATCTATATCTCTAATAGATAGAGATACGGTTGTTTTAACACTATAGCTTTAATAGATAGAGATAAGGTTGTTTTAACACTATATCTCTAATAGATAGATAGAGATAAGGTTGTTTTAACACTATATCTCTAATAGATAGAGATACGGTTGTTTGAACACACTATATGCTTTAATAGATAGATAGAGATAAGGTTGTTTTAACACTATATCTCTAATAGATAGATAGAGATACGGTTGTTTGAACACTATATCTCTAATAGATAGATAGAGATAAGGTTGTTTTAACACTATCTCAAAAAAATAGGGATATGGTTTTTTAAACACTGTATTTCTCAAATATAGAGATATGGTTGTTTTAACACTATATCTCTAATAGATAGAGATAAGGTTGTTTTAACACTATATCTCTAATATATAGAGATAAGGTTGTTTTAACACTATATCTCTAATATATAGAGATAAGGTTGTTTTAACACTATATCTCTAATAGATAGACAGAGATATGGTTGTTTTATCACTAGATCTCTAATAGATAGATCAAGATACGGTTATTTTTCACACTATATCTCTAATCTATAGAGATCAGGTTGTTTTAACACTATATCTCTAATAGATAGAGATAAGGTTGTCTTCACACGATATCCCTAATAGATAGAGATAGGGTTGTTTTCACACTATATCTCTACTATCTATACTAGATATATATAGATATGGTTGTTTTAACACTATATCTCTAATAGATAGATATAAATAAGCTTGTTTTAACACTATATCTCTAATAGTTGGAGATATAGTTGTCTTCACACTACATTTCTAACAGATGGATAAAACGGCAAAGTTATCCTTATTCCAAGGGAGTGAAAGTGAGATCCAAGGAATGGATGAATTTGAATTAGCCATCATGACTTTTTAATATCCTCCATCAACCACAGAACCCCGTCAAGAGAGTCCAGCGCTGGTCTTTTAAACTTGAGAACTCCAAAAAAACCCAGCGGTGAGGCTGTTTTCATGTATAATACACCTTAAACGGTTACAGTCAAGCTCTGCACACACACACAGCAAAAAGCTTACATTTAAAACACACCTTGACGGGAGGCTTTTAGCTAAGCCATTTTAATCTTGCGCTTCATCCCCTAAACACTTTTATTTTTTCATCGTATTTATTTGAATATGTATATTCTAGAACTGCATATGTATATACTGTTATGCACTTCTACTAATTTTGTTCTAATTTAATTGTATCTATGCCGTTATTGCCATATCTATTTGTGGTTGTTTTAATGCTTCAAACGTAAAGAAGTTGATTTGTAAAAAACTGCATTTTATGTATAAAATGTGCTATACAAATTGAGTGTATTCTTATTATTAATATAATTATTATAATATTATTATTATTTTTGTATAATTTGTGTGTGTGTGTGTGTGTGTGTGTGAATGCCGTAGTCCTGGACCTGGACCAGACCTTACAACCTCAGGGGCCAACACACAGCCCTAACCGGGAAGTCACCGCTGCCTTAGGGCCACTAGGAGGAGCCATCGAGGGCCACTTGTGTTGTGGGCGATTTTCATGAAAAAATGAAAGCACAATGGCTGACAGGAAAAGACCGGGAAACTGACCGCTGCAATGTTGGGGGAGATACTCAGCTGTAACTCAAATGTTTGAATATGTTCATCGTAGTGGCTTGGATGTGTGAGTGACCCCCCAGCCAGAAGAGATATGTATATATATATATATATATATATATAATATATATACTATATATATATATACACACAGTACACATATATATATACACAGTAGACACATTCCCACTAGCCGACCAAGAGCAGAAACATGGTAAAGCAACAGTACCATAAATCTCCAAGTATAGTTTAGTCTCCTATTTTATGAGGCGCTTTTAGCCAAAGCGGCTTGTCGTTGAACTTAGACACAGTTCATTGAGAAGCAAGTAGGGGTTAGGGGGCTAGTTTTGGGCTAGTCTAGTTAGGGGGCTGGTCTCTGAAATGGCTAGACCATTTCAGTTACAGCTGAGTATCTCCCCCAACATTGCAGCGGTCAGTTTCCCGGTCTTTTACTGTCAGCCATTGTGCTTTCATTTTTTCATGAAAATCGCCCACAACACAAGTGGCCCTCGATGGCTCCTCCTAGTGGCCCTAAGGCAGCGGTGACATCCCGGTTAGGGCTGTGTGTTGGCCCCTGAGGTTGTAAGGTCTGGTCCGGGTCCAGGACTACGGCTGTGGAGGAGGGAGGGTCTAGGTCTAGGGTGGTGGTCCTCACAGTCCTGTGTTGTCGGGATTATATTTACCACGGATGGATAATAAAGATGTTCGCTTGCTTTGTGATGGGCTCACACAGTTGGATGACCATTCTCACACCTTCACACCTCTCTGGCTCTGTGGAGGTTGGAGTGTGTGTGTTTGTGTGTGTGTGTGTGTGAGAGTGTGTGTGCAGGTTGTAGTCTGTGTGTTGTGGAGGTTGCAGTATGTGTGTGTGCCTGGACTGTGTGTGTGTGTGTGTGTGTGTGTGTGTGTGTGTGTGTGTGTGTGTGTGTGTGTGTCAGGCGGTCCAATTAGGAGTAAGACAGATGACACTGGTGCTCAGAACTGGTAAACAAGATGAACTCAAAGAGACCAAAACACACACACACACACACACACACACACACACACACACACACACACACACACACACACACACACACACACACACACACACACACACACACACACACACACACACACACACACACACACACACACACACACACACACTCTCTCTCTCTCTCTCTCTGAGACCTCTCCTAAAACATCAAACGACTGTCGCAGCAGGCAGAGTTTTGCACGGCCATCGAAGGAAAACTCACTGGGGGACGAGACTCTTGTGTGTTGTTAGCAGCGGCGACGACGCCGTTAGCCGCACGGCCGCTAGCTCAACGGCTCTTTGAGGCTTCCAGCACTGTGGTTGTGATAAGCTACGTCGCTACGCTACACGTGTCTCTCTAGGTCACCTGTGTGGCCCACAGGAGTCGTGAAGGCTAAGTGTCATGAAGCATACGGTCGACCACCATCGACATACTGTATGGGTCACCACAGGTCACAGGATGTTGGGCCGCTTGGGGACTAGGGAACAGAACCAACAAATCCAGGGACGGACGGAGAGGTCCGCCTGGCGGACGCACAAGCAGAAGTTGACCTTCAGCAGAGAGGCCGTTAACGACTTAGCTGTTAGCAGGCATAGCCGTTAGCGAGATGGCCGTTATAGCCGGCAAAGCACTTTGACCACTTCAACCTGATCAGGGCCTGAACAGCAGCAGAGAAATTACCACCTGCAGTTAGTAATGCATCACAAAGTGCTCAGAATGAATGCACTAGTTAAGACTTCAGACCATCTGTCCATAAGAGGACCATTATTCAATCAGACCTCATGGAAAAACTCTCTGCTCTAGTGCCACACGACCAGCACAGTTAGAAATGCCATTCGACTGTTATTCAAAGATGAAGAAAATCCATTTTATGAAAAGATCTCTATAGTGTTAAAACAACCTTATCTCTATCTATTAGAGATAGTGTTAAAACAACCTTATCTCTATCTATTAGATATATAGTGTTAAAACAACCTTATCTCTATCTATTAGAGATAGTGTTAAAACAACCTTATCTCTATCTATTAGATATATAGTGTTAAAACAACCTTATCTCTATCTATTAGATATATAGTGTTAAAACAACCTTATCTCTATCTATTAGATATATAGTGTTAAAACAACCTTATCTCTATCTATCTATTAGAGATACAGTGTTAAACAACTTTATCTCTATCTATCTATTAGAGATATAGTGTTAAAAGAACCTTATCTCTATCCATCTATTAGAGATGTAGTGTTAAAAGAACCTTATCTAACCTCTATCTTACCGCATTAGGGACATAAACAGCTGCAGCAGTTGTTTCTCTGCGAGCGCAGATCACAAATCGAAGCCCAACTCTGTCAGTCGATGGGGTAGTTTGGGGGTCAGATGGCGGCTAAGATGATGCCGGACAAAAAAAAAGTGCAAAAGGCAACGTGGAGAGAAAGGTGAACCGTGTTCATTTGCATAAACGACCCACATTGCAATGATACGAAGCCGGGTGAAGAGCGGCAATGTTCCCTTTTTAACAGCCGTGGAGCTAACGAGGCTGGTCATCGGTACCCGTGAGGTCAGCTGGGAAAAGAGGTCCCTCCTCCAAGGGTGCTTCCAGCTTTCCCCCTAATTCTGCACACAAAGGGGATAGCGGAAGCAGCTGTCTTTCTCTTCCTCTTTCTATCCCTCTATCCCTCTTTCCCACTC
The DNA here is from genome assembly GCA_027704905.1 of Muraenolepis orangiensis. NCBI lineage: Eukaryota > Metazoa > Chordata > Actinopteri > Gadiformes > Muraenolepididae > Muraenolepis > Muraenolepis orangiensis. The sequence goes on from CM050999.1 coordinate 11,797,941, forward strand.
TCACTCTCTCCCACTCCGTCTCACCCTCACTCCGTCTCACCCCTCTCTCTCTCTCTCTCTCTCTCTCTCTCTCTCTCTCTCTCTCTCTCTCTCTCTCTCTCTCTCTCTCTCTCTCTCTCTCTCTCTCTCTCTCTCTCTCTCTCTCTCTCTCTCTCTCTCTCTCTCTCTCTCTCTCTCTCTCTCTCTCTCTCCTCTCTCTCTCTCTCTCTCTCTCTCTCTCTCTCTCTCTCTCTCTCTCTCTCTCTCTCCCCCTGTCTCTCTCCTCCTCCCCACTATTTATCCTCCCACCGCATGGCGTGTCCCCATCCCCTGGTCATTAAGCCACTGAATCCACCGCCGTTGTCACAATAAGAGCGCCATTCAAATCACGGCCTCTGTCCTAGTTATTGTTTCTCTTAACAGCCCCGGACACACACACACACACACACACACACACACACACACACACACACACACACACACACACACACACACACACACACACACACACACACACACACACACACACACACACACACACACACACACACACACACACACACACACACACACACACACACACACACACAGTGACAATACACTTGACACACACTGCCACGGCTCATTAAGGTAGCACACAGAAGACAGAAGAAGAAGAAGAAGATGCCACAATTAAAGTCCCCCTCACCATCCACTGCCTGCAAGTCAGGGGGGGGGGGGGTCGTAAGGGGGGAGGACTTTTACTTAGAGCCCGGCATCCCCCCCATTCCTTCCTTTCACGGCTGAACAGAAGCAGTGAACACCTGTTTTACAGGTGTTTCAACCTATAGTACAGACAGACAGAAGATGTGTGTGTGCTCTTCACAGTTGAAAGGCTGTTACTGTGTTTATATTTATATTTACCCGCTGGGATGCGCTCGTGCTCGGCCCGACAACGTTCGATTCAAACAAAAGGATGGATTTGTTGCCATGGCGATACTCAGGGGTTACTCATGCGATGACTAACTTTGACTTTGTGGTGTTCCCTCCCCCTCCTCCCCCCTCCCAGCCACACACACACACAAATGAATGCAATATAAAACAATACCATGTATTAATAACCATGCAAAGGACATCCTGACAACATCCATGCTGATCCTCTCAGATCATAAATTAACATTTCTCTTTCCTTTGAACGCCAACTCAGACACACTAGACTAGCTGTTGTTGTGGATTCCTCCTCCCCCCCCACTAGTACCACGGACGCCATCGACCTTTGACCTCTTCTTCTGGCGCCCCTTTCAGAGGATTTCATTTAGGCATTAAGAAAAAACCAAGACTGGGCAAAAGGAGATGGTGAGAAACGATGATGTGCAGTGTGTGATTTTGTGTGATATTCTTCATCACGCGTGTCAAACCGAGCGCTTCATCACATGGCGTTACTTGCCATCATGGAACTGGGGTATTTGTACTGTGAAGGAGCACTCATATGTGAGCTGTGGTTAGACCATGAGAAGGCTGTGATGAGTGGTGGGAGTTAGAAGTCCAAGTTAGAAGTCGGCAGAACTGACACAAAAGCTGGCGACCATGTGAAACCGACCAATGAAACAATACAAAGACCCAAGAACCGACCAATGAGATGACAGCAAAACAATAATATAATATAACTAGAGGGCCCTCTGCAGAGCGCATTCCTAAAGCGCCACACCAAGAAGTCCCCCAGATCCGGATTCAAATCCGGATCTGCCGATCCAAAACCGAATCAACTGTTCCTTGGCCCATAAGTAATCCATCCACAAAGTTGAGTCACATTCAGTGCAGAACTCTTTGAGGTATGTTGCAAACAGACAAAAGAAACAAACAAGGGTGAAATAACATGATAATAATAATACATTGCATTTATACAGACACCCAAAGCGCTTTACATCGTGTGAGTGTGACTGTGTGTGTGTGCACAATGGTAATGGTAATGGTAATGGATGCATTTTTATATAGCCCTTTGATCCAAAGCACTTTACATGTCATGCACACACATTCACCCATTCATTCACACATTCATTCACACATTCATCCACCGACGGCGGAGTCAGCCATGCAAGGAGTCAGCCAGCACGTCAGTAGCAGTTAGGGTTAGGGTGTCTTGCTCAAGGACACCTCAACCGGGGGATCGAACCAACAACCTTCCAGTTGTGAGGCGACCGCTCTACCTCCTGAGCTGTACTGTCGCCCCAATAACCGATTGAAGGACCCCCAAGAACAGACCCAACGAGATGACAAATATGAAATGACACAACAACAACAAGTATTTTTCGGGGTATATATTGCAGAGGATACTTCCCGGCCTTAGGGACTCCGACGGTGTAGTTCTGGTAACTCCGGGTGGGGTGGAAGTTGAAGATGAACAGTGCATTGGCCCTCTCGAACACGATGACCTTATCTCCTTCATGCTTGGTGCTGAGGTTCCCCTGCAGGCGCCCGAATCACAGACAGGAAACCAAGCGGTGAGCGTGAGCGTCGTGTGTGCCTCATGAATAACCATCCCCACCCCCCCCCAACCCCCCAACCCCTTCCTAATTGTATATTGATGTGGTTAAATTACAATACATTAGAGAGGCTTGACGCGTCCAAATGGGCTGGAAATACAAAGAGACGTGTGGGTGGGGGGGGGGCGGGGGGAGGCGGAGGTCTCTAGGTGGAGCTGGATGGACAGGTGGTGGAGGAACGATGATGAGAGAGAGAGAGAGAGAGAGAGAGAGAGAGAGAGAGAGAGAGAGAGAGAGAGAGAGAGAGAGAGATGTGGGGGAGATAGCACCGAGAGGGAGAGAGACAGAGATAGAGAGACAGGGGAAATGAGCAAAAGAGAGAGACAGAGAGCGAGGGAGAGAGATAGTAGCAAAGGGAGAGATGGTAGGGAGAAAGGGGAAAGAAAGACGAGAGAGAGAGAGAGAGAGAGAGAGAGAGAGAGAGAGAGAGAGAGAGAGAGAGAGAGAGAGAGAGAGAGAGAGAGAGAGAGAGAGAGAGAGAGAGAGAGAGAGAGAAAGAAAGAGAAAAATAGAGAAAAATAGAGAGATTGGGAAAGAGAGAGAGCGAGGGAGGGAGACAAAACAGACAGACAGACAGACAGACAGACAGACAGACAGACAGACAGACAGACAGACAGACAGACAGACAGACAGACAGACAGACAGACGACAGACAGACGAGAGAGAGAGAGAGAGAGACAGAGAGAGAGAGAGAGAGAGAGCGAGAGAGCGAGAGCGAGAGCGAGAGCGATGAGCGTGACAGAGAGAGAAGATAAGAGAGAAAGGGAGAGAGGAAGGGAGGGGGTAAAGAGAAACCCGGGGTAGGGTGAGGCGAGGGAGACGAGAGAGTGAGGGAAAGAGTGTGGGAGAGGGGTAGCGCATGAGAATGTGTCTAATACAAAGAACGCACGAGTGTGTATGTGGTTAAGAGAGATAGTGGGAGATATTGGGAGACAGAGAGAGAGAGAGAGAGAGAGGGGGAAAGGGGAAGAGAGGAAAAGTGAGGGAGGGAGAGAGAGAAACAGAGAGAGACAGAGATAGAGATAGAGAGAGAGAGAGAGCAGTGTTATCCTGTCATTAGTAGGGATCATCATGTCACCACCTCCTCTATTTTTAGTCTCCGCCTCCCGGGCCGATTCAGGGGCTGAATATTCATAGGGCTGGGAGATAAGAAGCGCTGTGATTGGCCAGGCCAGAGTATGTTAGAGTGGACCTCAGGCGACCACAAACACCTCTCTCTCTCTCTCTCTCTCTCTCTCTCTCTCTCTCTCTCTCTCTCTCTCTCTCTCTCTCTCTCTCTCTCTCTCTCTCTCTCTCTCTCTCTCTCTCTCTCTCTCTCTCTCTCTCTCCTCTCTCTCTCTCTCTCTCTCTCTCTCTCTCTCTCTCTCTCTCTCTCTCTCTCTCTCTCTCTCTCTCTCTCTCTCTCTCTCTCTCTCTCTCTCTCTCTCTCTCTCTCTCTCTCTCTCTCCCACTGTTTTATATAAAGACCATTTAAATGTATGCATGAATAACTTCCATCCCCAAAACCGACATTATCCTTCAGGGGTGGGAGCAAACAGGACCCTCTGGTGACCTCTATTAAACTAAACTATTAAACTAAACTATTAAACTAATCCCATCCAGGAATCAGCTGCTTGGTGCCTTTTTAATATGCAGCAGCGTACGCATTTCATGCTAATTCACATCCCCTGGTTTACGTTTCGACCCGTTTCATTTGACTCAGTCAACATTTACAGTATTTATGTAAGTCAGTGTTTAATTATCATGTCATTAATGGTCACACGTACGAGTGCGATTGTGTACTATAGTACTATACGTGACTTATCGACTTGAATCGGATCGAAAATTGGAAATCAATCCTCAGATTTAAATGATTTAGGAGAAGATTACATTCCCAGACAGGACGTTTCGGTGAATTAATCAGCAACAGGTGAATATTGAAGTTGGCGAGCCTGTTCACTACGCCACTGGAATACGAGCTACTTGCGCTCAGTGCCTCGGTCTGCATCGACCTTCTGCTGACTGAGTGTGAAGCCGTTCCTTTAGCGGTTGCCTTGACACTATGGCTATGTCCAAAATCTCACTATATACTCACTATATACGCGCTATGCGCTATGTTCGCCATTTTGTAGTGCTGTCCGAATATATAGTGAGAATTGTTAGAATAGCATATATGGTGCACTCATCGTATCCCACAATGCATCGTGAAAAGTAGTGAACAACCAATGTTCACTAACCCAGCATATATCCCATCATGCATTGGCTGAATAAAAAGAACGGCAGACGGACAAGAAGCGACACGTTTAATTATGAGACAGAAATTAAGTCATTAACGAAGACTCCAGTAGTGTCCCAAAGTGTTTTCAAACGATATAGTCCTCTTCATTGAACTACTAGAGAGGGAGTAGGGAATGAGGGAAGGATTTCACTATATAGTCCTCTTCATTGAACTACTAGAGAGGGAGTAGGGAACGAGGGAAGGATTTCACTATATAGTCCTCTTCATTGAACTACTAGAGAGGGAGTAGGGAACGAGGGAAGGATTTCACTATATAGTCCTCTACATTGAACTACTAGAGAGGGAGTAGGGAACGAGGGAAGGATTTCACTATATAGTCCTCTACATTGAACTACTAGAGAGGGAGTAGGGAATGAGGGAAGGATTTCACTATATAGTCCTCGTCATTGAACTACTAGAGAGGGAGTAGGGAACGAGGGAAGGATTTTACTATATAGTCCTCTTCATTGAACTACTAGAGAGGGAGTAGGGAATGAGGGAAGGATTTCACTATATAGTCCTCTACATTGAACTACTAGAGAGGGAGTATGGAATGAGGGAAGGATTTCACTATATAGTCCTCTTCATTGAACTACTAGAGAGGGAGTAGGGAACGAGGGAAGGATTTTACTATATAGTCCTCTACATTGAACTACTAGAGAGGGAGTAGGGAACGAGGGAAGGATTTCACTGTATAGTCCTCTAACTACTAGAGAGGTCGTAGGGAGTAGGAAACGAGGGAAGGATTTAGGACACAGCCACAGAGTTGGCTGGGGAAGCATCACTAACATCCCAGCGGGACCCTCCTTACCTCCCTCCCTCCAGTGTCAATAGCGCTACGCTAGCAAGTCTAAGCTAAGGTGTCCAAATTACCTGATGGTCTTTGAAGCAAGATGTAGCCTTGCAGCTCACATCTTCAAAGTAGCGCGCAAACGTAGCACTTTTTTAAGTGCTAGTTCCCACTCCTCCAGGTAAGACAGCCGACTCTCTCTGACTCTCTCTCTCTCTGTCTCTCTCTCTCTCTCTCTCGTATCCTCGCTCTACCCGCTCCTCTCCCTCTCTCCCTCTCCCTCTCTCTCCACCCACTGAAAGCGGATCAGCCTGGTCCTGCTGTTTTATCTCCGTATAAAGACTCCCACACATGGAGGTATTGACTATTGTCATGACTAAACACAGTTAGCTTGTCTACATCAGTGCTCCACTGTACACTGGGTGCAGGTAGGCTTGGCCGTTTCAAAGCGGCAACCACTGGACTATTTCCGAAAGTACGGAAGAGAAAGAAAGAACAGAGGAAAAGTTTGGCTGGTCTCTCCACTGGGAGAATCACAGAGACAGACGTATTAATACACCGTACACAGATACTACAAAGATATATGGTGTACAGCCGACCCACAGACCGACAGACAGACGGACGGAATCAATAGATTTTCCCACCGCTGAGGCAAAAGGGGGCGTTGTCTAACGGGGGACGGAGGGTGGTGGGGGGGGGCCTTGTGATAAAGCTCTCCACTCGAACACGATGATGAAGTTATCAATTACACCGCCTTGCGTCTCAATCCTCGCGACGAACGCAACACGCTTTTTAATTAGCATCAGCCCGCCGCTTCAGTCCTCCCTCCGCCCCCGGAGAGAGAGAGAGAGAGAAAGAGAGAGAGAGAGAGAGAGAGAGAGAGAGAGAGAGAGCCAACGAGCTGCATCAGCTCCTTCTCCCCCACCACCTCCTCCTCCTCCCCTCCTCCTCCTCCTCCACAACCCCTGGGGGGGAGCGGGGAGGCGCAGCGACGGGGAAAACTAAATCCATTAATGTTCACCTTGACAGCCGCCCGAGAAACAAGACGACTGCAGAGCGAGCGGTGCGTTCACAACATTCATCTGCAACACTCTGAGGAGTGACTCGTTCTGATTGGAGGAGGAGGAGGAGGAGGAGGAGGAGGAGGAGGAGGAGGAGGAGGAGGAGGAGGAGTGAGGGTGAGGAAGGGGAAGAGAAGAGGAGACAGGAGGAGAGGAAGATAAGAGGGTAGAGGAAGAGAAGAGGGTAGAGGAAGAGGAGATGAGGATGGACAGAACGAAGAAGAGGAGGAGAGAAAGACGAGGATGGAGGAAGGGGGAGACAGATAAGAGATGAAGATAGAGGAAAAACAGAGACAAGAGAAGAAAGAGGGGAGAGAAGAGGAGGATAGGGGAGGAAGCAAGAGAAGGAGAGAGAAGGCCCGAGGAAGGAACCTTCCTCGTGTAACCTAGAAATTCATACTACGGGAGGGAATGGGGAGTAAGCATTCCATTGTACTTGTTGCATATGGCAAATACAAATCTTGAATTTAATCTTGAATCTTGAACCATCTAGGGATGGAGCATTTTCAGACACAGGTTTCACTTCCTAGTCCGGAAGCCGCACTGCTTTGAATAGCGTCTGTTAAAGTGACAACTCAAGACTCAATCTGGCTGTGTGTGTGCGTGTGTGTGTGCGTGTGTGTGTGCATGTGCGTGCGTGTGCGTGCGTGTTCTCACCGGGGGGGCGGCCAGCCAGCCGTACGTGTCCTCTGTGTGGTTCATGTGACGGTCGAAGGCGTACAGCTGGGCGTAGCGGAGGTTCTTAGAGGGCTCCAGCAGGTTGAACTGGCGCCGGGCGTAGTGGTAGCTCTGGTTGTTCCCCTCCCGAGGGAAGTCCAGCCACTCCGGGTGGCCAAACTCGTTCCCTGCAAGTGACACACAGCAGAGGTTTGGCCCCTGAGTCGTCGGCGAGAAGCCAGCCCTGCACTGAGCTGGGGGGGGGGGGCGGGGGGGGGTAATGCAGTCATTCTCCACCAGGGATACGTCTAAATACGTCTAAAACAAGTACCCCTGGAACCTGGAACTTGCAAAGACTTTTGCTTCACCTTAACTAAAACAAAGACCTAACGTAATACAAATCTGTTGCATTTCTGAACTAGAGGGCATACCTCCGCCGCATCAAAAAGTCCACTGGATCGGAATTTGGATCCGGATGTGCGCCAAATCGAATCAACTGTTGACCCATAAGTAATCTTATCACCAAGTATTGTCCAATTTGGTACATTACTTTTTTAGTTATCTTGCTAACAGACACCAACAAACAGTAAGACAAAGAAATGAAGGACGTAAACATTAAGATATGTGGATTTCTGCTGATCAAGAAAGTTGAGAGAAGAAATAGAGTACAGCCCAGCCAGTCCTTCCTACGCCACCTTAAGGTTAATAATCATGCAAATAGATAATGATGAATGTCACTTTAGTGGAAAATGTTTAGTTCTGGAGCAGTAGCTGAAGAGAGACCGAAGCTGTGGTCCGTTTTCCTCTGCTCGGATAACATTAGATGACTCAACATCAGAAGCTCACAGTGGTGTTTATATACTGTTTCATGTTGCCAAAAGTGTGCCCCGTCTCGAGGTAAATCTCAGTTGAACTTAGCAGTAAAAAGGAACTTGTGAAGTTTGCTTACAATAAATATGTCCTTATTCAAGGGTTTGCCCACGTGTGCAGGGAAGGTTAATAGTAGTTTGTGCTGAATTGTTCTTTAAATGTGGAGTACTGCTCCAGAAGGCACTCAGACAAGCCTCACACTGTAGTTATTTTAGCTTCGCCCTCGTGTGTGAGGAGGACAATCCACTGGCACTAATGTCGGGGAGGAATTAGCATTCTAAAGGAAAATCTAAGTTCAAAGGAACGAAAATAGAACAAAGGGGTAAAGAGATAAGAGGTAAGGGGAAGAAGTGGTGGGAATAAACTAATAGACGTGTAATGTTTGTGATAAAAGCCTAAATAGGTCCAGTTTTAAGAATTCAAATCGTATCAAGTGCTTGTGACATGATCAGAAGGAACCCAGAGGGAAACAGAGAACTAATATCTCTCCATAACAGAGGAGCCCACATGGTATGGTCAAACATATCTCCATAACAGAGGGACACACACACACACACACACACACACACACACACACACACACACACACACACACACACACACACACACACACACACACACACACACACACACACACACACACACACACACACACACACACACACACACACACACACACACACTGTATGGTCACCACCAGCCATTCATGAGGCCAAACACAAGAAGATCCACTCAGTATTAATGTTTATTAAAGCATTAGTTCATCTTCAGAACCTGGAGCTAGAAGAGTAGGGGGAGCTTAGGTGAAATGAGAAGACTGTGGGGGGTGAGGAGGAGATGATGGGGGGGTGAGGAGGAGATGATGGAGGGGTGAGGAGGAGATGATGGAGGGGTGAGGAGGAGATGATGGAGGGGTGAGGAGGAGATGAAGGAGGGGTAAGGAGGAGATGATGGAGGGGTGAGGAGTAGATGATAGAGGGTGAGGAGGAGATGATGGAGGGTGAGGAGGAGATGATAGAGGGTGAGGAGGAGATGATGGAGGGTGAGGAGGAGATGAAGGAGGGTGAGGAGGAGATGATGGAAGGGTGAGGAGGAGATGATGGAGGGTGAGGAGGAGATGATGGAGGGTGAGGAGGAGATGATGGAGGGTTAGGAGGAGATGATAGGGGGAAGAGGTGGGGTTCCAAGTGCAGCACAGAAGGTCCCAGGGGCCCTCGAGGGCCAGTAGGGGCCCCACCTCATCAACAGTAATATGCAGACATGATCTGCTTGTTCATTTCTATTAGATCAATTAAACCAAAAAATGTGTGTGGTTTTAACTGGGATTTTATAATGTGTGTATTGGTGTATGTGTGTGTGTGTTTATTTAGCTGTAAGTATGTGTGTATGTTATGTGTATGCAATGTATGCGTGTGTGTGTGTGTGTGTGTGTATATGGTATGATATGCGTGTGTATGTGTATATGTGTGTGTGTGTATGGTATGTGTATGGTGTATGGTGTGTGTGTGTGTGTGTGTATGGTGTGCGGTGTGTATGGTGTGTATGGTGTGTGTGTGTGTGTATGGTGTGTGTGGTGTGTGTGTGTGTGTGTGCGTGTGTATACATCCCCAGAGAAATCGATCAGAAACAGCTGTGCTCTCCTACTGTCAGCTAGAGTATAAAGAGTGTTTTGCGATGGACAAAGAGCCAACGCATGTACCTTGATAGACGACCCCTGTAGCAACGCATGTAACCAACAACAGACACACGTGAGCGCTTTGCTCAGCAGAATCCATCCACTCTGCACTTCTGCTCCCCACAACATGTTTATTGTGTGTTGACACGTTCTGCTGACCCACGTCAACTTGCTCTGATACATTCTGGAATTGAATGCAAATATCGCCACCAAAGTTAGGCCTCTATTTAAATACGGCGACATAAACACACACACACAGACAAACACAAACACAACACACACACACACACACACACTCACTCACTCACTCACCGTGACACACACACACACACACACACACACACACACTCACCATGACATACACACACTCACCATGACACACACACACACACACGCACACACACACACACACACTCATCATGACACACACTCGCCATGACACACACACACACACACACACAAACCCGTTTGTGGATAACGACACGCAAATGCTTAAAGCCTATTATTCTCACTTGAAATAAGCTAAAGCTGAAAAGAGCTAGTTTTCAAAACAGCTCCTTCCCCTAGACTCAGACTGCACCTTATATATCTTGCTCTGTGGACTATTCCCTAATCTGTAAGCCAATCAAATCATTCAATGCATTCTTTACCTCGCCCAACCATATCGGCTGGTTGGCTTCCTGGAACATCCTGTCCTGGAACATCTTGCCAGTACTTTAGTACATAACCCTTGACCTCTCTTCCCTCTTAGGCATACATGCTGCATGCAAGGGTTGTCTGAATGACTGGTTACAAGAACATTAGGAACAGTTACTCCCATAACACACACACACACACACACACACAGAGATACAGACAGACACACACACACACAGACCCACACACACACACGCAGAGATACACACACACACACACATACATACAGATACACACACACACACACACACACACACACACACACACACACACACACACACACACACACACACACACACACACACACACACACACACACACACACACACACACACACACACACACACACACACACACACACACACACACACACACACACACACACATATACAGACACACGCACGCACACACACACACACACACACAGACCAACACACACACGCAGAGATACACACACACACACATACATACAGATACAGACACACACATCACACACACACACACACACACACTGATATTGTAAAAATGAATCTGTTCTTAATTAACTTGTATATTTATGACGTGTGATGATGATGATGATTTGTACTGACAGCATGGAATATACAAAGTATACTTGCGAGGAAGAAGAGACCATATATTTACAAAGAGCCGTTAAAACCAACCGACTGACGTCTGTGTCACTGGAGGAAAGACAAAGCCTTTAAATTTTTTAAAAAAGTGACGTGCTAAACTCAACATTTGATAAATATCTGTGAGACACTAATTAATGTGCATATATTCTCTATACGCGACTACAGGCTCCCACCCACGAGTTGACAAAACACACTGATGTCAGAAGAGGTTTGACGTGAAGAAGGGGCGACAGGACGTGAGGTCAAGAGGGAGTCAACTGGAAGAGCATTCACGCTTTACTACAACAACAACAACAACAACTGCTGCTACAGTTGACTGGTCCAACAAGTTCTACAGGTACACCTGTAGTCCGAGTCGCCGCCTTCCGTTTCCTGTCTACGTGAGTTGCCGTGTTCCCGCGGGATTTGCAGAGAAGGTGCCGATACTTGGATAGTGGAGTCTTCACGGGTGGACCACAGCATGTTCCCAGTCATCGACCAGACGGCAAGACTGACCGTCAAGGTTGCGTCGATCTCATGTTGTGTACTGCCGAAGTAGGACCAAACTAGTGGGTAGGAGACGAGTGGGTAGGAGCCTAGCGGGTGAGAAGCTCAGCAAAATCCTTGTGTGACTAGTTTAGCAACATACGTTGTTTCACAACACACCTCTGTCCGGTCGTCCCTACGTTCAGCAGCTTCACTGTCATTGCCATCTTCATCATCATCACCAACATCAACAACATTTCCACAGAAACGGCGGGCCAACAGTGGTAGCCTGTCTGGACTCATCAATCACCCGTCGGATGGGAATAATTAATAAATATGACATAATTATTACATCATGACCAGGACAGTCCCGAAAAGGTCAACAGGTCAATATGTCTCTGAACATCTCTCATCACACACACACCTGCCTCTGCCCTACTTTAGCAGACACTACCAACGTGACTTATTACAGTGACCGTTTCTTCAGATACCGGTCGTGAAGGAGCAGAAGGAGCAGAGGCAGGGGTTAGGGGAGGCCTGGTGCATGTTAGACGGGGACATTGGACACAGAGTGGGAGAGGCATAGAGTCATAGCGATAGAATTAGGAAGACAGAGCAGAAAGTACAACAGAGGAAGGCAAAGAGAGTGAGATGACATGCAAAGGGAAGGGAGTGGGAGAGGCAGATAAAGAGAATGTGGGGGGGAAAAAGTGGAATAGCAAGGAGGGGGGCGAGAGTAGGACAGAAACAGGGGGGTGAGTGGGAGTGAAAGAGACAGAAACACACAGAGAGAGAGAGAGAGAGAGAGAGAGAGAGAGAGAGAGAGAGAGAGAGAGGAGAGAGAGAGAGAGAGAGAGAGAGAGAGAGAGAGAGAGAGAGAGAGAGAGAGAGAGAGAGCAGAGAGAGAGAGCGCAAGAGAGAGAGAGAGAGAGGAGAGAGGAGAGAGCGAGAGAGCGAGAGAAAGAGAGAGTGGACGGCTGCCTTCTCTTATGACAGCTCCTCAGCTGATTACCCTCCCACGCTTGCGGAAACTTCCGCTCAAAAAGAAAGAAAGAAAAAAAAAAAAACCCTTAAAAGTGAGTCTCAGGCCCGCCGGTGTGTGCCACACTCCATCGGGGGGATTAGCGTTGAGTACATGTGTCTCTGGGTGACGCTCCCCGGCGCCGCAGCCCGCCCGTCCTGCAGGGAGAACGCGGTGTGGCAGGCAGGCTGTAAGTGTGACCGCCCGCACAGGGAGGAGGAAAAAACAAAACTATGTTTCCGTGGTGGTGGTGGTGTTGTTGTTGTTGTTTTTGTTTTTCCCCAACCGAGCGCCGGCGGTTTCTCCATCCGGTGAATCTGGGACACGGCGGCGCACAGTGTGTCCACAGCCGCCTACTTATCAGGGAGAGGTCTTGATTGACATTGGCAAGCGTGACCATGCCAGAAACAATGCATAAAATATAATTGGACGTGCAAATAAATAAATAATATATTTATATATATATGCACGCCAGTGGCCATGGATGATGTAAATATAACAATAAACCCAATTCACCCCCCGACTACTTCTGTCAGTGACAATGCTGACAGCCAATGAGAATCCCAAAGCCTGAGCAGGCCCTGTGATTGGACGTGGGACAGTGTGCAGTTGTTAGGGTGTTATGGCGGTTCCCATTGTCTACAAAGGCATCCTAGAGCAAGATGACCCCTAACCCCTAGCTGCTTATTAATTGCCTGTACATGTACGGTCTAACCACTACCGGCTCCTTTATGACCTGTTTCTGTACTGTCTAACCCCTAAATGCTCCTCAATGACCCGTCTCTGTACTGTCCAACCCCTACCTGCTCCTTAATGACCTGTTTATGTACTGTCTAACCCCTACCTGCTCCTCAATGACCCGTCTCTGTACTGTCTAACCCCTACCTGCTCCTTAATGACCTGTTTATGTACTGTCTAACCCCTACCTGCTCCTTAATGACCCGTCTCTGTACTGTCTAACCCCTACCTGCTCCTTAATGACCTGTTTATGTACTGTCTAACCCCTACCTGCTCCTTAATGACCCGTCTCTGTACTGTCTAACCCCTACCTGCTCCTTAATGACCCGTCTCTGTACTGTCTAACCCCTACCTGCTCCTTAATGACCTGTTTATGTACTGTCCAACCCCTACCTGCTCCTTAATGACCCGTCTCTGTACTGTCTAACCCCTACCTGCTCCTTAATGACCCGTCTCTGTACTGTCTAACCCCTACCTGCTCCTTCATGACCTGTCTCTGTGCCTTTTAATATGCATGCTTACCCTCCCCAGCGTCTTAAAGAGAAGCACGGCTCAATGGTTTACAGTCGAAGAGAGGGGGGGGGGGGGGAAGTGCTCAAGGGGTGAGGATGTCACTCCTTCACCTCCCCTGATGTTCCCGCTCTTAATGACAACGCTCCATCATTCAGCAACATACTAATCAGCCTTGCTGGATGTGGAGAGCTGCCGGGGAGCTAGTAGCTACACGCTAGTTACACGCTACTAAATGGCAGTTACAGGCTAGTTATAGGCTAGCTACAGGCTACTACATGCTAGTTACATGCTAGCTGCAGGCTAGTTACATGCAAGTGAGCTGCATACAAACTACTTGGAGCGCGGCGCTGGAGGAGAGCAGACGCGTCTCTACGAGCTCCCGCTGTTTATTTAGTTTACTTTGTTTACTTGTACTTTACACTTTTTTTTCGCACTTTTCTTGTATATTAAATTACTTTATTATTTTTATGGTATTGTTTTGGAGAAGTATACTGCGGAAGGGAATGGGGAGTAAGCATTCCAATGTACCTGTTACAATTGGCCAATAAAATATGTTGTATCTTATAAGTTAGCGACATACTCGCTTCAACTAAGCTACATGCTGACTGTGTCTCCGTTTTTTTGTGTTTCCTCAGTTCATACATCATATTAATTATGTATAAATATAAACATCCCGGTGAGACAAACAGTTTGAAAAGCTCACCACCACAACAACTATTTTGGAGGGATTGAATGAGCCATTACAACAAAGCACTCCCTGCTTTTACACAAATAAGGATGAGCATAATAGGGGCTAAATCTTCTATTAGCTCTTATTATGACCAGCGCCAATTTAGGTTTTGAAGAGCATTAGTGGAAGTGGGTTTGAAAGGTGAAAGGTTTGTAAGGTTATCTGAGCCACTTAAGATGACAAAAACACAACCCGTCTCCTCGCCATCACTTTCACCAACAATATCTTTTTGATTCAACAGTGTTTAATAATATAACGGCCCTATCTTCAGAAATAGACCAGTGCTGTGGATTCGGTAATTGAGTGAACTGAACTGAGTGAACTGTATTTATCAGAGACGGTGAACAAACACGTTTGGCAGATTGTGTTCAACACGCTGCTTGCTTTTATTTTGTATTTTTTTATTTTTTTTTCAAAAATAATGTTTTTGCCAATTTGTATTGCCATTGTCCGAGAGAGAGAGAGAGAGAGAGAGACAGACAGACAGAGAGAGAGAGAGAGAGAGAGACAGACAGACAGACAGACAGACAGAGACAGCGGGATGGAGAAACAGAGACCGACAGATACAGACAGACAGACAGACAGTGACAGAGAGAGAGACAGAGAAATACAAAGAGAGAAAGAGAGCTAGCGAGCGAAGATAGAGACAGAGCGATGGAGAGAGAGAGAGAGACTTTTTTATTTTTTCTTTGAAATAGGACTCCGGCCAAATCAATAAAACATACTAAATAAAGCGGTAGGAGTATACTTGTGGGCAGCCCTGGGCGCAGCGACACGGTAGCAGCGATGGGCGGATAAAGGTGAGGTGTTTACATGCAGGTTGGTGTCAGGCCGGTCCTCCCCTGGTGGGCTCCTGGGTGCCAGATAAGGGGCCAGCAGGGGCACCGGCCCCTCAGTCATTAGCACAACAAGCGGGAGCCAAGGATCAATTTGTTTTCCCCGAGAGGGATTCTTCCGGCAACATGGTGATCAATGGCGGAGTTCGGGGGGGGATGGAGGTGGAGATGAGGTGGAGTCAGGGGGTCGCCCCAGGTTTTTTTCTAAAAGGTGCGGTAGTAAAAAAAAAAAATGCACCTGACACCAAAACCGTGGTTTCCTGACTGCATCGATTCCTCGCAGCGCGGAAGCTTAGCACCAGCTTGGGAATTTTAAATATTAAAAGCACATTAATCCAATGCTGGAAGTAGAAAACAAAATCACAAACAAAACAGAAGTCTTTAGCATCACGGTAACTTCTGCAGACGGCAGAATAGTATTTCCACGCGCCACTACAAGGCCAGGAAACAGGAAGCTGACCTAGAATGTACTGTAGGCATGTGGGAGCTTAACCTCCGTTCGTTATAATAATTGAAAATATGAATGGGCCTCATGTTTCCTTGAATCCTCCCTCCCTTGATGTTAATCAAATTATTTGTGAAAAAGTTTAAAAATTTCTGTCATTTTATGTAACCTCTAAATGTTTGTATTTCTGAGCACATCTTAAGAGCTGTCAATAATATTCCACTGTCAATTGTACACTGTACTCTAAACATGTGACAGATCAACTGAATCTGAATCATGTTGTTCTGCCAACGTAACAACGCACACACTGCAGCGTTTCATCACCGCGTTAATATCTGGGACGTGACCGTCACCCGTCGTCACGCGGCTGGATGTTAACCGTCGGTTATGATTCCATCGACGGGCTCCTCCCCGAGCTCGGGGACTGCAAAATGGATTTTCCCCGCTCAAACTGTTTGTTATTGCTCAGCCCGGCGCCTAAATGACGATACGGCCGCCACCGGCAGCACGCCGTAACATCGCTCAGTTACTCACGTCTCTTTTCTCGCCTATTTTTACCTCATCCCCCCATTAAATGTGGTCTAATGCCGTGGGATAGGTCTGTCCCTCGGGTTCGAGGCGTGGGATTGGTCCGTTCCCCCGAGGTCGAGGCGTGGGATTGGTCTGTTCCCCCGAGGTCGAGGCGTGGGATTGGTCCCTTCCTCGGGATGGAGTCATGGGATTTGTCTGTCCCTCGGGTCGAGGCGTGGGATTGGTTCATTCCTCGGGGTGGAGGCATGGGATTGGTACATTCCTCAGGGTCGAGGCGTGGTATAGGTTCATTCCTCGGGGTGGAGGCATGGGATTGGTTCATTCTTCGGGGTGGAGGCATGGGATTGATCCGTTCCTCAAGGTTGAGGCATAGGATTGGTCCATTCCTTGGGGGTGAGGCGTTGGATTGGTCCATTCCTCGGGATTGAGGCGTGGGATTGGTCCGTTTAAGCAGCCTCATCTGACCTGGAGTTGATAACTCTATGGCTGGTGAGGCTGCACACCTGTGGGTCATTGTTAATCAAGGCCCACAGGATAAAGCAGCCACCACCACCACACACAAGGGAGAGCTCTAGCATGTTCCATCTGCTCTGTTCACCATTTTTGTAAAACTCTAGCAATAAACCCGATTCCTCATCACCCTGTGTCTTCAAGTAGCCATTTGAATGGCTTGTGGCAGTGTCTTCTGCGTTCAGAGTATAAGACTTAAAGTGGACCACAGGATGGCTTTTAGAGTTTCCCTCAATCTCCTTCACAATATATTCTGTTTAAATAAATACAAAATGCAAGAAATCCGAAGAAATCCAAGAAAATATCCTGAATTGAGCTAAACCAGATCAGGAAACCAGTTCAAATTGAATTCCTGAACTGGTATAAAGTAGATATATAGATATATACATCCAGTAGAAAACAAACTGTCCTAAATCAAGTTCCTAAACAATCTACTTGAGTTACCATGGTTCCTGCACACAGTGTGCTGGGATGTGGAATGTTCCGGAACACCTGAGCAGCAGGAGGAGCTAACATGCTGTAGATAATACTAGATAATAACGAGAGAGAGAGAGAGAGAGAGAGAGAGAGAGAGAGAGAGAGAGAGAGAGAGAGAGAGAGAGAGAGAGAGAGAGAGAGAGAGAGAGAGAGAGAGAGAGAGAGAGAGAGAGAGAGAGACACACACATACACACACACACACACACACACACAGACAGAGGCTGAAAGAGAGAAAGACAGAGAGAGAGACAAAGAGATAGATAGAGAAAGCGAGACCAACAGAGAGCGACAGACAGGCAGACAGACAGACAGGCAAACATGGTGAGATGGTGTTTTACCTCCACCTGAGATAGGCTACCAGACACAAGGTCCCAAAACATCATCTATTACCACTTTTTTTTCCTCCCCTACAGTCAAATACACACCTCACCCCCCGTTACCCCACCCCCTTACTCCACCTCCCATACCTCATCCCCCATCACCCCACCCCCTTACTCCACCTCCCATACCTCACCCCCCGTCACCCCACCCCCCCTTACTCCACCTCCCATACCGCAGCCCCCATCACCCCACCCCCTTACTCCACCTCCCATACCTCATCCCCCATCACCCCACCCCCTTACTCCACCTCCCATACCTCATCCCCCATCACCCCACCCCCTTACTCCACCTCCCATACCTCATCCCCCATCACCCCACCCCCTTACTCCACCTCCCATACCGCAGCCCCCATCACCCCACCCCCTTACTCCACCTCCCATACCGCAGCCCCCATCACCCCACCCCCTTACTCCACCTCCCATACCGCAGCCCCCATCACCCCACCCCCTCTACCCCACCCCCCCTTACTCCACCTCCCATACTGCAGCCCCCATCACCCCACCCCCTTACTCCACCTCCCATACCTCACCCCCCATCACCCCAGCCCCTCTACCCCACCCCCTTACTCCACCTCCCATACCTCATGCTTCCGTTTCCTGGGACTACAGATATTTGACGACCTGGCGTGGACCGGCAACACGGAGGTCATGCTGAAGAAGGCACACCCGCAGCGTCACAGGACAAGAAAGCCGTCCAGAGGGTTGTGAGGGTGGCAGAAAAGATCATGGGGTGTGCACTTCCATGCATTGAGTCAGAATAAGGCCATCTCCATCACAAAGGACCGCAACCACCCTGGGCACCATCTCTTCTCCCCTCTACGGTCCGATCGGCAGTTTTGTAGCATCCGTACAAGGACTACCAGGTTCAAGGTCAGTTTTTATCCACAGGCAGTGCACCTGCTGAACTGCTACGAGTGCTGCCACTATCATAACATGGTCATCCATATTACATTACACTTTCATACTTTTGCTGGACTTTCTGGACTCATTACACTCGTTTCTGCACAGTTCTGTGCTGAACAGCAATACATTCATAGCGCTGCTGCACTACTGGCACTTTAAAATGCTTTAAATGCCATTTGAACAACACATGTATATATCATTAGTACAATGAAATGCTTACTCCCCAATTCCTTCCGCAGTAAGAATTTCCTACAACAATACTGTACTAAACTACACAATACTATACTATACTAAACTATACAATACTATACTATATTAAACAATACTATACTATAAACAACACTATATACTACCTATGGTATGCTATACTTTATACTATAAACATTCCTTGTATAGCATGGAACAAAGACAAATACCCAAATAAATGACGACTTAAGGAGATAATAGGCTAGTTGAGATAAGAAAAGGCAGAACAGAAATGTAAAATGTCAGAGTAATCTTTAAAACTGCTATCCAACTGAGTTTCGCATCATTTTCTCTGTAGATGGATTTATGGATTTCAGTTGGTGGGATATAAATCCCCAAACTCAAAGCGGTTTCGGTTATTTTCCATCTCATTAGAAGTTCTCCTCTTCTCCAAAACTGCGGTTCTAATAGAATATCGGCTGAACACAGACTTCCAAGGTAAACCGGCCATTAAGGCCACACACTTTCAAGGTACGAGCGCGATACTTTCAAAGTAAGAGCTTTAAACTTCCAAGGCAAGAGCCTGGTGCTTTCACTACTTGTAAGAGTAAACCCCATTAAAAACATATTTGATTTGGTTTTAGCCACTCCTTGGTATTTGAAAACACATTAATTTCCATGTCAGAAAGGACTACCGTACAAAGGGGTTTGCAATCAGATGCACTCAAAGACGTGTTCGCTCAAACCCAGATGGGTTGGGAAGATGGAAGCGGAGGGAGTTTTAATGGGTATTCTTCCTGAACATAAAGAGAAAGAAGTATTTTCACCCTGGTAACGGGACTTTGGGTCAGTCGGGTCTCCCGCCGCACAACCAAAAACTCTCGTGTGCCACATCACATTGTATTGTTATTTACCATTTATACATATATACACTCCAGGATGCCATCGTTAGGTCTAGAATACATTATGGAAAGTTGTGTGCCTTCCTCGTTTGTATGATATACTGTATGTTTTATTTTTTTTCTTCATCAGCCCTGAAGGACATGCCTGGGGCTGAGCACCTGTGAGGTCGTCGGAATTAAAAGAAACTCATCCATATTAATACATCATGTATATATTCATACATAACCCTGAACGGGTGTGTCAAACATGCATGGAAAGACGACATGGACACATTACTCAGGTTTGCTCTTTAAAAAAATAAAAAATAAAATAAGCCAACAAAACAATGCCTCACCTATGAAGTTGAGGTACCCCTCTCCTCCCAGGGCGTGGGTCAGCAGGCGGATCAACTTGTGCAGCTGGATGCCCCGGTCGATGACCGCCGTCATGGGCACCTGGGAGCTCATGTTGGTGTACATCTCCTTGTCCATCAGCCAGAAGGCCAGTGTCTTGTCTCCCACCAGCGCCTGTGTGAGGGACACAAGGGGGGCGCTGTACCAAAAACACAGAACCTGTTGCACTGCTCACCCTCCCTGGACGGGAGGGACCACCCCCCCCCCACCCCACCCACACACACACACACACGCAGTGTTCCCTGCGAAGGCTTCTCCCGTCAACATTAAGCAAGTTTTTCCTTGCTCTTTGGAAGGGCTCGGGGGCGCTAGAGACGGCAGCTGTGATGCAGGGCTAATACAAACAAAATATATAGCTAGCTAGACTTAACCGCACTTACGGTTTAGTGGCCTTGGATGGAAGCTAGCTGCTGAGACTACTATAGAGAGATACCTTGATTTGTCCCTGTGGGGAAATTGGTGTGCAGCATTACCGCAGGGCATTTTCATCAGACATCACAGATGTCACTACTAGACATACTCATACACACCACGCTTCATACTGAATACTTGGCACTGTGCAATACATAAGGTGTAGAGAGGACCAATATTAGCCATCCATGTTTAGAGTGCATGTGGGACAGTCACATTATGAATCCTCTTTATTGGTGACACACACACACACACACACACACACACACACACACACACACACACACACACACACACACACACACACACACACACACACACACACACACACACACACACACACACACACACACACACACACACACACACACACACACACACACACACACACACACACACACACACAGCGAAATGTGTTTCTCTGCATTTAACCCATCCTAGTATTAGGAGCAGTGGGCAGCTTTTTTTATACACAGCACCGGGGGAGCAGTGTTAGGGGTCTGGGGCTTTGCTCAAAGGCACCTCGGCATGAACTAGTGTTAATTCCAAAAGTGGGGTACGTGTACCCCAGGGGTACCACAGTTACGTTTATTAAAATCTGTAATAGCCTCTCTCTGTCAAATATAAACGCAATATTAAATCAACATACTCTGCCTCAATTGGTCGCTTATTTGGTTGTTGCAAGAATATAATATGACATATATTCTTTTGACTTACAGTTTTTAAAATATTTGATTGTCATTCCTGTTGTGTATGAGCTGATGTGCATATCACTTGTTTGAAATATAAGAGGGCTTTCTACAAGGCTGAATAAAGAGCAAAATAGTTGTCTGTAACATCAGATGAGAGGTAGAGGGGGTACACATTAGGAGGTTCAGTGTTTTAGGGGTACAGGACCTTAAATAGTTTATAACACTGTCTAGTCTTCTAGCTGATGGCTGATGGCTTGTGTACATAGTAAGTGGAGAGTGTCAGGTGTGCATCTTTACCTGGTCGTGGCTCTCTGCGTAGGCGATGCACTTCTCGCCGTAGCGCCGGTTGACCAGTGTGTGGACGATGTTCCCTATGTCCCAGTCTTCATCCTTGAACTCCTTCAGGATCTGCCCGGCAACAACAAGAGATTATTGACAGCGTCCGAAGTGATGGATCCGCCGGCTGCAGAGACACGGATCCATACTCGCAGAGATGCTCGAGTGTCGGGAGGAAGAGTTAGTAAGTTTTATTCACACACAACTCAGAGTGAAGAGAACGCTCTCTCTCTCTCCTGACTATCTCTGTTCATCTCATTATTTAGTCCCTCTCTGTCCATCTTTCTCTCCCTGTATGCCTGCTCTCTCTCTCTCTCTCTCTCTCTCTCTCTCTCTCTCTCTCTCTCTCTCTCTCTCTCTCTCTCTCTCTCTCTCTCTCTCTCTCTCTCTCTCTCTCTCTCTCTCTCTCTCTCTCTCTCTCTCTCTCTCTCTCTCTCTCTCTCTCTCTCTCTCTCTCTCTCTCTCTCTCTCTCTCTCTCTCTCCTCCATCTCAATCTCTTCCTCTCTCTCTCTCTGTCTCTCTTTCTCTCTCTCTAACAACTTCCTCCCTCTGGTCCACTCTCCCATCCCAGATCAATCTCAATGTTGACGTCTTCATTTCCCGTCCTCGCCACTCCATCTATCAAGGTTACGCGTTGCTCTTTTTAAAAAACAGCCACCACAGACGTCTTAATAACTTCCCGGAGAAAACACCCGAGAGCCGGCGACCACATCCAAACTCCTGAGGTTAAAAAAACAAAACAACTCTTCCATAAACTCTCAGACCCTGCTTGGCGTCAACCAGGCAGCCGGCTGCAAGGTCTTCTGTGATAGGTCAGGAGTAAACGAGGATGAGTCCTGCGGTGCTACCTCTGACCTACGGGCTGGCCGCGTCCTTGGGCGGCAGCGTTGGCTTGGTGGTGCAGCGCGCGGCTT
>CM050999.1:11822964-11867964 GCA_027704905.1 Muraenolepis orangiensis
GATGGTGAGAGAGGATAGGAGACGAGAGAATAGG
This sequence comes from Muraenolepis orangiensis, assembly GCA_027704905.1. Taxonomy (NCBI): domain Eukaryota; kingdom Metazoa; phylum Chordata; class Actinopteri; order Gadiformes; family Muraenolepididae; genus Muraenolepis; species Muraenolepis orangiensis. The sequence continues at coordinate 11,822,999 of CM050999.1, forward strand.
AGACAAAAGGATAGGAGACGAGAGGATAAGAGACAAGGGATGGAGAGAGAGGATAAAAGACGAGGGATGAAGGGAGAGGATAGGAGACGAGAGGGTAGGAGACGAAAGGATAGGAGTGGAAAGGATAGGAGATGAGAGGATGGAGACAAGGGACGAAAAGAGAGGATAGGAGACGAAAGGATGGGAGACGAGAGGATGGAGACAAGGGATGAAAAGAGAGGATAGGAGACGAAAGGATGGGAGACGAGAGGATAGGCGATAAGAGATACAGGGAGTGGATAGGAGACGAGGGATGGAGAGAGAGGAAAGGAGACGAGGGGTAGTGATGAAGGAGTCTGTGAAACCAGGAATCACTTGTTTGACACACTTTGGTGAATGTAGGTCAGCCACTAGACCAGACAAGGATGACTTTATTATTTATACTAGATTATACTGGGCAGTTTAGGACAGTTAAAGGGCAATCAATACAAGACAATCATTTAAAAGAGGAAAGTCTCAGGAATTTACGTCACATTACATGTCTCTTGACCTGCCTTTACTGCACCCAATATTGGGTCGATACTGGACTGTATTTTGTTTATCCAGGCCTAATACACACAGTCGGGAGTGTAAACCTATATTATTCTTCCTTCTTCTCTTTCTTTCTTTAACTTCAAGTGAGTATCTCAATATCTCTCTCTCTGTCTGTCTCTCCCTCCATCTCTCTCTCGCTCTCTTCCCCCTATCCCTCTCTTTCGCTCTATCCACCTTATCTCCCCCCTCGCTCTCTCTACCTCCCTTCTATCTCCCTCTCCCTTCCTCTCCTTCTAGCTCTCTCTCTCCCCCTCTCCATCTAGCTCTCTCCCTCCCTCTCTTCCCCCCTATCTCTCGGTTACCCATCTCTCTATCCCCTCTCTCTCTTTTCCTTCTCTCTCTCTCTCTCTCTCTCTTCCTCTCTCTCTCTCTCTCTCTCTCCCTCTCTCTCTCTCAGTCTGGGGAGGTCTTGGTGACCCCGCTACAACCCACTTCCACCGCTTGCACGATCGGGGAGCAATTAATGGCGGGAAGAGAGGAGCTGAGGGTGGAGGAAAGAGAGGAGGAGGACGTGGTGGTGGTGGCGGTGGGGGAGGGACCGTAGCGTCAGGGTGGATGAGTCCTCAGTCACCGGCTCACCCACATCCACCCGTGCAGACGGAGCTGACACACCACTTCATCAACACTAATGAGCACGCCACACACACACACACACACACACACACACACACACACACACACACACACACACACACACACACACACACACACACACACACACACACACACACACACACACACACACACACACACACACACACACACACACACACACACACACACACACACACACTAGTGCTACAAGCTTACTTTCAGTGGACACGCTCTGGATTCATTAGGCACAGCCAGGAGGGAGAAAATCTACCTCACAAAAAAATATATACGTGTGTGTGTGTTTATGTGGCTGTTTGCTGATTTCCCCACATTACAGATCAGATATCCTCAGACAGAGTAAGAGATAACACATTTAGTAATAAATAATTAAATAAATCAAACAAAGTGTGTTTTTTCATGGCTAGTCTCTGCCGAGGTGATTGCAGCAACAAGCCCTGCAGGGGAAGGCCTGAGGGGGGGAATAATATCCGGAACCCTCCGGAGACACAGCTCCCATCGGTAACAGGTAGCATCACTAGGAGCTAGTGTCGCAAACAGGTAGCGTCACAAGGAGCTAGCACCGCTAACGGCTGATGTCGCTAAAAGCCAGCATCACAAAGGAAGGTCATTCGTTGGACTCTCCTCATCTCACTGTCTTTCTCTCTCTTTATCTCTGTCTCTTTTTTGTGCGCGTACGTGCGTGCGTGTGTGTGTGTGTGTTTCCTGCTGTGAGAGACAGAGCTGATAAACAACGTGAAGCCGTGCTCCTGGGGAGGAGAAACAGCAGCGTGTCACAACTGCTCCAGCTGTTACAACACACACACACACACACACACACAGACACACAGACACCCCCCCCCCCCTTTACAAAAACACACACACACAACAACAAACACAAATAAAATGTTGTGGTGGAGAACGGCAGCTTAGTCTGAACCCGAGGCCAAAATGTAGAGTAAAGAGTAAAGAAAATTATTTCACATGTGTGTGTGTGTGTGTGTGTGCGCAGTGTGTGTATGTGTGTATGTGTGTAGTGTGCGTGTGTGTAGTGTGCGCGTGTGTGTAGTGTGTGTATGCAGTGTGTGATTCAGGGCAATCCAGAGTGTGTGTGTGTGTGTGTGTGTGTGTGTGTGTGTGTGTGTGTGTGTGTGTGTGTGTGTGTGTGTGTGTGTGTGTGTGGCACCCTGCGTCCCGTCCTGTTCACCTCAGAACACCCTGGCAGCTCAGCGCTGATGTCGGAAGACGGTGTTAAAATGTTTAACATTTAAATTAAATTAAAATTGAATTCATGCTGTGCTCCATGGTGTACTGTGTGTGTGTGTGTGTGTGTTGTGTGTGTGTGTGTGTGTGTGTGTGTGTGTGTGTGTGTGGTGTGTGTGTGTGTGGGTGTGGGTGTGTGTGTGGTGTGTGTGTGTGTGGGGGGGGAATATTCATCCAAACAGTTTGAGGCAGTAAAGTGGAGTCCTCCGTGGACCGGAGCGACCCGGGGCGACGGAGAAACACTGGGAAACTCTCTACCCCCCCTCCTGGAAATAATAACTACAAGTACAATTTCCTCTCCTCAAAGAGTCTTGCGTAACCGTGAACAAACCAAGAGTTCAGCAAGAAAAGAGAATTTTAATTAATAAGAACCCTCCCCCCCCCCCCCCCCCCCCACTCCTCCTCCTCCCCCCTCATTTCTTGAGCAAATCCGAGGTTTAATTCGGAATACGATTACATTGTGTACAATACCTAATGACGCAATTACATTGAGAGAGGGGGGGGGGGGGGGGGGGGATTACAGAAGGAACAGATCCCCTAAAGGGGGATTGAGAGTGTGTACTGTCCTCCACTACGACCTCAATTCGATCCCACAAAAATCCACCTCCTCCTCACCTGACCGTCGTCTCGTTCACAAGCACCCCCCCACCCCCCACCCCCCTTTATATCTTTAGAACCGAGAACACAAAAACCCTCTTCCGTTTACATTGACAACAAAGCTTTATCGCTATCTTTGTGTGCTTTGTGCGAGTGGTCCTCGTCGTCTCCTCCACTCGACAGGAGCAGTCAGTCTGGACCTGGAGGGCGCGTGGACCCTGGTGCGTCTCTCGCTGCATTCAGAACCCACGGCGGCGGACGAGACAATGGAGCAACGCTTCTTTCTTCTTCTTCTTCTTCTTCTTTCACATCTCGTCGAGTTGTATGAAGTATAATAACAAACACGAGCAGACCGCATTAGCATCTTATTTTTGTCTCTATGGAGTACCGCGACTTCTCCCCGCAGTTTTCGCCCGCACTTCACAGGCGAAGGGAATTCAATCGGACGGACGCCGACGAACGGGTCCTTGACGGTTTCTTAATTGAAAAAGATTTTGATGTTTTGAATTGTTTGTCAATGTTTTTATTTATTTTTATATACCTGTATTTATATTCCCCCCCGAAGACATTAAGGACGCTTATTATTTTTATAATGCTGTTGCTTAGCTCAAAACGCATATTATTTTATACAAAAAAATTCGGCAAACTTTTGTAGTCACTCGCAACGGGTAAAGACACTTTTCGGGATCCTCGGTGCCGCCGTCGGAATATGGTAATGCTGTCCCCGCCCCCTGCCGTGAATCCAAATATGTTTTAATTCCAACTGAAAAGAAAACACTTTTGTTTGTTTTCCATCACAGCCTCCGTTGGATTAATGTTGTGCAGAGGAAAATAGCACACACACACACACACACACACACACACACACACAAGGGGTTAAGGGAGAGCAAATACATTACTGCCGCAGAGTAGCTTAGCGTCCGCAGGCTTTTAGCTCCACAGGCTCTCAGCCAACAGCAAAGGCCAACAGAGACTCAAATAAAGTCGCTGGCAGGCAGCTACGATCTCACGCTAAAAAGGCCAAGCGGCCGATCGGGGGCGGCGACAGACCGAACTGTTCTACACAGGGCAAAGGGAAGCGCAAAAAAACCTATATTGATCTCTCCTCTATATTAATATCTAGAATATAAAAGTCGCACTTTTTAGCTGTCTGGCTGGTCCTGTGACTTATACGCTACGAAGCGACTTATATATGGGTTTTTTTCTGACTTTAAACTACGGCCAAGAGACGAATGCGCGAGCAGATTACGCACACACACACACACACACACACACACACAAACACAGAAACAGTCAAAGTAATTTCACAAAGAGTGCTCTAAAAACAGAGAGAAAACAGACTCTTATGTTCATTCTTCCCACGGGCAGTTCAAACCCAGTATGGCTCATTTGTTTGGTGGCAATTATTAAAACCAGTAATGTGAAGCGGCGCTACAAGCACACATCTTTTAAGTAATCATACCCACCTAAAATTTAATTAACGATCTAGGAGCCCAATATGATCGATCTGTATTTAACGGTAGCTTTCAGGCAGTGCTTTTTGCCGTGCACAGTGAAAAGTCTCATGTATTTTGCGTCATCTGATCGGCTCTTCTGATCGATCGGCGCATCCCTACTATCAATGCGTAGTGCAGTTACGTCTCTAAAAGCGACTTATACACCAAAAACCACTTATATATGTTTTTTTTCTCTTAACGACACGAGCGACTGATACACAGGTGTGACTTATAGTCCGGAGAATAGGGTAATAGATGATATTCTATCGCGCTGGTCTTACTCGCCCCCTCAGTCGGTTGCTGATCTGTCGGTTGGTCTGCGCTATATGACTTACATTGACCCTGACTCTCACTCTCTCTAAGAAGAATGACCGATCACACAGGAGCGTGGCTCGCCCGGCCGTGTCCCTGACGGGGGTGGTGGTGGTGGTGGTGATGGTGCTGGTGCTTCGTATTGAGATGAATACCCGTTGCTGCGTGGGGTCTGTCGTTTTTTTGGCAATGCCAGGCACGTATTCCTATTATATGACGTAATTCTTATTTTTTTTACCGCCTTAGCGTCTTCTAAAACTTCCTCTAAAACTTCGAGGCAAGAGTTTGTGATGACGTCCAAGCTGAAAGAAAGAATAAAACGTGGCAAAAAAGTGGCCCTTTTATGTGGAACTAGTGTTGTGTTTTATATGTTTTTAAACTGTTGTTTCCTCTTAAATGTTTATCTATGCACCAAATTATTTTAATAACATCTTTGACATTATATATAATGTCTGAGTTTCTTGTAAAGCACTCTATAAAATAAATGTATTATTATTATTATTATTATTATTATTATTATTATTATTAGCAAGCAGTGGGTACTCCATTGCTGCCAATCAAATCTTGAATGATCCAATCACAATCCCTCCTTCGCTAATGGTGCCCTCACACCATAGCCTATGTTGAAACCTATGAGTTGCGTCTAAAAAATATTTGTATACGCACCAAACGCAGCCGAAATCAACAATTTTGTCAATTTGTAACCTATTCGACCTATGGGTTGCGTGTGAGTTGTGTGTGGGTTGCGAACTGAACTTATGATCCCCCAATATCTGCGATCACCGGTGTACGAGTTGCGTGTTAGTTGCGTGTGAGTTGCGTGCAGAACTTACGAGTTGCGTTTGAGTTGCGTTCAAAACTTACAAGTTGCGTTTGACCTGCGTGCTAGTTGCGTGGTATTTGCGAATATCGGTCACGTGATAAAAACCTATAAAAGCGGAGCCGATTCAGTGATGATTTGGTCATCGAAGAGTCAACATGGGGAAAGCTACCAAGAAATCAGATAAAAGTGACCCCAAAAGTGATGTCAAAACTACTGAAACAGCTTCCCGTGGCCGTGGTCGAAAACAACCAGCAAGAGGTAGCTCCATGTTGTCACCTCGGAGGTCCACCAACAACTGACACGGATCTAGAAAAGGCCCACTATTTATACCATTTCTCAACACGCATGTAGTACGCAACTAACACGCAACTCACACGCATCTAATAGGTTGGATACGCAGGGCATAGGTTGGGGATAGGCTGGGAATAAGCACAATAGGTTGGGGGTACGCTACCCACGCAACAGGAACGCAACAGGTACGCTACCCACGCAACAGGAACGCAACAGGTACACATTCGCCTCATGTACGGTACCAAAACCTGGCCAGATACCTCAAATTTGGACCTGCGCAGAGAATTATTGAACATTATTGAAAGTTTCCGAACTTACTCTGCGTGTGTCTGCGATCACCTGCGTGCTTGTTGCGCACTTCAAACCTATAAAACCTATTAGTTGCGTGTGAGTTGCGTTCGGAACTTGACCACTATTTTTTATTCGCAACCATACGCAACTGGTGATGGCTATGGTGTGAGGGCACCATAAGACCCATCCTAACACCCTGTCCCCACCGTGGATGTTTGGATGATTGGTTTACGTATACACCAATCACACGAGGTGTTTCCCAAACACCTTTCGACCAATCAGGGAGAGAGTAACCTGTCTGGCTCCTTACACCATTTCTACTATCTTGAATTTGGACAGTTGGACTTTGGACTTGTATGATACACTTGATATGTAACAACGTGACGGCCTAACCCTAACCCTGACCCTAGTGTGGAGACCACACAGTCTGGTTACAAGCGGTTCCGTAACACTATTACCTGTGGTAAAGGTACAAGATCAATACATTAATACCACTATAATCTTGACTTACACGTTTCACTGTGAGGACTTAGTGGAGGCAGCGCGTTGTGATAAATGAGTGAATGTAGTGTGTGGTAGAAGTAGCTGATGAATGAGTGAATGTGGTGGGTGGTGTTCAACTGTGCCTTCCCACCTGGATCCACTTGTCGGGGACGGCCATGGCGAGGCGGTAGTCGAAGCCCAGCCCTCCCTCCTCCACACCGCGGCACAGAGCCGGCATCCCGGACACGTCCTGGGAGACACGCACACGCACACACACACACACACACACACAGGGATGAACACGCATTATACACTCACATACACAGGGATATACACACGTTATACACACACACACACACACACACACACACTCACAGGGATATACACACGTTATACACACACACACACACTCACAGGGATGAACACACGTTATACACACACATACAAAGGGATATACACACGTTATACACACACATACACAGGGATATACACACGTTATACACACACATACACTCACACATAGGGATGTTCACACGTTATACACACATACACACACAGGGATATACACACGTTATACACACACACACACACACACACATACACACCCGAGGAGGACACACACACACACACACATACACCCTTTCACAGACACCCATCTCAATGTGATGAGTCAACGGTTGGACATCAAACCAGCAGGTTAGTGGGCCTTGACCCGGTAGGACTCTGAACTGTCAACCAGGAGCTCCGCCTCACTGCTGTCACAGTGACAAGAGTGTGTGTGGACGATGGCGTGATTGGCTAGTAGCATCCCTAGCGTTGCTACGGTAATGCTGGCGGGCCTCACCTCCATCCCGGACGCTCTCATCTCACGACGGGAGCGCCTGGAATGAGACGCTCCCAATATCGGCGAGATCCAACATCATAATGTATATTATCATTATTACTATTTTGCATATAATAACGTAGAGAGATACTCAGATAGGTGAGGGACCTTGAGTCTGTGGACTAGGGGGAGGACTACATCCTGACAGGTCACAGGAAGTAAGACAGTGGAAATTCCGGTGTCGGTCGACCAGGATATACATGATAAAACTCCTCGGCCTCCTTACCTCGGCGATGGTGATGCAGTCGGGGTAGAGCGTGTGTAGGATGTAGTTGGCCAGCATCAGGTAGACCAGGGAGTCCTCGTCCACTTGCAGGCCAAAATACTCGCTGTAGTCGCCGGAGAAACCTGCGCCTGTGAAACAGAATGGTAAACGGACGCCTTTTATGTAGCGCTTTTATCCAAAGCGCTTTAAAAGTCATGCCTCACATTCACCCATTCATACACACATTTAACCACCGACGGCGGAGTCAGCCATGCAAGGAGACTACCAGCACATCAGGAGCAGATAGGGCTGGTGTGTCTTGCTCAAGGACACCTCAACAGTTTTTGCTAGGAGGAGCCGGGGTAGCAACCTTCCGGTTGTTCGGCAATCGCTCTACATCCTGAGCTACTGAGTCTCACACACAGAGGAAACCCAGAGGGCCCTCAGTAGAGAGCATATCTCCCAACACTCCATTAAGTCACCTTCGCCCTATTGTTTGACATCCAGTCCCATGTGATTCATTATTTACCCTTATTTCCCCAGTGCGGATACAGATCAATATCGTGGATCTACCGTGGGTCCAGATTCTAAAATCCATTCCAGCTTAACCCTCACAACGTGTTATACAAGTATGTTGGAAACTTTGTTAAATATTACACAATATGTGATTTTTTTCCCCCTTTCTCCAAATAATCCTTCAAAAAATGTTTTGCGAGATTTGCGCCAAATAATTGATTATGGCTCAAAGGTAATCTAACCACCAAGTTGTGCCCAATTCTGCAAATAACTTTTTGAGTTATCTTGCTAAAGGACAAACAGACAAACAGGGGCAAACACATAACCTCCTCCCATCTTGGACGGCTGGAGGTAATAAACTTGACTCAAACACAAAGTCACCGCATACAAATACAGAGGCAGAAAGAGGTGCGGAGAGTTTGAGGAGTAACAACTCAGGCCAAACCAGTTAGACCTCGTTCTCATATCTTTGATAGACTGTAGTCCACACCTACTACTAGACTTTGATCAAGCATTGCTTCGCTAGTAAATGTTTTTATTTCTACTGTGTTTTTGTTGCACCTCGCCTCGTCCTATGAAAAAGAAAAAAAGAAAAAAAACAATAGCCATACATTTTTTGTTAACATCTGATAAAGTAGAATTAACATTAACATTAACTAAATAAACCGTGTTCTGTGTGATCAGGCCTGCTGAACAGCACAGCCTAAAAAACAACACGACATGCTACCTAGCAACATGAAACCTCAAATGACGATTGGCTGTTTTCATTCTGGCTCCTGTGGGTGGAGCCAGAGTCTTATAGCTGCTTCCTTGTTTTCCGTTTGCCCTTCATTCGAGACACACACAGACAGCGAAAGGCAAGCGCATCAGAACAGCACCAGAACAGCATCAGAATCATGAAGACCTGTTTCACTGCGGTGGTGCTGGCAGTGCTGTACTGCGCCGTGGAATCCAACGTGTGTAAGTACCGGTCCACTGAAATATGATCTATCATGTTTATGTTCCGCTACTCGGTTATGGATCAACAGAGGCAGCTCTTCAAATAGAGCTCCCCAACTCACTACCAACATCTGTGGTTCTGTTAAATGTTAAATAACGTTCTGTCTGTTCTGTGGATTGTGTTATATAGCTATATAGTTATAAATATATGTACAATACATGTTCCTCTTTGTTTGCCGTCTCGACGGAATTCCCCTCGAGTTTAGTTTCACTTTTAAAAGCTTACTGCGACACAGAGCCTCTCCCCTCTTTAGTCTCTTTCTCTTTCGTCTCCCTCTACATAGTTTCTCTCTCTACTCTCTTTACAGTCTCTCTACATAGTCTCTCTTCCTACAGTCTTTTTATTTAGTTTCTTACTGTACTCTCTCTCTCTCTCTCTCTCTCTCTCTCTCTCTCTCTCTCTCTCTCTCTCTCTCTCTCTCTCTCTCTCTCTCTCTCTCTCTCTCTCTCTCTCTCTCTCTCTCTCTCTCTCTCTCTCTCCCCCCACACACTTTGAAATCCCTTCTCAAAACCCCATCTCTCCTACTCAGCCATTACTCAACCCATTTTGGGGTTGACTACACTGTGGTGTGTCACCTAAAGGCAGTGTTGTGTTTCACGTTCCACGTTCCCAGCCCCGGCCCAGGTGCAGGTGTACAGCAAAGACCCTGCAACCATGGGCAAGAGCAACACCCTGATCTGCCTGGTGAAGAACTTCCACCCGCCGGAGATCCAAATCGAGCTGCTGAGCGGCCAGCAGGTGATCGCCAAAGCCAATCAGACCGACCTGTCCTTCGACAAGACCTGGCACTTCCACCTGTCCCGGCACGCGGAGATCATCCCTGAGCCGGGCCACAAGTACGCATGCCGGGTTACACACAGTGGCAGCGTGAGGATCTACGCCTGGGGTGAGAGCCACGGTCCACAGGCCTTTTGTTTATCTGTGATATTTGCTATACAAGATCTAGAAGATGAGCAAATAGCAAATAGCAAACCGCTATCTTTTGTGTTTAAAATACCACTACATTCAAGAAAAAGGGATGGGCCCACATATTTTATATATTAATTATGCTAGTGACTCAATTACTGTAAAAACTCAAATCTAATCAAATGATAACTTGTTTTTCTTCGTTTACTCACAGACCCAAACATGTAGTGGTCAGATGTCCGTCATCAATGTAAGTCCCAGCACAACTATATACTATACATAAAGAAAGCACAGATATCTTGTCACAGATATTTGGAAAAATAATGAAGATAATTATTTCAATTAATATTGTTGATGCTTTTGTGTTAATGCTGCTGTTAATTTTTTTTTACAGAATTACTTCTAAGCATCTCAACCTGCATTATCCTCTGCAGCACCAAAACAAGACTTACAACATACAACACACATAGTTTAGAGCAGTCCCAGCAGCAGTGTATATAACACATATTACACAACATGATTTTCTACACTAACTAAGGCGTGTGCATCTGCTGTGAGATTGCTTTTCTGCTTCTACTTGACCAAAGGATACTAAATCAATTATAATAAATAATAAATTCTTATTTGGGTGTTGGGAACTTTTGTAAACATATGCTTGATTATTATTTCTTAGCTGAAATATATCAATGGTGTGGTAAACCGAACATTTCTTCCACTAATAAAAATGTTCAAAAATGTTCTTGATTGTTATTTCAATTCAAAGTTATAATAAGTTAAAAGTAAAAAGCACACATTGGAATAAGAATTGATAGTTCTCGTACATTGGCTATAAGCCAAAGCATTGTCGCTGGAAATATTTGATTGGTTGCTTTGACGGTGGCTTTGTGGAGGTGTGGTCTAGCCAACGGACGCTTGCTTTTGTTTGTGCTTTGACTCCGGATGAAAATGAAAATGACCTTTTTGTATGGGATTTTAAGTGTGTAATTTAAAGGGTGATTTAAACTAACTTCTTAGCTCTTAACGTGAAGTGTTAGATGCTTTAGGCAGGTAGAAGGAGGAGGTTTAGCTGTAATCTGAGTAGGAGTAGTGGAAGGAGACATTAACCACAACAAGCCTCGTGGCATGCCAGGAAGTGGTGTCTCATTACAGGAAGTACAGTCCCGAGCAGCTCTGGTACAGTTTAGTTTACGTTGTCCAGGTTCTAGTTTAGCCTCCCTCCTGCTACTCCTGAGGAAACGGTGTATACTAATATATGTGTGAATACAAATATCCGTGTGTGTGTGTGTGCGCATGTATGCATGGTACCTGTGTGTGTGCTACGTGTGTGTGTGTCGTACATGCAAGTGCGGGATAGGCTTGTGTGTGTGTTTGTGTGGGTCCTACCGATGCCATGGTGATGGTAGAGCATGGAGGTGACCCCGTCGAACCTGAAGCCGTCAAAGCGGTACTCCTCCATCCACCAGCGAAGGTTGGACAGCAGGAAACGCAGGACCTCCCAGCTACACACACACACACACACACACACACACACACACACACACACACACACACACACACACACACACACACACACACACACACACACACACACACACACACACACACACACACACACACACACACACACACACACACACACACACACACACACACACACTGAATATGTGTGTATATATGTATACATATACAAATATATATATAAACATGTTAATGTATACATGTGTGTATAAATATATAAATACATTTACACACACACAAACAGGATAAACAGTATGTACACAATGTATGTAATGTGGATAGGCTATAATATATATATAATATATATATATATATATATATATATATATATATATTATATATATATATATATATATATATAATATATATATATATATATATATATATATATTATATAATATATATATATCCAAATATTTAATCGGATTAATCACAATACAATTATGTGATTAATCAGATTAATCACAAGTTTAAAATATATATATTTTAAATATATAAATAAAATGAATATTTTTTTGCGGGTGGCAAAACAAAGCCAGGTATGGAAGAATGAAATGCTAAAAGCAGTTAGAGATAAAGATTTGTATTATTGTATTTGTTACTAATCACTTTACTAATCACACTTATTTCTGAGCAAAAAGGTCTCAGGGAGTGCTTAGTATTGCCCAAAACATCGATAATAAGATTAACATTAAGCAGACAACTGCATACATCATCTGTTACAAAATAATGTCTGCAGCAAAGTGAACATAAACAGCTTTGCCTGTAAATAGTTTGCAAAGAAACATCTCATGCTAATTAATGTTGCAACAAGTAGGCCACTTGAATAACAAATTGAATAACAAAGTGCCAAAGTGAACAATCCTTTTTCACATTCTTAGCTGTAAAATGACAATTTGAAACAGTGTAATCTTGGTGGACTTTCAGCTCCGCTGTGTTATTGCTGGACTGTGTGCTGGACTGAAATGTCGAACTATTTGACGGCACTTTGCTAAAGCACCATCACATCCACAGTCGCGGAGGGATACAGCAACGGCCCTCCGTATAACGCGCGCAATCATATTGCGAGCGTGACGAGTTAAAGTGAAGCGTTCCGCCCAGCGCTCCTTGGTGCGTCATCCTGTTGGTTTAACACGGGCCTTACTGCCTGCCTCTCAGTTCATTACCAGGTGCGCATGCGCACTGGAAACACTGAGGGAGGAGCCTAAATCTAACATGGATACTATGATTCATCAGAGTAAAAAAAAAAAAAGAATAGTGCGCGTTAAAGTCTCGAGATTAATCACATGCGTTACCGCGTTAACTTTGACAGCCATAATATAATATATATTATAGGTTATATATATAATATATATATATATATTATATATATATGCAATGTAAGACCCGGATGTTGTGGGCATGTGTGGGCGGGAACCACACTTTAATAAAGCTATACAGAAAAACCCTAATATATATATAGGTATATATATATTTAAAGTATATAGTATATATACAAACGTACACACATCTAGTAAACATATGCACACACACAAGTACTGTATTGTATGTGTGTATATACTGTATATATAACTAAATACACACACACACACACACAGTCTAATGCATCAACAAGGGCAGATAACATCACACACACGCGTGCATATACGGATACAAAACCCCCCCCGCCCTGCCTACACCACACACACACACACACAGTTATTCAGTGTGAATGACTTCTTCTACTCTCTCTCTTCCTCTCCCTCCTCCACCCCATAATTCTCTCTCTCTCTCTCTCACCCCCCCCCCCCCCAGCAGGGAGCACAGCAGGGGGGGGGGGGCTGAGGGGGAGGAGGTTCACTGTCTTTACAGTACAACTCTATCACGTAAACACACCGCCATCCCCATGGCAACTCGCCAGGTGTTATTCTGGGGAAGAGTTCCCGTTTTCTTGGTTTTATTTCATCCTATATCATCATATATTATTATTATTATTATTATTATTATTATTCTAATATCTAAAAAAAATTAAAATGTAGATATATTTTTATTTATTGGTGTATTTTTTCAGCATCTTTGAACCGTTAGGATTTCACGCTCCACTCGGATAAATAAACAGATAGTGTACCGGGAACTGACTTGCTGCTGAAGAGGAGATCAACGGCACGCTAGGCTGCCTTGGGTGTCTCTCTCTCTCTCTCTCTCTCTCTCTCTCTCTCTCTCTCTCTCTCTCTCTCTCTCTCTCTCTCTCTCTCTCTCTCTCTCTCTCTCTCTCTCTCTCTCTCTCTCTCTCTCTCTCTCTCTCTCTCTCTCTCTCTCTCTCTCTCTCTCTCTCTCTCTCTCTCTCTCTCTCTCTCTCTCTCTCTCTCTCTCTCTCTCTCTCTCTCTCTCTCTCTCCCTCTCCACCTCCCGCTCTCTCTCTACCTCCACCTCCCGCTCTCTCCACCTCTCTCTCTCTCTCTCTATCACGGTTGTCCGAGTACGAGGCAGGAATATTGAAAGCAATAACAACAACACTGTGGATGTGAAGCCAGAGCAGCCCGGTTGTTGTTGTGGATTCAGAACCCCAACTTGCGGCCTGGTCTGCTTGGCGGGGGATTAAAGTGTGCGGTGATTCCGTGGAGATGCCCACAGCTGGCATCCGTGGGAGGGGGGGCGGGTGGGGGGCTGGGGCGGGTGGGGGGCTGGGGGCGGGGGGGGCTGGGAGGTTGCGGTGAGGGAGACCTCAGCAGCATCTGAACATCTTCTGAAGACAAAAAAACCGACCACAACAAACAGAGGCAGAGCAACGCACAACGCAAACGCCCAAACCAGGGGCACGTTGCCATGGATACCAACCTCCTGGCGTCTGGCGTGTGTGTGTGTGTGTGCGCATGTGTGGGTGTGTGTGTGCGCATACGTGTGTGTGTGAACGTGTACATGTGTGTGTGTGCGGGTACGTGTGTGTGTGTGTGTGTGTGTGTGTGTGTGTGTTGTGTGTGTGTGTGTGTGTGTGTGTGTGTGTGTGTGTAGGCGTGTGCACGTGTGTGTGTGAGTGCGTGTGTGTGTGTAGGCGTGTGTGTGTGCACGTGTGGGTGCAATGAACACAAACGCAAAACAACGTGTGTGCAGAGGAGAGAGAGAGAGACGGAGCCGCAGACATTGCGCGAGACGTTTGATTTCAATATTTCTGTTTCAAACAGATGTAGCCGTGGTAACGCTCCCATCAGCACCAACATGTACTTCACACACACACACACACACACACACACACACACACACACACACACACACACACACACACACACACACACACACACACACACACACACACACACACACACACACACACACACACACACACACACACACACACACACACCCCGACAACAGCGAGGAACACGCAGTCCTGCTAGTCCTGTGTGTAATGCTCCCCGGTTCACCCAGACCCTCCCCCAAAGGAAGAGCTCCCATCCTGGGGTCGGGACCCCGAGGTGATGTGGCCCGTCTGCGCAGGGTGGATGATGGAGATTAATAAACCAGGAGAACCCAGCCCAGCTGCTCGTCAGGCGCTTGGCTCCAGCGAAAGGTGTCCTGGTGCTCTGTGTCCTCAGCCAGGAACGTTGTATCCCCATGGGGGTGTGTGTGTGTGTGTCTGTGTGTGTGTGTGTGTGTGAGAGAGAGAGAGTATGTTGTGTGTGTGTGTGTGAGAGAGATTGAGCATGAGATTGAAAGTGTGAGCGTGTGTGTGTGTGTGTGTGTGTGTGTGTGTGTGTGTGTAAATATGTATTATGTACAGTACATGTGTGTGTGTGTGTGTGTGTGTGTGTGTGTGTGGGGGGGACAAAAGCGGTCCCGTTGTTCAGACCCCTCATCACGCCGCAGCGGCTACACCTGTAGGACTGCCGCCTCCTCCTCCTCCTCTCCTCTCCTCTCCTCTCCTCTCCTCTCCTCCTCCTCCTCCTCTCCTCCTCCTCCTCTCCTCTCCTCTGCACCTCGGCGAGCTCATCGCTTAGCATGCGCGGCGCCGGCCGCGTGTGGACATTAGCATCGCAAACGACGCATGAATTCAAAATCCTCATCCTAAGAACAGGAGGACAGACGGTGACCCACTTCCTTATTGAGTGAAGTGCTTGGGGTCTGTCCTTGCTCTGTGTGTGCGTGCGTGTGTGTGTAGGAAGGTAATCCATCTCTCTCACACCATTTCTTCCGCCGCAGACGCACACGGACGCCGCCACCACCGCCATCCCTCAACTCAATTTCCACGCAGCGTCTCCGGGTTTTGACCCATATTATGGGATGCGGTCTCCGGGGGAGGAGAAAGGGGCAGGGGTTGCGAAAAGGAAGATAGCTAAACATATGGTGGTGGAAGTGGTCCTGATGTGGCAGAGGGAGATGGAGATGGAGCGAGGGGAGAGGGGAGGGGGAAGGGGGAAGGGGTAGTCAAGGTAACTTGTCACGGCGACCCGCGAGGAAGATTTAAAACCCTGGGACACACACAGCCGCGTCACAGTTAAGAGCCGCAGATAAGAACAAATAAATTCTGCCGGCACCCGGCCGGGCGGGTCCGTACTGTCGCTTGTTTGAGCGTTGCGGCGCGACGACAGCCTGATGGATGGCGTGCGTTTCTTCTCGGAGCAAGCAGAGAGAGGACAAACGCACACGTCCTCGGCCCGCTTCCGTCTCACGGCGTTCTTACCCCCACCCCCGGGTTCCACCGTAAAAACGTAAGGAGAGTTTATCGATCGTCACGCGGACCACATCCACACATCAGGATCGATAATTAATTATTGACGAGGAAACGTTAACGACAACTCCGACCCGCCTGGCCGGGCCGGCCTCGGGGGCCTTTGGAGGGGGCCTTTGGAGGGGACCTTTAACGCTCTTCAACCGGCTTTGTGTCATTTCAATGTGGGTCGTTCGTTACAAATGAACAACGTTTACCTTTTCCTCCGTGTTGCCTGCACCCAGATCTCCACCCAGGATCTCCACCCAAGATTCAACCTGGATCTCCACCCAGATCTCCACCTGGATCTCAACCCAAGATTCAACACTGATCTCCACCCGGACCTCCACCACAGATCTCCACCCCAGATTCAACCTGGATCTCCACCCGGATCTCCACCTGAATCTCCACCCAGGTCTCCCTGCTACTTTAGTACACTGAGCTGCATCACAGACAGCAACAACTGCAGCTATTGTTCTCACTATATCTCTAATAGATAGATAGAGATAAGGTTGTTTTAACACTATATCTCCAACAGATAGATAGAGATAAGGTTGTTTTAACACTATATCTCTAATAGATAGACAGAGATAAGGTTGTTTTAACACTATATCTCTAATAGATAGAGATACTGTTGTTTTAACACTATATCTCTAATAGATAGACAGAGATAAGGTTGTTTTAACACTATATCTCTAATAGATAGATGGAGATAAGGTTGTTTTAACACTATATATCAAATAGATAGATGGAGATAAGGTTGTTTTCACACTATATTTCTAATAGATAGACAGAGATAAGGTTGTTTTCACACTATATTTCTAATAGATAGACAGAGATAAGGTTGTTTTAACACTATATATCAAATAGATAGATAGGGGATAAGGTTGTTTTTTACACTATATTTCTGCACGGGTAAGCATTTGTTCAGGATGATAGTAAAATAAAAAGGCTCAAAGGATCAAATATACAGTATAAACATCAATATGGTGTGTGTGTGTGTGTGTGTGTGTGTGTGTGTGTGTGTGTGCAGTATTTTGCAGTGTTATACGCCTTATAAAGAGCGGTGCTCTGAGCTAAGCTTGCCAAGCTGGTTTAGCGCGTTAGCTTGTTAGCTCGTTGGCCTCCCCCACAGCGACGGGGCTCGGCCGGGCGGTGTGGCAGACAGGGGTCCAGACGTCTCCCCCTGGGTCCTGAACACCGCCCACCGTGGGCCTTTTAAACGCGGACGGGTAGTTAAGCTGCTGACCTCCAGCTGCGGGTCCATTGATCGACGAGCCGGTTCCAGAGAGTGGAAGAACCACAACTTCAATAAATTGGAACGCGGGAGGGGACAACAAGCAACAAGAAGGCCAATCCTTCTTGTTTGTTTGTCTGTGTGCTTTTCGCTTTTTTTTTCTTTTTCTCTCTCTCTCTCTCTCTCTCTCTCTCTCGCTCTCTCTCTCGCTCTCTCTCTCGCTCTCTCTCTCTCTCTCTTCAGAGTAACAGTAGCCTCTGTGTGTTCAGTCTTGGCAGGCCACTGTATCTATTTACACAGTTGTGCTTCTCATTAATACAGAACCTCGCTACACAGAACCCAACTGCATGTTTCATGCGTTTTTTTTCTGTTTCTGTTTTCTCACACATGAAACAATTCACACACACACACACACACACACACACACACACACACACACACACACACACACACACACACACACACACACACACACACACACACACACACACACACACACACACACACACACACACACACACACACACACACACACACACACACACACCCGCTAGCTGTTGCATGTCTGCTACATATGACACTGTGTCATACTTCTTTACTGCGCACTACGCACTATTGTTATGTCGACGAAAGCGTCTGCTAAATGACTGTAATGTCCTGTCCTGTCCTGTCCTGTCCTGTCCTGTCCTGTACTGTACTGTATCTATGATGCTGCTACCACTCACTGTGGTGCTGCGCTATGGTCACTTAGAAACTCATTTTTGAACCAGCCACTATATCATAGATCATCTCTATTCAGACACTGCACTATTGTTAGTCGCTTTGGACAAAAGCATCTGCTAAATGACTGTAATGTAATGTAATGTAGACACTTGTTTATTGTTCTAAATTATTGTTGATATAATTGTTATTGTTATATAGAAGTCGAATTCATACTGCGGGAGCGAATGGGGAGAAAGCATTGGCAAAATGTGTTTTGGCTTGTTCAAGTCGAAAAAAATGTTCCAGTTCGCCTCCTGGGCACTGCCGCAGGTGCCCTTGAGCAAGGCACCAGACCCTTAAACTGCTCCCCGGGCAGCTGTATACACAATAGCTGCCCTGCTCCTAATACTAGGATGGGTTAAATGCAGAGAAACCCATTTCCCTGTGTGTGTGTGTGTGTGTACAGAGGATTTCAAAATCCTCCAGATTTCGATTCAGATTTGGAGTTTGTGATAAAGCCTATGACTATAGTCGCACTCTAAACTCCCCGCTCAGCTCAGCCCACTCCGTCTCTCTTGTCCTGCCGTGTCCGCTTCCTGCTGTGTCAAAGTCAAAGCCTTTTCTTTCTAAATGGGGAAGCAGAGTCATCCCGGGCCGATGAAATTCTTGAGTCAAAGCTCCCGTCGGCATCAATACATCAAGAAAGAGACACACAGTAGCTGCCATATCAAAATATAATGAGGTGTAAAAAGTATTACACAGCAGCGGTGCTAAAGTCTTGAAGTACTGACGCTAACACAAATCATTTCGCAATTAGTTGTTTATTAAATCAAAATCAAAATCTGGAGGATTGAATCCCCATTATTTGTCACATACATGTACACACACACACACAGTGAAATGTGTTTCTCTGCATTGAACCCATCCTAGTATTAGGAGCAGAGGGGCAGCTATTGTCTATACAGCTGCCCGGGGAGCAGAGTAGGGGGACTGGTGCCTTGCTCAAGGGCACCTCAAGGGCAGTGCCTAGGTGTTTCGGGACTTGAACCGGCGACCCTCCGGTTCCCGAGCCCGACAGTCTGAGCTATCCTGCCACCCCATTATTATTGTTCCAGTTTGTTGTTCAAATAATTTGTGCAAAATAATTTTGAATGCAGCACAGGTTAATAGGAATAACTAATATTTTCTCCACACTTTGCCTTGGGCCCTACCGTGAAATAAAAACCTATTTCAGGACTTTCACCGTTTAATTACAACAAGGAGCTTAATCACCGGCACAGCGGGAGACACAGCGGTCCACATTTCAAATACTACAAATTATACAACACATCAAGGAGGAGGGCTGAGGCCTTGAGACCACTTCCTCCTATCTCAAGGACTCACACGAGAGAGAGAGAGCGAGAGAGAGCGAGAGAGAGAATGAGAGGGAGCTGGAGAGAGACAGCGAGAGAGAGGGAAGAGAGATGGAGAGGGGGAGCTGGAGAGAGAGAGCTGGAGAGAGAGAGAGAGAGAGAGAGAGAGAGAGAGAGAGAGAGAGAGAGAGAGAGAGAGAGAGAGAGAGAGAGAGAGAGAGAGAGAGAGAGAGAGAAAGAGAAAGAGAGAGAAAATGAGAGGGAGCTGGAGAGAGAGGGAAGAGGGATGGAGAGGGGAAGCTGAAGAGGGAGCGAGAGAGAGATGGAGAGAGCGAGAGAGAGCGAGAGAGAGCGAGAGAGAGAGAGAGAGAGAGAGAGAATGAGAGAGAGAATGAGAGAGAGAATGAGAGAGAGAATGAGAGGGAGCTGGAGAGAGACAGCGAGAGAGAGGGAAGAGAGATGGAGAGAGGAAGCTGGAGAGAGAGAGCGAGAGAGAGCTGGCGAGAGAGAGAGAGAGAGAGAGAGAGAGCGAGGGAGAGAGCGAGCGAGAGAGAGAGAGAGCCGAGACCAAACCTTTCAGAAGTCCAACATCTGAGTGCAGGCACCAGAGCCATCACAAAGAGGGGCTGGCCGGCCCGGACGGCTCTTCAGCAGCAGACTCCGAGGTGTCCTTGACCCCCAACCCCCCCCTCCCTCCCTCCCCCCATCTCCCCCCTCTCCCCCCCCCCCGATTAAAGGGACCGGGGCGTCCTGCTCCGTGTTGCATCCCGCTGGCTATTGAACAACACATAAAACCGGAGATCTCCTTTCTTGCCGCCACCGCCGCCGCCGCCTTTCAGGGCGCTAGCTCCACACTCACGAGTCCATAAAGGATAAGATATGTATACGAAGGCGTATTAAACAACAGGATACGGCCGGCCGGCCCCCCAGCGACGACACCAAGGTCCGGGAGATAACTAGCTGCCATAACATCACACGGCTGCCATCGGTCACCCGCCGAGCCGCGGCTAATTCCCTATAAATAAATAAAAAACTGAGTGACTTTCAGAGTCCGACCCTCCTGGCTCTCAGGGCCGTCTAAACGCGTACCGAATTACACCGATAGCGACGCCCCCCCCCCCGTGTCCTCAGGTCCCCCCCCTCTCAGGTCCCCCCCCTCTCAGGGCCCCCCCCCCTTTCAGGGCTCCCCCCCACCCCTCCCCACCATTTCACCACCCCGACCGAGCCTGTGTTTTAATCACCGGCGAACGACTTCAGCCATTATAATTATTTTGTTTTTTTGTGTGTGTGTGAAGCCCTGAGCCCTGTTGTTTACGCTCTGCGCCGCTGGGCGCTTTGGAATGATTGGACGCACGGCGGCTAAAAAAAGGGAAGAGAGATAAAAGTTTTATGAGGATTTTCAAAAACACAAACTCGCAAACTCGCTCCCACCCCCGGACGAATGGACGGACGGAGGGACGGACGGACGGATGGACGGACGGAGGGACGGACGGGGGGGCGGTGGGTGTTTTGCAGGACCTGGGCTCTCGGGCAGTTAAAAATAAAATGAAATAAATGAACCGTATCCATCAATCTCTCTCTCTCTCTCTTTCTCTCTCTCTCTCTCTGGACCGGGCCGGCATCACTCACTCACTCACTCACTCGCTCACTCACTTGCCCGTCAGCTTAATAGGAACATCATGGCTTGTGATGAGGGCTCGTCCTGCAGTGTGTGTGCGATTAAAAATAAAAAATAAAAATAAAAATAAAAAATAAAAAACCCAGACTGGATTGCCAGGTTCATTTGGGAAAAGGCTTGTGGCGCTGACACAAAGACACGTCCCTAACAACACGCGAGGAGAGTGCGGGGGCGGAGGAGACAAATGAGGAGGCTGTGACACACCGGCGCTCCGCCGTCGGAGACGGGGGGGGGGGGGGGGGGGGTGTCTCACAAACGAGTGGCCGTGCGGCGGCGGCCCGGCGGCCCTAATGAGTGCTTGTGATGCGCGGGGAGCTCGATAACTCATGGTAGTGGACGCCTTGTTCTCTTATTACAGCCTCCAAAGGCTGACACTAAGCACCGAGAGAGAGAGACAGAGACAGAGACGGAGAGAGAGAGAGAGAGAGAGAGAGAGAGAGAGAGAGAGAGAGAGAGAGAGAGAGAGACAGAGAGAGAGAGAGAGAGAGAGAGAGAGAGAGAGAGAGAGAGAGACCGGACCCACGTCACCGCTGCTGACACCGCCACCAGCCTCCGCCTCTGCCTCCGCACACTTACTCAAATAAACGCGTCCAAAAGGCGTTTGGTAGGACCACGGGGGGCTATAGAAGCGCTTCACCGGCGGGACCACTTAGTCGGGGACACGGGACAGGCCACGCCTCTTTGTTAGCGGCGCCCGGAGAACAACAACAACAACACCAACACCACCGGCTCACGCGGTCAGACACACCACCCTTACCCTTACATAAACCTTACACCACCACCACCCTTACATCAACCTTACACCATCACCCTTACATCAACCTTACACCACCACCACCCTTACACCACCACACTTACATCAACCTTACGCCACCCTTACATCAACCCGACACCACCCTTACATCAACCTGACACCACCCTTACACCCCCATCACTACCCTTACACCACCCGAACATGAACCTTTGACCACCACCACCCATAGACCAACCTAACACCTCCACTACCACCCCCATTACATCACCCTTACACCAAACTTGCATCACCACCCTAACACCACCACCACCACCACCACCACCACCATCCTTACACCACCACCCCTACCACCACCCCCACCCTCCATGGCCGCCCACAAGCCTGAGGAGGATCACTAGGATAAATTTGGATGTCTCCTGTGATATCCGGAAGCTCCGCCAACAATGACACATCATCATCATCATCATCATCATCATCATCATCATCATCATCATCATCCAGGACCATAAAAACCCTCCCGAGCAAACGGGTGTAGAGAGCATATATACATAATAGAGCATCTGAATCAAACGCCCTTCAGTGACATTAATCCACAACTAAGGGCCCTTTCTTTGAATAGGTGGCGCTAATCCCTGCTAAACACACCACCGAGGACCGCCGTTAATCCGGTATATTCCACGATAAACACAAACAGCGGCGGCTTGACCTTCACGGGACGACCTTCACGCCCTCCCGGGCGGAAAATCTGAAGTCGTGAGTGAGGCAAGAGGGAGCGTGCGTGTCACTTCCTGTTCGGACTCATTTGTCAACCGCCACGCCAGCCGCTGTATTTGGATGAAATCTAAATACATTAAAATCAGATTCCTCATTTGTTGACCTCGCTCCCCAAGGGCAAAGCGGTCCGCCGTGATGGATGGTAAATGTAAAGGTAAGTTCATGTATAATAACATATATCCATTCATCTCCAACGGACTAAAGCAGCTATACGATAAAACAGTCCATATCACAAACAACGCTTGTGGAAACGGTACGTTTGCCGTGATTCATGGCTCAAGGTGAGCACGCTCGTGCTTTAGTTGTTTGCGCATTACGCAAAAACAACTATTATTTTGACAGTTTAGCAGAAATAAGACATTTAACTTCAACATCGCCCGGTAATCAGAAAAGAGGCGACTGCAATCCGGTGTGTTGTGATTGCTATTTAGAGACGACCGCAAACTTTTGAACATTTTCATTGCATCGTTCATTAAGTAAATGATTCTTATAATGACACTGCTCAACGTTCCCTCTGTGATTGGGTTGTTTCTCCCCCCCCCCCCCCCTCTCGATCTTCCTACATACCCCACGAGATGGAGGAGTTTTTCTTTCAAAACTAACACAGACACAGTGTCAACACGATATATGGTGTCGAAATCACCCTAACCCTGGCAACCGCTTTGTGCAAATAATTAGACCAATTGCTGGGGGCGTATGTTGGTGCAGTCTGCAGTCTTTACTGTTCAAGTCATTTAACCGACGCTTCTATCCAAAGGAACTCAGTGTTGGTGTCGTTGTTTTTTAAGGGTCTTTCGGGATGTCTACAGGTCGGCGGCACACATCGGGGATGAAACCAAGACATATTTCGGGTGACAGTTGGCTGGTTTAGAGCAGGACTTTCTGTGGTCTGGTTGTTAGGATATGTAGTAAAAATAATATTAACACATTGTTTTTCTTTGCCAGTACACTTAAGGTCACATGACAGTGAAGACAAAAGAAAGCAAACCAGAAATGTAAAACACTTTTTTTTAAAGCAATATATATACAAAATATATATTTAAAAAATAAAGATAAATATACACAGAGGGCAGTCAGAGAGTAGTGAGAGAGTAGAGATATCAGGGGGAGAGTAGAGAGAGAGAAGAGAGAGTAGAGAGAGAGATAGTAGTGAGAGTAGAGAGAGAGAAGAGAGAGAGAGTAATGAGAGAGAAGAGAGAGTAGAGAGAGTAGAGAGAGAGAGCCGAGAGAGAGTAGAGAGAGTAGTGAGAGAGAAGAGAGAGTAGTGAGAGTAGAGAGAGAGTAGCGAGTAGAGAGTGAGAAGAGAGAGAAGAGAGAGAGAGAGAGAGAGAGAGAGAGTAGAGAGAGAAGAGAGAGTAGAGAGAGAGAAGAGAGAAGAGAGAGTAGAGAGAGAGAAGAGAGAGAGAGAGAGAGAGAGAGAGAGAAGAGAGAGAGAGAGAGAGAGAAGAGAGAGTAGAGAGAGTGAAGAGAGAGAGTAGAGAGAAGAGAGTAGAGAGAGAGAAGAGAGAGTAGAGAGTAGAGAGAGAGAAGAGAGAGTAGTGAGAGTAGAGAGAGAGTAGCGAGTAGAGAGAGAGAAGAGAGAGAAGAGAGAGAGAGAGAGAGAGAGAGTAGAGAGAGTAGAGAGAGAGTAGAGAGAGAAGAGAGAAGAGAGAGTAGAGAGAGAAGAGAGAGAGAGAGAGAGAGAAGAGAGAGAGAGAGAAGAGAGAGAGAGAGAGAGAGAGAGAGAGAGAGAGAGAGAGTAGAGAGAGAGAGAGAGTAGAGAGAGAGTAGAGAGAGTAGAGAGAGAGAGCCGAGAGAGAGTAGAGAGAGTAGTGAGAGAGAAGAGAGAGTAGTGAGAGTAGAGAGAGAGTAGCGAGTAGAGAGAGAGAAGAGAGAGAAGAGAGAGAAGAGAGAGAGTAGAGAGAGAAGAGAGAGAGTAGAGAGAGAAGAGAGAGTAGAGAGAGAGTAGAGAGAAGAGAGAGTAGAGAGAGAGAAGAGAGAGAGAAGAGAGAAGAGAGAAGAGAGAAGAGAGTAGAGAGAGAGAAGAGAGAGTAGAGAGAGTAGAGAGAGAGAGAGAGAAGAGAGAGTAGAGAGAAGAGAGTAGAGAGAGAGAAGAGAGTAGAGTAGAGAGTAGAGAGAGAGAAGAGAGTAGAGAGAGAGAAGAGAGAGTAGAGAGAGTAGAGAGAGAGTAGAGAAAGAGAAGAGAGAGTAGTGAGAGTAGAGAGAGAGAGTAGAGAGAGTAGAGAGTAGAGAGAGAGTAGAGAGAGAGTAGAGAGTAGAGAGTAGAGAGTAGAGAGTAGAGAGAAGAGTAGAGAGTAGAGAGTAGAGAGTAGAGAAGAGAGTAGAGAAAGAGCAGTGAGAGAAGAGGGATAGGGAGCAGTGAGAGGAGAGGGATAGGGAGCAGTGAGAGGAGAGGGATAGGGAGCAGTGAGAGGAGAGGGATAGGGAGCAGTGAGAGGAGAGGGATAGGGAGCAGTGAGAGGAGAGGGATAGGGAGCAGTGAGAGGAGAGGGATAGGGAGCAGTGAGAGAAGAGGGATAGGGAGCAGTGAGAGGAGAGGGATAGGGAGCAGTGAGAGGAGAGGGATAGGGAGCAGTGAGAGAAGAGGGATAGGGAGCAGTGAGAGGAGAGGGATAGGGAGCAGTGAGAGGAGAGGGATAGGGAGCAGTGAGAGAAGAGGGATAGGGAGCAGTGAGAGGAGAGGGATAGGGAGCAGTGAGAGAAGAGGGAGATAGAATGGTCACACATCGTATAATTAGTTTGCCTTCAATTGTCAACTGTGGTCTTGGATCAAATGAGCGGTTGTCTTTGTTAAGGATGGAGCTGGACATTTTTGTTTTAAGTTCAGTCTCAGCCTGAGTCACCTTCAACAGTTGACTGTTTAAAGTGGTTCAAACCTTGATCAAAAATAAATGCTTGGATTGATATAAACATGATATATGCCTGTTGTTCTCTGCCTGTTGCACTTCACATGAAATGAAGGCGTCCCGTCCTGTACCGTTTGTTACTGCCTCTTTGAGGTCTCTTTTGCAAAACAGCTGCTCCATCTGAATGAGACAACCCTGAGTGAATAGATGAAGGTTAAACCTGGCACGACCAAACTTTCCAACTGCAGATAGTATCTGAACAAGAACGTTTCTCAAGAGTAAAGAGTGCCCTGACACGAGCCAATCCGTCCAGGGAAAACTGAAGCAATCTAAAGGAGCGCACAAACATCTGCCACATCAAGAAGTCCCCTGGATGGAGATTCAGACGCGTGCCAAAACTGTTCCTTGGCCCATAAGTCATCTAACTACCAAGTTGTGTCCAAGTCCGTACATAACATGTACAGACAGACACTAACAAACAAACAGATAGATAAAACGGCCAGGGGGGGGGGGGGGGGGGGCGAAAAAATAAGCTCCTCCCACCATCGATGGCGGGGGTAATAATATGGCTATAAACCCTACCTCTACCTCTGCTAATGGGAACACTTTGTAAATGACATAGGGCAGGTTTAATTAAATACAATGAAATACATCACCACCACCACCACCACCACCACCGCCGCCGTACCTGGAGTAGTTGAAGAGGCGGCTGTCCCACTGGCTGTGCTGGCCTCTGGGCGGAGCGTGGAAGAAGCAGGAGTCAGAGCCGTCGAAGCCGTTGAGGCCGTCGTCCGTGTTCTTGGAGGCGTGGCTGTGGACCACGTCCAGCAGCACCACGATGCCCAGGGAGTGGGCCTCGTCGATCAGCCGCTTCAGCTCCTCCGGGGTGCCATAGCGGCTAGGGGGTTTGCACACACGCACGCGCACGCGCACACACAGTGTTTTTTTTTATTCTTATTCTTTGCATGAATTTGATGCTTGGAGTTACATATGCATCTCAGTATCTGTATTGCGATGCTACTATGATGCAGTGATACATACACTACAACAAAACAGAGGTACCACCCACCATAAGCCTGGAGTGCTGCAGCTACTCTGCTAGCTTCTACCAACACGGCTGGACAGAGTGGCCAGATGTCTTTTAGAAACCAGACTGTACTACTCATGTTCCCCTTCTCCACTGTCGGGTTCTAGGGAGGGTTCCCTCATGTTCCCCTCTCCCCTCTTTAGGGTTCTAGGGAGGGTTCCCTCATGTTCCCCCCTCCCCTCTACTGGGTTATAGGGAGGGTTCCGTCATGTTCCCCTATCCCCTCTACCGGGTTCTAGGGAGGGTTCACTCATGTTTCCCTCCTTCTCTACCGGGTTATAGGGAGGGTTCTGTCATGTTCCCCCCTTCTCCAACGGGTTCTAGGGAGGGTTCCCTCATGGTCCCCTCTCCTCTCTACTGGGTTCTAGGGAGGATTCCCTCGTGTTCCCCTCTCCTCTCTTTCCCGGGTTCTAGGGAGGGTTCCCTCATGTTCCCCTCTCCTCTCTACCAGGTTCTAGGGAGGGTTCCCTCATGTTCCCCTCTCCTCTCTACCGGGTTCTAGCGAGGGTTCCCTCATGTTCCCCTCTCCTCTCTACCGGGTTCTAAGGAGGATTATCTCATGTTCCCCTCTCCTCTCTACCGGGTTCTAGGGAGGGTTCCCTCATGTTTCCCTCTCCTCTCTACCGGGTTCCCTCATGTTCCCCTCTCCTCTCCATCGGGTTCTAGGGAGGGTTCCCTCATGTTCCTTTCTCCCCTCTATTGGGTTCTAGGGAGGATTCCCTCATATTCCCCTCTCCTCTCTACCGGGTTCTAAGGAGGGTTCCCTCATGCTCCCTTCTTCCCTACGGGGTTACGGCGTGATGTCTAACCCCAGACGCGTCCTTGCCTGTGAGACTGTGAGAACCAAGCGGAACCCGGTGACGTGTGTGTGTGTGTGTGTGTGTGTGTGTGTGTGTGTGTGTGTGTGTGTGTGTGTGTGTGTGTGTGTGTGTGTGTCATTGATGGTACGTCCCAGCAGAGAATTGTCTTTCATTTACCTGGAAGCGGCGAAGAAGCTTGTGATCTGATACCCGAAGCTGGCGTAGTACGCGTGCTCCATCACCGCCATCAGCTGGATGCAGTTGTAACCTGAGATCATAAAAAAGACCAACGTATTGATCGGCGAGACCCCGGCGACTGGGCTCAGCTCGATACCACATTATTTGCCTTTCTGGTGGTTTCCCGTTTCATTTGAATACACTCATAGGATTACCCAGCTACACTTGATCCTGCGGTCAGAGTGAGGATATTAAAAACACGTCCTATTTATTGTGCACATTTTGATCGCAAACTATAATCTATGAAAAAACTAAAGTCCACCCATTTTTCAGTTAGATTACTCAAACTTAAACTTGAATTGGAGTACCATTTTCTCAAAAACGATTCAGACTCGGTTCAGACTCGGCTAAACATCTCGGAACACACAGTATTTGTAAGCAACATGCAGAAGCGTTTGGTTTAACTCGAAAGACGGACTGCACCTTCATACCGCTGTTCTAAACAGACAAACATGCCTCACATTCACACACCAACGCGGTCTCAGGGCTGCTAGGGCCTCTAGTAATTGTAATTGTACTTGAGGTGCTTCTGGCAATTATCTAACATTTGAATACTTAGCAGTGGTACTCATAGCACATCAGTCTGTACTCGCTGTGACCGTCTATCGCACCCCTGAACATGTTAACAACTTATTTTCCATTTATTGTCATATTTATTGTCCACCACTCATGAGGTACAATCGTTATATTTGGTGATTTTCATTGTCATGTCATAGGTTGTCTTAATCTTGTTCAGAGTACCATGCACATCCATGGAAATACACTGCTTATTGGAACAACAGCCCTAGAGAACTGGTGCTACGTGGCCAGAGAACAACAGTTGGAACAACAGCCCTAGAGAACTGGTGCTACATGACCAGAGAACAACAGTTGGAACAACAGCCCTAGAGAACTGGTGCTACATGACCAAGGACAACAGTTGGAACAACAGCCCTAGAGAACTGGTGCTACATGACCAGAGAACAACAGTTGGAACAACAGCCCTAGAGCCGGAAAAAGTTAAACTAATTTGCATTTTTAAATGCTGGTTAAATGGAGGGGAATTCATCATTGTAGTATGTAAGTAACAATTAAGTTATTGACAGATTTTAAAATCTGGTTAATACAACTGATGTAATACAGTTGATGACCTTGTTAAAGATTTGAATGATACATTCTCACAAGATTCACTTGCTCCTGCACAGACAATAAGAAGGCAATTCACCCTCAAGTCACAATGGAAAACTGCTGCAATTTGTCAGTTTAAAATAAATTGTTGAAAAGCTGAGAGACATGTTCACACCGACATTTTTAAAGATAAAGTTATCCTTTTTCCTTTTATATAATGCATTCAGGAGAGAAAGACAAGCCAGTTTCTCAAAAATGATTTCAGATAAACGCAATGATCCCGAAGTGCTTTTTCCAACAATTCTCATCCAAATCAATCACCTGCTCTCAGTCTTCAGAATAACTCATCAATTCTTTACGCAAAGAAGCCCGCTTTGGATGGGATCTCCCTGCCCATGGGCCCATCTATGATGTCATCCTTTGAGATGTCATCCTCAGAAGATGCCATCGGTGAGGTGATTAGCAGGATGAAGTCTTCTGTGTGTGTGTTCTACACCTCATCCCGACCAATCGGTTTGAATCCTGCGCCTCTCGCGCAAGTAACAACAAGTATAATAAACTCCGCTCTAAATTCAGGCATCTCGCCACCTGGCTTTCAAGACTTCTAATCTAATCTACTGTTTAACCATTACCATTACAGACCAATTCATAATCTACCTTTCTTTGTTCCTTGCACCTTGGTCACCTAACCAACTACGACATTTTAGAAAAAGCTCCAATCAGTTTTTCGAGCAAACCACAGCCCAGGGACCGCCCTACTGAACGTTTTAAACCGCCTTACAATTACTGCGGATGCAAACAATGTCACTGTCCCGTTTCTCTTAGACCTCAGTGCCGCATTCAATACGGTCAACCGCAATATTTTAATTGACAGACATGAGAAGCGGGTGGGTTTCTCTGACCACGTATTAAGCTTAAGACGGTCATTGGGGCAAGGAAGCATTCTTGGCCCCCCGACACATGCTCCCACTTGGACATATTATAAACCATCGGCTCACACAAATTACCATTTGTATGCTGATGATATTACGATTATGATTATGACGTTAATGTATGGTTGGGTAAACACTTTTTAAAGCTAAATTAGGTAATCAATTTGATTAGTTTAATAGGATCCAAAGCAGGGAGAAAAAAAAGTGCACTGATGCAATGACTCGTCGCCGTCTGGGGTCTTAGCAAACGGACGAAAACGGACATCGCAAACATGGGAGTGATTTCAGACTCCATGTTTTGGAGTTACGGTTTCATTCTTATTTTAACAAGGTCCTTAAAACATCCTTTTTTTCATTTTAAGAATATCACCAAAGTCAGACCTTATTAAACTCCGAAAGATGTCCAAATACTCACTCACGCTTTTATTACTAGCTGTTGAGACTCGTCATTCCCTTTGCCCTGGGTAACCTGAAACAAATTGATAAGACAACTACAGCCAATTCAAAAGAGTCTTAACCAAAACATATTGATTTATTTATTTATCATATCACCCCACTGCTTAAGACACGACACTAACTATCTGTTTCTTTTTATTAATTACTTTAAAGTTATTTTACTTGCTTATAAGGCTTTAAATGACCTTGCGCCTTCATACGTCAGAGCAGTTTCTTTCATTTTACGATCTAGACAGTTCACTAAAGTCCTTCCCAGCTTTTCTGTGAAATATTCCCCCATAAAAACACAGAGCCTTCTGTTTTATGCCACTAAACTATGGAACTCACAGCCTCAAATTAGAATGTCCAGGTTTCTTGGTATTTTTTTTAACAGTAAATTAAAGAAAACGACCTCATTTTGCTGCTCTGTGAAGCACTTCTGGCTGCATGTTTGCATTAAAGGTGCTGTATAAACAACATTGACTTTAATTGATCTATCGGTCTATCTTATACGCCTGGATGGACACTCGTAATGGCTTACAAATTCTTTGGTCCATTGAATCTGGGTGTACATTTCTTTTTTTTTTCTCGACTGAGATCTGAGATAAACGTCGGACACCTCTTCTACTTCTTTCCAGACAGGAGCAAGATGTCTTACCACCACCATCATGGCCACTCCAGCCTTCCGATGTACTCCAAAGACCATCAGAAACACACATAAGTCACCACCAGGTAGATGCAGGTGCCTCTACAGATGTTCTCAGATGTTCATACGGGCAGGACAAACACCGGGGGGCGAGGTCACAGGCCGCGCTTCACACAAGCCGTGTTCAGTGCTGCTTGGAATGACAGAACTGGCGGTCGCGCCGCAGAGAGCTCCACAGAGAAGCGTCGTCTTTCGTGGACTTGTTTATCCAACCGGCTCCACTTCTGGCTCTGGAGGACTAGAGGATAGCTTTGCTTTCTGACGTGTGACAAAAGCAACTCTTTTATTTCGACTCTCACAGCGCAGGAAAAGGAAACAGCCATCGCTGGAGTCGGCACAACATGCAGTTGCTTCGCTTTGACGTCTTGTCATATCTTTAGCTGTGCTCCTTATCCTTATCTTATCAAGTTCACCTTATCGTTACCAGAGTTTACCCTAATTCTAAACAGAGTTTACCATATCGTTAAGAGTTGACCTTTTTGTTAAGATTCTATCTTATGGTTAACACAGTTTACCGTATTGTTAAGAGTTAACATTATCGTTAAGAGTTTACCTTATCTTTAACAGAGTTGACCTTATCTTTAACAGAGTTTACCTTACTGCTGACAGAGTTGAACAGTCCTACACTATGTGTATTCTCTCATAGCTTTGCTTTACCCGACTTTACCATGCACCATTCACTGATGGAGAACTATATCAATAAACGCTGTGAAAAAACACTTAAATCAACTCTCACTATAATAGTTGATAATAATATCGATAATATTGGCAATCAATCACATTCACTCTC
This sequence comes from Muraenolepis orangiensis, assembly GCA_027704905.1. Classification (NCBI taxonomy): domain Eukaryota; kingdom Metazoa; phylum Chordata; class Actinopteri; order Gadiformes; family Muraenolepididae; genus Muraenolepis; species Muraenolepis orangiensis. The sequence goes on from CM050999.1 coordinate 11,854,868, forward strand.
CAAGTATTTCTTTGTTTTACACAGGGAAGTCCAATCGAAGTCAGCAGGAGACCTGAGGTCAATGGGCCAGTTAAACACACCTTAAAACAATAACCACAAACTGCTGAATCTACTGAAATCGGACACCAGGCCATCTTCCAGTGTTTTTCCCCACCTCTTCAGCACTAACAGCCAATTGAGTTCAATAAAAGGTAGCCCGTAGCTAATAGATCTGTATCACAGTATAAGCGCAGGAACATTATGAAAGAAAAAAGCAGCCAAAAGCCAATGTTTCAGTATGGCCCAGCAGACATATCTAAGGCTGTTTCATGCCGAGAATGCGCTAGACTGATTACACCCAGTGTTGAAATAATGACTACAGAACAAGGGTTGTTCTGAAATGGATGACACCACCCCTCATATTCCTATTGAACTGCTGCTTTGTAGAAGCCAGGTGTTGAATTCTCTTCCCTTTGGTACGTTGAGCTCCAACCGCTGTAGTGCGTCTTTGAGCAAGGCACCCATAACTTCCCACCTAGTGCTGTTTGTTACCGTCCAAAATGGACCGGAGGTAATGTTTTCACCCCTGTTTGTGGCTGTCTGTTTGTTTGTTTGTCTGTTAGCAATTAGCTCAATTATGTACAGGATTGGACAAAAAGTGCTGGTTAGGTTACTTAGGGGCCAAGGAACAGTTGATTCGATTTTGGGATTGAGAGATAGGGCAACAATTTACATAAAGTAAGATAACTCAAAAAGTTCTGTATGGAATTGGACAAAACTTGCTGGTTCGATTACTTTTAGAACAGTTGATTCGATTTAGATTTTGGCGGCGATCAGGATCAGAATCCAGGGGACTTTTTAGTGTGGCGAAGTATGTGGACTTCCGAGTGCCATCTAATTTGACTTCAACCGCGGGCTCTTGTGACACACACACAACAAATGCCCCTATTTTATCGCCATCATCGTCAGTCGTGACGTTGATTAGCATTTACAAGGCATTTCAAAATGGACCCTTGCATGTATGACAGATGAGGCTACCAGTTGGTACAGTCCACCAGGTTGGGTCGATCCCATCCTACAGCTTGGTGGACGCTCCCACTTATGATGGCACTGGAATTTGAAAGAGAGGCCCTTTGAAGCAGTCCAAACAAGGTGACATTTTGGAGTAGAGGAAACAGGAACAATAATGTTTTGCTCGCTCTCTCTCTCTCTCTCTCTCTCTCTCTCTCTCTCTCTCTCTCTCTCTCTCTCTCTCTCTCTCTCTCTCTCTCTCTCTCTCTCTCTCTCTCTCTCTCTCTCTCTCTCTCTCTCTCTCTCTCTCTCTCTCTCTCTCTCTCTCTCTCTCTCTCTCTCTCTCTCTCTCTCTCTCTCTCTCTCTCTCTCTCTCTCTCTCTCGCAGCGATGACCACTTCAACACATAACAGAGCGAGCGCCGGCGCATAACTCGACTCTGATCCGAGTGGTTGAGTGCCGCGTGGAGAGGGTTGGGTGTTAGTCAGCCCGGTTCTCCTCGTGTGGGGAAAAACAGTGCCGAATTTGGGTTCCGACGTGCGGGGTTAAGGACGTGCGTTGGTGAGCGCGAGGAGCCAAAATAACCCAAACATGATGTGGTTTGTTTTTTTCCCCCGCCCCGTCCGACATCCACTTTGGTTTGTTTGTGTCATCTGTCCTCGTGTTTTGTTTGGAGTCCTGAAGATGCGCTGCGTTTATCTACTTTAGTTTTTTTGTTGTGTTTGTTTCAGAATTTTTTCCGACGACATTGCTAGATGAAAATTGTCAAAAGCAAATGACTGTCCTCATAAACTCATACCACTGGTGTTGTGCAGCGAGGCATGCCGGGACACCGGTATTTCAACAAACTTCACAATTCCAATATCACCAAACCACCTTATATTAAACTTCCTCTTAAACATACTTGCGATGACATCTGACATAGTCATCACATTCAATAGTAATGACCCTCAATCAGACAAGACCCTCAAACAGTAGGCAGCCCTTCACACTGCCACCAAACAAAAACAAACGGATCAATTCGTACCCCTTAAAAGGAACATTTTTTTTAAACTTATACTCAGTTTCCTCAGCCTCGGGACACAGACCAGATATGTTATTAGCGGTTTTCTGTGCATATCAGTGTGGCCTCGGCTGGCCAGCATTGGACTTGCAATAAAGGCCTCACGAGGCAATTATATCGCATCGTCCATGGGAAATGCTTCACGCAGCGATGTTCACCCTTAGGTCTTCCTCCCTTGGCTCTTTTCAAACTCCTGCAGGAAGATCATGGAAGATCATGCCCAGATCCTACTGGCGTCAAATCCTTTCATTCTCCTCTTGGCTCTGACATAAAGTAGGCAGAGCGTGATATGCTCTCCCTCTCGTAACCTTGAAGGCTGTTTTATGTGGTCTTTCAAGCGAACTGAGGGTTTATCTCTGAACCGCTGACTGCCTCCCATCCCTTTCCTTCGTCAGCACGCAGTCCAGAGGAAAACATATCAACTATTTCTCTCTCTGTGTGCTCTCAAGCGAGGACAAGAACAAAAGATCAGATTTATAGGAATGTCCAAAAATAACCTGATGACTGCAACACACGCACGCGCACAAGCACACGCACACGCACACACACACACACAGGTCCATTTAAACTGCAGAGCTGCATAGACTACCACCACCACCACCACCATCCCAATACACCACCACCACTATCACCCACCACCACACTACACCATCCTTAACACTACACTTCACCATCATAACCAAACTTCACCACAATCACACTACACAATCACCACCATTATCCCCCACCACCACACTACACCACCACCACCATCACCACACTTCACAACCATGACACTACACCACCACCACCACTACCACACGGAGACCCAGCAGCTAAAGAGATTATATGGGAGGGCAGGATAATGATTGCTGGAGATGTGAGGTGAGGTGTTGGACCCCCAGCTGAAAGGTACCAGGTTTAATCCCTGGTTTAATACCAGGCAGTCATCCCTAAGACAGACGCCCCAACTACCCCTCCCTGCCTACCCCTCATAATGACACGTATCTGAAGTAACAATAAGTCGATAGGACAGAGGTGTGTGTGAATGGTAAATGGACTGCATTTATATAGCGCTTTTCTAACCAGTGTGGCCACTCAAAGCACTTTACAAGTCATGCCTCACATTCACCCATTCAACCACCGACGGCGGAGTCAGCCATGCAAGGAGACAGCCAGCCCGTCAGGAGCTGTTAGGGTTAGGGTGTCTTGCTCAAGTACACCGACAGTTTTTGCTAGGAGGAGGCGGGGATCGAACGAGCGACCTTTCGGTTGTGAGGCGACCGCTCTACCTCCTGAGCTATACTGCCGCCCGGTGTGTGTGTGTGTGTGTGTGTGTGTGTGTGTGACCCTCACCCAGATCTTTGATGTGTGGCAGCACGTTTGCGGTGAAGTTGGCGTAGGACGCGACCTTCCCCTCGGGCGAGGCGATGCCCACATGACACTCGTAGATCCGCAGACTCCTCGGCTTGCCCGGCCGAGGGTGGGTGGGCTAGAGAGAGCGAGAGAGCGAGAGAGAGAGAGAGAGAGAGAGAGAGAGAGAGAGACCATCACTATAACAACCCAACACACACGAGACAATTCCTATTGATTCAAGATGATTTTGATTTGCCATAGGCAACGAGTACAATGGAATGCTTACTCCCCATCCCTCCTACAGTTTTCTCTTCTCATTTTCTACAACTATACTATACAATACTATACAATTAACACTATAAACTACCTATGATATGCTATACTATATACTATAAACAACACTATATACTACCTATGATATGCTATACTAGACTATAAATAGCACTATACTATAATAATACTGTACACAATTAAAAAAACAGAACAGAATTTAAACCGATTGTGATTTGAGGGGGAAGAAGCATTGTTTTAATGAAAAATAGCTATTAAGCGATTATTCCATTATTGATGGAACTAACGGAACTGCTGAGTGCTGCCACTATCATAACATTGTCATTAACTTTACACTGTCATACTTTGCTGGACTTTATGGACTCATATTCATTACTCATTACAGTTACTGCACTGTGCTGCACTGTGCTGCACTGTACTCATGAAGCTGCTGCACTACTGGCACTTTAAATGCTTTTAAATGCTTTTTGCACAATATAACACATGTACATACAATCCATCAATCACTTTATTGTTCTTTTAATGTAATATTTGTTTATTGTGTATAGTATTCTTATTGTATTGTGTTTTAGAAATTCATACTTCGGGAGTAAGCAATCCATTGTAATTCTTGAATTTATGAAAATTGAATATATATTCAGTCCAAATATTGGACTGAATATAACTCTCCCCCCCAAAACTCTGATTGGGTATTCACCAGCGCAGTGAGCTCTGCTGATTGGTTCACAGATCATCTCGTTAGTCCCGCCCTAAGGGAGGATCGTCCTTCCTTACTGCCCTACACACTGTACTGTACGGAGGACGGACCTCCGTACAGTAATGTTCAATTGCGGTAGGGAGTGCTGTTGGTATTTGATTGTTGTGTATATAAGTGTTATATAGTAATATTATTAGCATTCTTACAGATTACTCTTTTAAATGTATGTGTATTTATTTTTGTCTTGCAAGTTAATTTTTCTCTGAAATGAGAAAGGAGGATGGTCCTCCCTTTCCTCAATGGACTAGCCTCCACTGATATCAATTGTTTGTTGCTACCGAGCTCTGAAGGTTGGAAAGCTTCAGTTAAATCTCAATTCACCTTTTTGAAGTGCACTTCAAACCGCACCTCATTAAATTGCTTTGGGAATTCCGCTGCCGTAAAGCACAAAGCATTGAGTGGTCAGAGATGACGAGTGCAGGAGTTGGCGCCTGCTGTGTTACCTCCGCCATCAAAGATGGACCTGAGGTTGTGTTTTCGCCCATGTTTGTCTGTCTGTCTGTCTGTCTGTTTGTTTGACGTACATCTGGCACGTTCAATTATGAGACAGCAATGACGGAGACTCCAGTAGTGTCCCAAAGTGGTTTCAACTATATAGTCTCTACATTGAACTACTAGAGAGGGAGTAGGGAATGAGGGAAGGATTTCACTATATAGTCCTCTACATTGAACTACTAGAGAGGGAGTAGGGAATGAGGGAAGGATTTCACTATATAGTCCTCTACATTGAACTACTAGAAAGGGAGTAGGGAATGAGGGAAGGATTTCACTATATAGTCCTCTACATTGAACTACTAGAGAGGGAGTAGGGAATGAGGGAAGGATTTCACTATATAGTCCTCTACATTGAACTACTAGAGAGGGAGGAGGGAACGAGGGAAGGATTTCACTATATAGTCCTCTACATTGAACTACTAGAGAGGGAGGAGGGAATGAGGGAAGGATTTCACTATATAGTCCTCTACATTGAGCTACTAGAGAGGGCGTAGGGAGAAGGGAATAAGGGGAGGATTAAGGACACAGCCTTAGCTGAACATTATAGCATTATAACTTGTTCTTATTCATCCACGAGTGATAAGCAGCGTATTCAAGTGGGGAATTAGACCCTCCCCCTATGCTGTATGATTGGTTGACTAAAATTGGTTTGTTTGTGTGTGTGTTATCCGTCTGTCTGTTTTATTTGGAGTCCTGAAGGTTTTCACTACGTTTATCTACTTTAGTTTGTTGTGTTTGTTTCAGAATTTTTTTCATTGTGAGATGAAAATTGTCAAAAGAGAACTACTTGTTTTCACCTCGTTCGTGTCCTTAACGCATAACCTCAAATTGTGCAGCAAAGCATGCCGGGACACCAGTATTTCAACAAAAAAACAAAAACAAAAAACATATATATACGTATATCAGTGGTGGGCCGTCAGGGCCAGCAAGGCCTTCTCTGCTGGCCTAAACATCAGAATATAAATTCAATTTTGATATATTTTTTCCACAAATATGTATTAAATTATTCCCCATAGTCTATTATCTTCATTTCATAGCGTTCCTCTTGGTTGCGCTGCTCCCAGCCTCAGATCGAGGTTTGGAGGCTGGCCTTTATGTTAGAGCTTTTATCCAATCATATTTCAGCCATCATGTGTTGCCAGGGTCCAATAAATCTGCCCTTAGGCCTTCAGAATCAACAGTGCGGGCGCCTGGAGCTTAAAGTGAACGGAAACAAAACTGTGGCGTTAACCAATCAGATTTTGAGTTGGCGACACCGGGGCCAGCTAGAAGGCGTACGATAACGTCAGCACGTGCACGTCTTCTGATTGGATACGCACAAAATGCCAGAAATGCTACTGGCCAGACTGGGCTTTCAGCATTAGCCTCCATGTCTATAGAAAAGGACTTATTGGTGGAACTGAAACGCACAGATCAACTGATCAACAGAGTCATTGAAGTGTTCTTGAGGAAAGAAAGGAGGATGGATTTTGTGTTCAAATAATCAGTTGTTTTGGTGAGTACAAAGCATTTTTTATTTTTTTTTATTTTTATATATATTTGTCATTTTATTTTGTTGATATTAAATCAATATTAACAAATTAATATATATTTAATTAAAATGACAAATATATAATGATACATTTTTGATGCTTCTGCAAGAGATGTAGAGATATGTGTGGCACACTGGCTCAGCTGTGCAGTAAAAGTACTCAGGGAGACTTGTTGAATTGTTTTGGTTGAACCTTTATCAAAGTGGACATTCAAGGCTAGGAATACACTTTCACCACTGAACAAATATATCCTCATGAACTGCAATGCAAATGCAAATGATTTTTTGTTTTCTTTTATTTTCAGTGAATAATTTATGTGTCTTTATCGTCACGTTTCTTAAGTGAAACTGCTTTGGGTGTGACCATGCGCTGTTTAGTGAACAAACTTGTTTAAGCTCACATACTTTTGGTGGATTTAATAAAACTTTGTAGACTAATCCCTTAAAAGCGCCTTTTATTTTTAAGTTTTGACAGTATCCAAGCGATCTTAAAGCTGGTAGTTTAACTCTTAATTGTAAATGCGAATTTATTGATTATAAATGCTTCGGAAATATTAATATAACGCTGTTGTACTTGACTATGTTAAGGTGATGCAACGCCTGGTTACACTGCGTCTAAATGTATAGTTTCTAGAGCCATGGCGTCATAATGATGGTATTAAGAGGTGGAATAACTCAGGTAGGACTGTGTAGGACATCACTGAAGGCCTAAGTGTGAAATGCACGGCCCGCCACTGATATATATATATATATATAGTCCACAAGAGAACCCCAAAAACGATTGATAGAGTCCCGCCCCCTCTAATATCTAAATGATGATTGGTTGCCTGAAAATGAGTTGCCATGACGTACAGCAGCGTCCTATTTCTCCTCTGAGCGACGGTCGGTAAGGAACCACGAAGACCCAGGGGTCCGGAAGGTGAGCATGTGTGAATGCAAGCTGTCTGAATGCGTACCGTCTGTTTGACCGTTTGTTAGTTCCTACACTTAACGAAGTGTAGGAACATTCCGGAGGGGGGGTGGGGGGGGTGGGGGGTGGGGGGGGGGGGTGTCACTGCGTTGTCTCCGGAAGGTCGACGCTCATTAAAGCCATGGCAGGGCAAAAAGCGAGAGATAAGAGGACAACACGGGGCGGCTAGCCTGTGCTACACCGCGGCGGGAAAGGCAGCGAGGCGGGGAGGCGGCGAGGCAGGGAAGCACTCATCTTTAAGTGGTGGGAACGTTGTGTCTATATATGCGGTACAGTGTGTCTCACTGACTAAACACCAGCATCGGAAAAACACCCCATTAGCAGCCTCACAAACGCCTTCAAACATGCACATAGTACTGGGTCAAATAAATAAAAAAAGGAAGAAAAACATCAGGGAATTGAAGTGTTGGACGTCGCGCTGAGAGAACAAAAGAAGCTGCCACCGCAGCCAGAAGAAGAGTCTGGAGTATGGCGTATTCATTAAGTGTTATTTATACGCAGGAGAAACAGTGGAGGAACGGTCTGTCTCACACACACACAAGCCTTTTTTCTTTTGTATTTGTCGTCAAACACTCAGCGATGAGTGGAAAGTAGCAGAAAGTTATCCAAGTTCCTTTAATTAAGCCCATTAAAGCAGCAACACTGTCTCAGCCATACAAGATGAATGCATGTAGCATTAAATGAGCCAGAGCTGGAAACTAAAGTGGAGGACAGTGTTTAAGGCCTGAAGTGGGCAGCTGGGCCCGCGGCAACATTCAGTCGGCCAATCAGAGAACCTCCAACCTGTGGCGACAACGGGAAATACCATTTTAATAATACATATTATTATATTGACGCGGACTTGGAATTTGTTTTATTCCGACACACATTTTTTTAATGAAATGATTCATTCATTTAACAACCAAATGAGTAGCAGTAACGCGTGATGAGGATTACGGGATCCGACGGGGAGCTGAAGCTCGTCCAATCGGCTCCGAGGGAAAGTCGACTGACGACGCCCCCCCTCACTCAGACACCGCTGCCTGCAGACTTCCCAGACCTAATGAGCGGAGAGAATATGGCCCCCGGCCGGTCTAACTTTTGAGTAGTTGACGAATAAAGCACCGAAACGGCCGTTAAGCGCACGCCACTGAGCAGCACTAAACCAAAGAGATGTGCTCGGGGGAAAGTCTGCAGGTTGTGTGACCCAGACCGAGGAAACCCTATTTACCACCCGAGACCTTCGGGAGGAGAGACAATACGAGGGAGCCATTAATCGATTCAAGATTTTTGTAGGAGGGCTAAAAGTCATTTTACAATCTGGAGTTTTATTTTCACTTCTGAGGGTAAAAAAGGGGCAGCTGGTAAGCTCCACTGAAAAGTGATTCTGACTACAGGAGAAAGAATCAAATAAAAATAAAAAATAAAAACCAAAAGGAGGACACGAGTGATCGCCGTTGTCTGAATATTCAAGAGGAACTCTTAGTCGATTGTTACAAGCCCCCTCGCTGCCGACAGAGTTGGACGTATAGAACGGCAACTTTGATTTCCATCTGGCGTCTAAAAGCTCTTTCTGAGTGATTGTATGGATGGGGGAGACGTGGGGGGAGGCAGGGGGGGGATACATGAGGGGGGGGAGACGGTGGTGATGCTTGTTAAAATGCCGCTTCTTGAGTTGAGGTCAGACAGAGCCGGGAAAGCAACGAGCCAACATGTCAGCTGTGATACGAGAAACTACCACCACATGATATTGTACTGTAGTCCAAATAAAAAAAACTAAGCCAGACCAAAAAAAGTTGTACAACTTCAGTGACAACTCAATTTAGAAACCACCTTTTTGAGTGCACTTCAAATGCACCTTTTTAAATTTGCTGGCAAATTAGCTCGCAAAATTTCGCTGCTGTAAAGCACAAAACATTAAGCGGCCATAAACGTGAAAATGTTTAGCTGCGGTACGAAAAAACGACCACATGATGTTGCACCTTAGTAAAAAACTAAGCAAAAAATCGACATTTTGTTTGTATCTTCATTTGGTTTCGGTTAGCAAAGCAAACCATAGTCGTGTGGATGTACCGAACCAACAATAGGGCTGCTTGTCTATTGGACCGGACATGGGAGGAGAAACTCAGAACGCTTCCGTGTTGGGATGACGATGATAATAATAATAACGGAGCAGCAAAGACTTTGCATGCGGTCTTTGGTTTTTGAACTTTGCTTTGGTGTTCCTTCAAATCAAAGATTACCCTGTGAACAAAATTATAAGTAATTGCATTATATAGTTGTCGGAGCGTATTCCGATGATTCCAATTAACTGTCTGACCGAGACTCATCTTAATCCAGTATACCTGACGGAATATGTTTTCTATGCCCTCGATAGTGAAGAACCTAGATTGAACATGATGCTGGAGTGAACCACGTCAATCTTTATTTCATATATATAAATAAGAATTCTTAATTCAAATTCCATATTTTGCATTCTTAAGTCAAGTCTCTTTAGTTCAAGTGTTATAAATGTAAACTCGACTACAAAATAAAACAATGAGTTAGTAAATCGTAATCGCGAAAAGTTTAGTCTTTGTTGCAAAACCCCCCCCAGAAAAGAATGAATTATTACTATAATTATTATTTAAATTAATCCAAAGTATATAGTATAGGGGGATCTTACTGTATAGGGCTGAGGGGGGTCCCAGTGCACCCAGTCATAGACAGTCGACTTCTCCTCTCTGGTCACGTATTTGGCCCAGGGGGAGATGCGGTACAGAAGCCCTCCATCCTCGGTGTGGACCACCACCTGGGGAGGAGGAGGAGGAGGAGGAGGAGGAGACAGTTTAGGACATCTTTACTAGATTGCATTATTCATAATGCAGCAAGTGGAACAAAAAAAACCCACATACCTTTTTTTATTTAAAAAACATTCAAAGGTACAAACATGGAAATCATCAGAGAAACGTCTCGGGAGTGAAGCAATCCAACCACACACACACACACACACACACACACACACACACACACACACACACACACACACACACACACACACACACACACACACACACACACACACACACACACACACACACACACACACACACACACACACACACACACACACACACACACACACACACACACACACACACACACACACACACACACACACACACACACACAGTGGATAAGCTTCTGGGATAAAGTAGCCACCAGATCTATGGTATCCTAGGTCTACATCCCTGAGGCAAGAAGGGCTAACTCTGGGTGAAGAGGAGCAGGGGAATAATGAGTGACAGCAAAGCAGCTCTCAGACAAAGACACAGCCAGGGTGCTGGCGTTTCAGAGACGCAGAGTCGTTCATTCTCAACACCACACGCTCGCCGTCGCTTCAGCGCGGCCCCTCTGAGCATGACAACAAGGCTGGCGTCACGGTGGAGACCTTTAAGAACAGAACAGGCCTCCGCTAATAAGACGCCTTCACGGTAACATCGACCGTGGCAGACGCGCTGCCTCATCCCCGACGGAAGGTACTGCTCATGTACCCTCTTCCTCAAATTTCATCGGTTAAAACTTTACACCCCAAGTTCAAACCATCACTTCTTAGCTGACAGTACCTTCAATTAATATTTAAATGACTGAAACTTCACATCATCAAACAAAAAACGATGCAATATAATGTCTACGTGTATACAGAAATTAATCCTGTGTATAAATACTGTTGTCTGCACTTTAAATCCTTTGTTTCTTTCTTCTTTTCTGTTGATTGGAATCTCTGAAAAACGTTCCTATAGCGCTATGGTTCTCACATTGAGAACCACATCTCAACACCATTTAACCAGCTTGGACATATCCCTGATCAGCACGAACAGGAGGAGGGGGGCGACGCCGTCTCCATGTTAACATGAGGCTGAGGACGAGGCACATGGAGAGACCATGTAGGAAGGACTGTGCTTTCATCCACTCCCTGGATGAGGAAAAAGACAAAGCGCTGCCGATTTCTCGAATGTGTGTTTGTGAACAAATTTTAATGATGTTCTTTTTCACAGAGACAAGCACAACACCCACAGGGACTTCCCAACAACACACTGATGAGAGTGGTTATGTGGATGCGGACCCGTGTCCAAGATCTGACTCAAATAAGTGTGTTTTTAAGCAATCCAAAAAGCGGCAGGATCGCAGCACAGTCGTTTGGGACTTCAAGTCCGGGTTCAAGTCCCCGAAACACCTGGGCACTGCCCTTGAGGTGCCCTTGAGCAAGGCACCAGACCCCTACACTACTCCCCCGGGCGGGAAATCCTCTTTACATGTATGTAAAGAGGATTCAATCCTCCAGATTTAGATTTAGATCGTATCGGCGCCATGACTTCCAGCTCCAGACCGCTCCACAGCCTAGAACACCAAACAACAAGTCCCCTGACACAGAGGGCCACAGTCTGCTCTGAAGCCCGTGGAGGAGACCCAGGATAACAACAACAACAGCCAACAGCCAATCATCATCATCGTCGGCGAGAGGAAGTCCTCGAGGAAGCGTAGCGTCTTTTTTCTCGTTAACGATCTCATGACGGACACATTGGTGGGACTTTTTCATCCTTTGTCAGCAGTAGGCGCAATATTCCAAAAATCTAATTTGTGGCGCAGCCAGAAGAAGAAGAAGAAGAAGATGATGAAGAAAAAGAAGAAGAGAGCGACAGATCATCAGTGCCCCTCGCTTATTATGTCTTTCGGTTCAGAGTCGGGGGTCAGATAAGTGGACTCTGAGGCTTTGTCAGTGTTCTGCCCCGAGGGAGTGTGCGGGGGGGAGGGGGCGGGGGAGAGAGAGAGAGAGAGGGGGGGAGGAGAGAGAGGGAGGCGCAGCGGGGAGCTGTGAGGATACCCCGCGGAGGATCGACCTCCCGGAGGAGCGGCCCGCTCTCTCTCTCTCCGCTGTGTTGTCCTGTGACGGCTGCTCCCCACCAGACACCACGACCACACGGCGCTGCTGGACTGGACCCCCCGCGGGCCTTTTTACATTAGGACCAGACAGCCTGTGGGGGGGGGCTGTAGATGCTCGGTTTCACACACACACACACACACACACACACACACACACACACACACACACACACACACACACACACACACACACACACACACACACACACACACACACACACACACACACACACACACACACACACACACACACACACACACACACACACACACACACACACACACACACACACACACACACACACACACACACACACACAACCATTGACAAGCTCCGGGCGATCCAGGCAGGATTAGGGAAATGAAAAGCTGGATGAGGAATGAACTGGCGGCGAGACACATGGAGCGGTGGTCCTGCTGTGAATTTTGCAAGCATTAGGGCTCATTGAAAAGGACATGAATGGATAAATAATACAACAAATAAAAACCTGCCAGACAAAATGTTCTGGGTTGGACTTTGAGCGTGGTGCAGTCGACTACCTGCGGGCCTCCCAGCCCCTCGCTGCTCCTGAATCACATGGTACTGGATCCGAGCGTCGGCTAAATGACTAGTGACTAGCAGTGACTACCGCCAACAGTGAAGTAGGACATTTTTTCACCTATACTTTTACCTATTTTTTTTAAAATTGTTTTAACCTCTGTAGCACTGTGTGAGTTGTATTGTCACTTGTAATTACAAATAAATGCATTATGATGTTGTGTT
>CM050999.1:11872964-11922964 GCA_027704905.1 Muraenolepis orangiensis
TTCCCTGTACATTGTACCTTATACAGTACATAAATACACCAAATCTGAACTTACTAACAGTAACTTACAGTAACTAACAGTAACTAACATTAACTAATAGTAACTAACATTAACTAATAGTAACTAACTAACAGCAACTAACGGAACTAACCAACAGTAACATACAGTAACTAACATACAGTAACAATGTACAGTCACAATAACATTTCACTGTACATTGTACCTTACACATGTGATAAATAAACCAAATTTGAACTTACTAACAGTAACTTACAGTAACTTACATTTACTAACTAACTAACAGTAACTAACAAACGGTAACTAACAGTAACAGACAGTAACTTACAAACAGTAACAATGTACAGTCACTATAACATTTCACTCATTTCATCACTGTACATTGTACACTGAACCTTAGGTGACTAATAAACCCAATCTGAATCTAAATCTGGATCCACCACCGCACCAAGGCTCCACACCGGATCCTTCCGTGCTCAAACAAGCAGATCTGGACCGATTTTCTTTAATGTGGCAGAACGATGTTCCTCGTCCCCTTGGTTCCACCGCAGACGGACGTTCCAGACTCTTCCAAGGGATGTCTTATTTCTGTTATTATTTTTGTTTACGTGCTCCTTTGGTAACACAGATTTATTTTTAACGACTAAGGCGTTTTAATTGCTATGCGGTGTGCTGCACACACACCTACAGCGCACACACACACACACACACACACACACACACACACACACACACACACACACACACACACACACACACACACACACACACACACACACACACACACACACACACACACACACACACACACACACACACACACACACACACACACACACACACACACATTTGCCAAAACTACGATCACATTAAGAAGCTTTGGGAAGGGCAAAGGGCCTGAAATAAATACTAATAGTGCAACATTATATTATAAGCTCTGGTGCATTTTTACAAATGTTTGTTTGAATCTTATTGCTTATAGATATTATAGATCCAGGCATGGATGAGAATCCATCCATTCATCTTTAATAAAAAGATTATTATTCTTGTGTTTTTTTATCCTTTTATTTTAAATTCACCTTCGGATGCAAAATTCGCACTGTCTGCATGTGCTTTAATTTAGGCTGTGTCCGATATCCCTCATTCCCTACTCCCTCTCTAGTAGTTCAATGAAGAGGACTATAAAGTGAAATCCCTCATTCCCTACTCCCTAGACCTACATAAATTTGCATACAGACTAAACAGGTCTCTAGACGACACCATCTCCCTGGCACTTCACAGGGCCCTGGAGTACCTAGACAGGAGGATTACCTACGTCAGACTGCTGTTCATTGTCTACAGCTCGGCGTTCAACACCATCGTTCCCTCCAAGCTGGTCCTGAAACTGAGGGACCTAGGTCTGGGCGCCCCCATCTGTAACTGGATTATGGACTTCCTGACGGGCAATTGAAGATTGGGAACAACATTTTATCCACTCTGGTACACCGAAGCACCCCAAGGCTTCTGCCTCAGTCCCCGGCTGTACTCCCTGTACACACATGACTGTACTGCCACGCACAGCATTAATCGGATTATCAAGTTAGCAGACGACACCACAGTCATCAGCCTGATAAGCGAGGATGACGAAACAGAGTACAGAGATGAGGTAGACGGGCTGACGCGATGCTGCAAGGACAACAGCCTCGCACTGAATGTCAGCAAGACTAAGGAACTCATCGTGGACTTCAGGAGCCACCTGGGCACCCACTCCCTAATCAGCCTGGATGAGACACAGGTGGAAATCGTCAGCTGCTTCTGTTTCCTAGGGATACAGATTTCGGATGACCTGGCATTGACCTGCAACACGGTCATGCTGAAGAAGGCACACCAGCGCCTCTATGCCCTGCGGTGCCTCAGAAAAAGCAGAATAGGCCAGAGGTGGCTAGTGAACTTTTACTGTGGCACTTCATAGAGAGCGTCCTGACGAGTGGTGTCACTGTGTGGTACGGCAACAAGAAACAAGAAAGCCATCCACGGGGTCTTGAGGATGGCAGAAAAGATCATGGGGTGTGAACTTCCATGTATTGAGGAGATCTTTAGGACCAGATGTCGGAAGAAGGCCATCTCCATCAGGGACCACAACCACCCTGGACCCCATCTCTTCTCCTCCCTACCGTCCGGTTGCCGGTTTCACAGCATCCATATAGGACTACCAGGTTTAAGGATAGTTTTTATCCACAGGCAGTGCGCCTACTGACTGCTAGGAGTGCTGCCACTATCATAACCTTGTCATTAACATTACATTATCATACTTTGCGGGACATTCTGGACTCATTACAGTCACTGCATTGTTCCCACTGTTCTGCACTGTATTCATGATGCTGCTGCACTACTGGCACTTTAAAATGCTTTTAAATGTGTTTTGCACAATTCTACACATGTACATTTCATGCTTCAGTCACATTTAAGTTCATTTTGATTGTGTATAGTATTTTTTTGAATATTGTGTTTTAGAAATGCATACTGCGGAAGGGAATGGAGAGTAAGCATTCCATTGTACTTGTTGCAAATGGCAAATACAAATTGGGATCTTGATCTTGATCCCTCTCTTGTAGTTCAATGTAGAGGACTATATAGTGAAATCCTTCCCTCATTCCCTACTCCCTCTCTAGTAGTTCAATGTAGAGGACTATATAGTGAAATCCTTCCCTCATTCCCTACTCCCTCTCTTGTAGTTCAATGTAGAGGACTATATAGTGAAATCCTTCCCTCATTCCCTACTCCCTCTCTAGTAGTTCAATGTAGAGGACTATATAGTGAAATCCTTCCCTCATTCCCTCCTCCCTCTCTAGTAGTTCAATGTAGACGACTATATAGTGAAATCCTTCCCTCATTCCCTCCTCCCTCTCTAGTAGTTCAATGTAGAGGACTATATAGTGAAATCCTTCCCTCATTCCCTCCTCCCTCTCTAGTAGTTCAATGTACCTTCCCTCATTCCCTACCTAGTAGTTCAATGTAGAGGACTATATAGTGAAATCCTCCCCTCATTCCCTACTCCCTACTCCCTCTCTAGTAGTTCAATGTAGAGGACTATATAGTGAAATCCTTCCCTCATTCCCTACTCCCTCTCTAGTAGTTCAATGTAGAGGACTATATAGTGAAATCCTTCCCTCATTCCCTACTCCCTCTCTAGTAGTTCAATGTAGAGGACTATATAGTGAAATCCTTCCCTCATTCCCTGCTCCCTAGTCCCGCTCTAGTACTTCAATGTAGAGAACTATATAGTTCAAAACACTTTGGGACACTACTGGAGTGTGTGTGTGTGTGTGTGTGTGTGTGTGTGTGTGTGTGTGTGTGTGTGTGTGTGTGTGTGTGTGTGTGTGTGTGTGTGTGTGTGTGTGTGTGTGTGTCTCACTGAAGTCCCCGGTCAGGAAGAGGGCCTCGGCGGCCGGCGCCCACTCGTAGAACACCAGGCTGTTGTCATGGCGACGCTGGACGCCGAAGGTCTGGTAGGCGCGGGTGAAACGGTCGATTCCGCCCTCCGTCTGCTCCAGGGTCGCCAGCTGCTGCTGCAGCAGACCATACCTGGACACGGGGGTTTCACAAGAAGAGCGTCAGGCAAACCTGTACACAGAGGTTTCCCAGGAACGGCGTTATGGGCAGACATATCGTTACAGAGAGATTTAAAAAATAAAAGCAGTATGGACCTATACAGAAATATTTCACAATAAGAGCGGTATGGACCTATACAGAGATATTTCACAATAAGAGCGGTATGGACCTATACAGAGATATTTCACAAAAAGAGTGTTATGGACCTACATAGAGATATTTCACAATAAGAGCGTTATGGACATATACAGAGATATTTCACAATAAGAGCGTCATGGACCGGCAGGCGTTTCTATACAGATAGATTTCACAAGGTTAGATCTCGCATAAGATATGAAGAGGTTATATTGTTTAATAAATAGAAATATTTACTAAGAATACTAAACAGTTTATACGTGAAGAACAATACCTTCTCAGAATCAATTCACAATAATAAATTGAAACTTGCAAATTGTAAATGGATCTTCACTCTGGATGAATACCGTCAAATATTCAACAATTTATGGAATTTAAACCATCGGAAAGAGTTTCTATCATGATGCAATCCCTGCAATAAGTAACCCATACACTCCCATATCTTATCAGCTCTCCTGGATGCAAATGAGCAGCGGCTGAGAGCTGAAGAGTTGAGAGCAGAAGATGTGACTACAGGCACTTCCCTAAAAAGATAAACCTGTGTGTGGTGTGTGGTGTTGGTGTGTGTGTGTGTGTGTGTGTGTGTGTGTGTGTGTGTGTGTGTGTGTGTGCGTCTGTCTGTAACTGCAACTAAGTAAAGGGTAGACCCGCCACTTCTGCAATCTATCTCACTTAAGTTGCCATGGGGCCCGGCAGGTCTGTGGGTGAGATTCCCCCAGGATCGGTGAGTCTCTTCCAGCCAGCTGAGTTCAGAGAACTCTCTTTCTCTCATTCTCTCTCTCTCTCTCTCTCTCCTTCCTCTCCTTCCCTCTCCTTCCCTCTACCTCTCTCCCCCCTACTGGAGCCCTGGAGCCAGGCTCAGGCTGGCCTGTGATTGCCCTGGAGCTATCCCTGATGAGGCTGCAGATGATGGGCTGGAGGAGTAACCGCAGCGTCTCTCTCTATCTCTCTCTCTCTCCACAGCTGCTCCCCGTGCAGGAGGACAGCATGGACCGGCTCTCGGGCTCGGCCAGGCGGCAAAAAGTTTTAAACGGGAGCCGGTGCCGCCGGTGCTGCCGGGCTCGCCCTGGGACCGTCTTTTGTCACCGTGTTGGAGACGGTTCTGAAAGGGGAGGGGATGGTGGGACGTGGGGCTGGCTCAGACCCGCCAGGCAGAATCTCATCTGTAATATCTTGTCATGAGAGCGGAGGTGCCATCAGGAATTGGATGATGGATTTGGGGGCGGTGGAGGTTATGGTGGTGGTGGTGGTGGTGACAGGGGGGGTTGGTGGTGTAGGGAGGTGGTATCTCCACGTACCTCTGGACCTCTTGAATTACAGCGTCATCTATCATAATCACAAGCTCAAATCAGGATTAGGGACACACCCTATCTGAGGAGCACACCCTATCTGCCAAACCCGGAGCAGTGTGCGAAAAATAAGCCTAACCCCAATATCTAATATGACTTTTTGTAATTTGTATATCCCTTTCTTCACTATAATATATATCAATCCAAAAAAAGTTCCTTGTATGTGCTTACTTACTTGAATTCTTACTGATTCCGATTCTGCAGAGAGCGAGTCCAGCATAGTACTAGTACTAGAGAGCACTAGACGGTACTAGTACAACTTATCCTCTAGCACCACTTTCTAGTGCCACCATCGCATCAACAAAATGGAGGTTCACCAGAAATCCATGTCTTAACACGCAGGTGTCTGGGAGTAATTAGAGAGGGACTCAGACTATTTGAATACCCGGGGAGGAGGAGAACACGTCTCTGGCGTGATAAAGACTCATTACCGTGGCGATATGAAAAGGTGTTTTTTTTTTACGCAGGCGTATACGTGGTATAATTACCATGTTGTTAATACACGCTGATAACCGGCATAAGGGAATGAGGGACATCATTTTCGGGAGACATGAGATTTCTTTGCGATGGAAGCGGCAAACACAATTCACTCCCCCCACCCCCCGCCCCGCGGGACCTGGAGAAGCAGCGCGTAGGGCACGCGGGCAATATGGTAAATGTCCGTCTGCAAGCCTCTCCGTCAGCAGCTATGGATTACCGGAGGAGAGGAGAGAGTGACAAAATCCCCCCCCCCATCCCCGTCCTCTGTTCTCTCCCTCCCCCGTCCCCACCTCCCCCTTCCCCAAAAGGTGGACCCGGAGAAACAACTCCTCTGTCTTGAGCACTCCGTCGATCGATCGGAACAGTTACACACCGCGCCCGAGATATTATTATTGAACGTTGGCAAACATTGATTAGAAGACTCGTCCGGGCCCAACACCGCCAGACGATGTGTTTACGGTGCGATGGTGTCACCGGTCACCCCCAGCGACCCTACGCAAGCCCGAACACGCCGCCATTAGGCGTCGGGAGGCGATTGGTGGGTCCACTCTGGCGGCCCACCCCCCTGACCTGGGACTCCTGGTCCCGGTCCTGGTCTCTCGGTCAATTAGAGACGGCATCAAGAGAAGTACCATGCCACATGGTCCACTGCTCTCATTGCAATTGTGGCATGGTGTGCAATAATAATAGGCCTTACATTTCAGTGTTTGGGTGTGTTGAACCATCCATTACGGCGTGGAACATGTCGTATTTCTCTTGCAGACAACAGCCTTCATCTTGTTTTTTCTCCCTCCCCTTTATCGTACGTCGTTATGCGAGACACTTTAACATCACAGATCCACCTTGAGTGTTGTCGATTCTGTATCTTTTATGGGCCAGAGGAGCAGAGCACCAGGAACGTGTCAGGAACCGTAACTCGAAGTAACTGTTTGTAACACTCGGGTGTGTCTCCGTCGCGGAGTGTCCATCCTGAACTTCCCAGAGCAGACCAGTCACCACCTGTGTCTCGGGTGACATACTTTGCAGGGCATAGAGGTCTTGGTATTGTTGTGCTTTTAATGACTGACAACCACAGCTGTGCCACTTCTACTGTTCTCCGTGAGACACAGAGGCCCTCCACGACAGCTTTAGATTGACTTGTTAGAAAAAAAATAAAAAAGCAGGTGTTCAAAAAAAAAGTTGCTCGCACGCACAGTCACACACACGCGCACGCACGCACGCACGCACACACGCGCACACCACACACACCCACACACACACACATACTCCGTAGTCAGACAGAGAGAGGCCTCAGGGGTTTTCCGGAGCTAAGGCAGGAAGGTGACTTTCAAATAATGTTATTAACATATTTTAACTGAGCTAAATTAACGAGGCTAAATAGGTAGCTGAACGGTTCACCTAAGGATGATTGATGAAGGCCAAGGATTCTTACGGGACCCATATCCACAGTGACCCCTCAGGCGAGGAGAGAGTGTTAAAAAAAAGGCTAACTCTGCCAGCTATCGCCAACACTGCGACGCTGTGTTGTGCACAGTCATAATATTATTGGGGGGGGGGGGGGGTAGGTCTTGGCCATGCTAATATTATCATAACGCACACCTTGACATCATTTATTGCACTTGCTTCTTGGGCTTCTTGCACTTGATTCT
The DNA here is from genome assembly GCA_027704905.1 of Muraenolepis orangiensis. NCBI lineage: Eukaryota > Metazoa > Chordata > Actinopteri > Gadiformes > Muraenolepididae > Muraenolepis > Muraenolepis orangiensis. The sequence continues at coordinate 11,880,187 of CM050999.1, forward strand.
TGGGCGACAGAAAAGGGCCAGTAGTTCCTAACTAAGTTTTTTCTCAATGAAACGCATCTAAGGTCCTTGGCCATGCTGCCCAGTGTCATTTTGACTTATCACCGCTACAGCCCAGATGCCTCTGGCAGCGACAGATTACATACTCTACAATGGGGAAACAAAACACAGAATTATTCTAAGTCTCCACGCTGCCACATAACACAATAAAGAACGACTGTAATGAAGGGCTGCTGTAATTTCACTTACAAACGCTTTCCAAAGCCCTAAAAATGCAACGCTCTGATTAAACGGAGGAACGCAGCGTTATGGGTGAACGACATCCAGACGTATCCCTAAATAACCCAGCTGGTGGATGTTAAGCATCACATTAAAGAGCCACTACACATTGGACCACACTTGTGAGTTTGCTGCCACCTAGAGGTGAAAAGCCTTTAACCATGGTTCATCCAATGAACAAACTATAATGGAAAGAGTCTCTGTAGGTCTGTCTTTGACAGACAGTCCTTATTCTCGATAGCTGTTCATCCAATCAACATGGTAAACTAAATACTCGATCACCGGTATGTGTCTTGTGGTGTATACCTAGCCGGGAGAGGGTATGAGTCCCAGAGTGTGTCTAGCGCTGGATACCTGCCCAGGAGAACGTATGAGTCCCAGAGTGTGTCTAGCGCTGGATACCTGCCCAGGAGAGGGTATGAGTCCCAGAGTGTGTCTAGCGCTGGATACCTGCCCAGGAGAGGGTATGAGTCCCAGAGTGTGTCTAGCGCTGGATACCTGCCCAGGAGAGGGTATGAGTCCCAGAGTGTGTCTAGCGGTGTATACCTGCCCAGGAGACAGTATAAGTCCCGTATGCCTAGCAGTGTATACCTGCCCAGGAGACGATATGAGTCCTGTGTGTCTTGTGGTGTATACCTGCCCAGGAGAGAGTATGAGTCCCAGAGTGTGTCTAGCGCTGCATACCTGCCCAGGAGACGGTATGAGTCCGGTGTGTCTAGTGGTATATACCTGCCCAGGAGACGGTATGAGTCCTGTGTGTCTAGTGGTATATACCTGCCCAGGAGACGGTATGAGTCCTGTGTGTCTAGTGGTATATACCTGCCCAGGAGACGGTATGAGTCCTGTGTGTCTAGTGGTATATACCTGCCCAGGAGACGGTATGAGTCCTGTGTGTCTAGTGGTATATACCTGCCCAGGAGACGGTATGAGTCCTGTGTGTCTAGTGGTATATACCTGCCCAGGAGACGGTATGAGTCCTGTGTGTCTAGTGGTATATACCTGCCCAGGAGACGGTATGAGTCCTGTGTGTCTAGTGGTGTAGACCTGCCCAGGAGACGGTATGAGTCCTGTGTGTCTAGTGGTATATACCTGCCCAGGAGACGGTATGAGTCCTGTGTGTCTAGCGGTGTATACCTGCCCAGGAGATGGTATGAGTCCCAGTGTGTCTAGTGGTGTAGACCTGCCCAGGAGACGGTATGAGTCCTGTGTGTCTAGCGGTGTAGACCTGCCCAGGAGACGGTATGAGTCCTGTGTGTCTAGTGGTGTAGACCTGCCCAGGAGACGGTATGAGTCCTGTGTGTCTAGCGGTGTAGACCTGCCCAGGAGACGGTAGGAGTCCTGTGTGTCTAGCGGTGTAGACCTGCCCAGGAGATGGTATGAGTCCTGTGTGTCTAGTGGTATATACCTGCCCAGGAGACGGTATGAGTCCTGTGTGTCTGGTGGTGTATACGTACCCAGGAGTAAGTATGAGTCCTGTGTGCCTAGTTGTGTATACCTGCCCAGAAGACGGGGCTTTCAAGCAAAACTGTCAGGCAGCAGCACTCCTCTCAATATGACATAATTTGGTCAATATTTCTACACATTCAGGGAAGTACCCTGCCCTGCCCTAAACAATAGCCAATAACAAGAACACAATTCAACTAGATACGTCATGTTTAAAAATGTCCCTAATGGATATAACAATAAACATCACTGTTTTGAAATGTATCCCACTAGCTCGAAAACAGTATAAAACAGCCAGTCATATATGGACTGTATAATATACTGACTTTTGACTGGTGTAAATTAGTGGAAACTGTCATGGACATTTCAAAAACTATTTTGGACCGTGAATTTGATTATTTGATTGCATCTCTACTCTGCACCAATCAGCCCAAATCTGATAATCTTAGCACAGCTTCCAACATAAATATAATACAATACTGTGGGAAACAATGGGGTGTATTGCTGAGGACCCAAGTAAGTGCAGTGTACTTTGCCCAACAGGCAAATGCACTGGCAGGTCCAGTACGTCCCATACGTTGATTTATTTGTGGGCAGCCGAGTAGGAACCACCAGACCTGATGCCAGACACCGGAGGTGACGTCAGATTTGCGACAGCCTCGACACTCACTTAAATACCAAGCAAAATGGTGCTTGTTGTTTTTCAGCCTGCTCGAGCTGAACCAATCATCGTCAAGTTTCGCCCAGCTGTTCTTCAGGGCTGGTCAGAAGTACATTCCCCAGACTAGGGACTTCTTTCGGCTTCGTAAAGGTTCCTGAAAGAGGTCCGGATCCTGTAGTTGGAAAGCATGTGGGGGTTCCAACCCCAACCTTAAAACTGTTTAGAGTTCCGATAATGTGAAAGCCCCTAAAGAGCTTGAATCTGGGGATCATGAATAAAACGCGATCCGTGTCAGGCTTTAAACAAAGAATGCAAATTCTACCAATAACTCTGAAGCGGAGTTGAAAGACAACAATTGACAGTAGCCCCCAGTCCGGAACAGAAGGAGACACTCTTAATGTTGAAGGACTGTCTGCAACCGAATAAAGGGGAAACTGTTGTATAACCATCACGCTTCAGAGACACCAAAGAAGAAGAAGAAGAAGCTCGAATGAATCCATCAGTCTGTTGGGAAATATGTCACCAGACAAAGGACTAAAGGAGAATAAACCGGCTGACATTTTAATTCAGAATGACAAGATGACGTTGATTCCCCAAAGGGATAACCTACCTCAGTAATTACCGAATCACAGAATATATACCTGCACGCACACTATAAACGCAAAAGCGAAAAAGGCAAAGCTAGTTACTTTAAGTAAACGTGACCCCAGGCACCGCCATCCACTAGCAGAGCATATTTGCCTGGAAGCAAAGTTCAATAAAAAAAATCCAGAGGGCCGATCAGCCAATGGCAGCGCGGTGGCGGTGGCGGTGAAGCCCAAAGCGCCAGTCGAGCGGCGGCCATAGGTCTCATTGTTTCTGATAAGCCGGCAGAGATTCTGAGCACTGTGCCTCACCGCAGGGGGGGTCACAGCAGGACACCGCCGGCTGTAAAAGCTTTTCTTCTCTCAAAGCCACTGTAGGTTTTTTTTTTGTTTTTTTCCCCCTCACTCTATCTGGACTTCTGGGGGCTCAGCGCAACGAACCGCTAAACCAAACGGCTGTCACCGCTAACCTTGACACTGAGCCGCCGTTACACGTTTAAATAAACATTTAAAACACCTCGAATAATAAAGTAGTCGGTGCGTTGTACCATCAAATGCTGAAACCTCATCATAAATATGTTTTATAATAATGTTCGTTGTTTTTTTTCACCAGTTGGGACGATGAGGTAAATATAAATAAATATAATATAATATAAAAAAAAGAAAAAAAAATCTGTCTGGTGACACAGGGCTCGGTAAAGTTTGACACCCATCATGTACTTCAAAAGGAGGAGGAGGAGAACTCTTGCAGGATGTGGCTGATGAGAACAGTTTACTAGGAGGTCAACTGAGTACTGAGTACTGGAATTGAGAGTTATACTAAAATACGAGCGGCAGTGGCGGCAGTATAGCTCAGGAGGTAGAGCGGTCGCTTCACAACCGGAAGGTTGTCTGTTCGATCCCCGAAAAACTGTCAAGGTGTCCCTGAGCCTAACCCTAACTGCTCCTGATGTGTTGGCTGTCTCCTTGCATGGCTGACTCCGCCGTCGGTGTATGAATGGGTGAATGTGAGGCATGCCTTGTAAAGCGCTTTGGATAAAAGCGCTATATAAAAGCATCCAGTACCATTACAAGAGAATACACAAATGTACATAACAGCGGAATAAATGGATCTGTCCCCGTTTGGTTTCTATGTCACAGTGAGATTAGGCATTTACACATTTTCTTTGGATCGTCTCTCTGGTTGTAACGGTGTGATTGACACCGGCGTGACCAGAACTCTGATACAAGACCCCCCGGATCCAGAGTCTTCGGATCCCACCCACCAGCCATCAACAGGGCAGTCACATTTACGCAATTCAATATAGGGGGACAAAAGAACATTCCAATTGCTAAATGTAGCATTCAAATATGTGAACACTTCTTGTAGCACACACACACACACACACACACACACACACACACACACACACACACACACACACACACACACACACACACACACACACACACACACACACACACACACACACACACACACACACACACACACACACACACACACACACACACACACACACACACACACACACACACACACACACACACACACACACACACACACACACACACACACACACACACACAGCAAATAGCATTGCAGCAATCAATCAAGTGGAATCCAATTAAGATTCTGGTTATGAGGCCGGTATGAAGCGACAACGTGGCTCCATGTAAATATTACATCGTACACGTGTACATATACACGTGTACATATACACACACGGTGCAAAATTCATCAGTCGACCAAACAGTCACAACCGCTCCAGAGCATCGAGTGCACCCGTGTACGATTTGCATAAGAAAGGACCGTACGTATATCGGCTGTTTGTGTGACGCTTCACAAGGTTAATAGGTGTGGGACAAGAGATGAACTGGCAATGAACGAAATGACGATATAATCGGGGCAGGTTGCAACACGCCCCGGGTCGTTCCCTCGCCAATCGACCCGGAGGGGGTATTGACTTTAGGAGATTAGAGCTGACCGCAGGGCTAGCACCTTTTACCCTCCGGTCCTCTGAAGGACAGCCAGCAGCACCGGCTTCAGACAAATACCTACAACATAGATTTTAAATATATATATATCTATATATATATCTATATATATATATATATATATGCACACGGATGTGCAACATCACTGATATGCCAGCACCGTCTGCATTATTTGCAGACTTATGATCCGATAAGGGACTATTAAGTGAGTCCCCATTGACAAAAGGAAGACCGATCGGATGGCATATTGATCAGATATGTACTGTACTGTATAATAATAATGAAGCAGCGTTATCGAGCCAGTGTGGCGACTACAATAAGTCCTTAATGGCTGTACAGTATAGATTTTAACCTTTGAAACACCGCTCTAAATTAAGAAAAGGGGCAGCGGTTTGATGTTTTTGTCATCTTCAGAAAGTCAGTGGTGGTTGTACAAAAAAAAATGACAGCCTTCATCGCACACCTGAACCTGAGAAAATATATATCCATTTGCCAAGGACAGGTCTACAAAGATAGCAATCTACGCATCAGAAAGCGCGTCTTTGTACGCAGCAGGTGTGTATTCAGTGTGGTAGCCTTCTCCCACGGCTCACTCATTTAGTCATTTAGCAGATGCTCGGAGCCACATGATTTGCACAGCGACTTGGAGGACAGATAGAGGTGGAGGGGGGGGGCTGTTTGGATTGGCTTTCGACTACTAGTGGGGATCCAGCCCCAGAACCCAGGTAACACCCTTGTTTTACACCATCCCGCCCAGGTACATGAACCGTCTCAGGACAGTGCAAAGGTCAACAGGAAAGCAACAAACAAAAAAAAGAAGTGATTTGTTTCTTTAGTTTAAAGTTCCCACACAATGAAAGATAGTTGGTTAGCTATCGTTTAATTACTTCAATGCGATATAGACCAAAAATGTAGGGACAAAAGCTCTCACAAGACCTCACTCACGTAAAACTGAAAAATAACACTTGAGAAATCGACTCAAGTAAAAGTAAATAAATAACCTAGTTAATAAATGACTCAAAGTGCATACAACTGAGATCACCCACTCTCTCCATCTCTTCTTCTTTCTCTCCATCTCTTCTTCACCTACCCTTCTCTCTCTCCATCGCTCATCTACCCTTCTCTCCCCGTCTTCCTCACCAACAATCCTCTCTCCATCTTTCCCTCTCTTCCTCACCTACCCTTCTCTCTGTTCATCTCTTCCTCTCTCCCCCTCTCTTCTTCACCTACCCTTCTCTCTCTCTCCCTTTCTCTCTCCCCTTTCTTCCTCACCTACCCTTCTCTCTCTCCCTCTCATCCTCACCTACCCTTCTCTCTCTCTCTCCCTTTCTCTCTCCCCTTTCTTCCTCACCTACCCTTCTCTCTCTCCCTCTCATCCTCACCTACCCTTCTCTCTCTGCCTCTCATTCTCACCTACCCTTCTCTCTCCCTCTCATCCTCACCTACCCTTCTCTCTCTCCCTCTCATTCTCACCTACCCTTCTCTCTCTCACTCTCCTCCTCACCTACCCTTCTCTCTCCCTCTCATCCTCACCTGCCCTTCTCTCTCCCTCTCATCCTCACCTACCCTTCTCACTCCCTCTCATCCTCACCTACCCTTCTCACTCTCTCCATCTGTTCCTCTCTCCCCCTCTCTTGTCCAAAAATGCGCAAACAATGCAGGATCACGGCCTGACTTTGAGGCAACAACATATAGGAAGCTATGCGCGCGCTCTCTCTCTCTCTCTCTCTCACAGTATTGTTACAGAGATACATTGTTATGGTGATGCATTATTGTTATTGTGATACAGGATTGTTAGTGATACAGGATTGTTATGGTGATGTAGTATTGTTATGGTATTTAAGTATTGTTATAGTGATACAGTATTGTTATGGTGAAACAGTATTGTTATGGTGATATAGAATTGTTATGGTGATACAGTATTGTTAGTGATACAGTAATGTTATTGTGATGCAGTATTGTCATGGTGATGCAGTATTGTTATTGTGATACAGGATTGTTAGTGATACAGTATTGTTAGTGATACAGTATTGTTATGGTGATACAGTATTGTTATGGTGATGCAGGATTGTTAGTGATACAGTATTGTTATGGTGATACAGTATTGTTAGTGATACAGGATTGTTAATGATACAGTATTGTTAGTGATACAGGATTGTTAGTGATACAGTATTGTTAGTGATACAGTATTGTTAGTGATACAGTATTGTTATGGTGATACAGTATTGTTAGTGATACAGGATTGTTAGTGATACAGTATTGTTATGGTGATACAGTATTGTTAGTGATACAGGATTGTTAGTGATACAGTATTGTTAGTGATACAGTATTGTTAGTGATACAGTATTGTTATGGTGATACAGTATTGTTAGTGATACAGGATTGTTAGTGATACAGTATTGTTAGTGATACAGTATTGTTAGTGATACAGTATTGTTAGTGATACATTAATGTTATGGTGATACAGTATTGTTAGTGATACAGGATTTGTTAGTGATACAGTATTGTTAGTGATACAGTATTGTTAGTGATACAGTAATGTTATGGTGATACAGTATTGTTAGTGATACAGTATTGTTATGGTGATATAGTAGTGCCGGTCTCCCTCCACAGACTTAAAGCTACTCTTAATGACATTGAATCAGGCCAATGTGTCTGTAGATGCTTCCATTTCTTATGTTATGGTTGTGATTGTATTTGTATGTAACTGCTGCTGCTATTAGTGTGTATCACTAACAATACTGTAACCCAATAACAATTCTACATCACCATTACAATACTATATCACCATAACAATACTGTATCACTAACAATACTGTAACCCAATAACAATTCTACATCACCATTACAATACTATATCACCATAACAATACTATATCACCATAACAATCCTGTATCATCATAACAATACTGTATCACTAACAATACTGTATCACCATAACAATCCTGTATCACCATAACAATACTGTATCACAATAACAATACTGTATCACCATAACAATACTGTATCATCATAACAATACTGTATCACAATAACAATACTGTATCACCATAACAATACTGTATCACTAACAATACTGTATCACTAACAATACTGTATCACCATAACAATACTGTATCACTAACAATACTGTATCACCATAACAATACTGTATCACTAACAATACTGTATCACCATAACAATACTGTATCACTATAACAATCCTGTATCACCATAACAATACTGTATCACCATAACAATACTGTATCACTAACAATACTGTATCACCATAACAATCCTGTATCACCATAACAATACTGTATCACCATAACAATACTGTATCACTAACAATACTGTATCACTAACAATACTGTATCACCATAACAATACTGTATCACTATTACAATACTGCATCACCATAACAATACTGTATCACGAACAATACTGTATCACCATAACAATACTGTATCACTAACAATACTGTATCACTAAAACAATACCACATCACCATAACAATACTGTATCATCTATTACAATACCGCATCACCATAACAATACTGTATCATCATAACAATACTGTATCACTAACAATACTGTATCACCATAACAATACTGTATCACTAACAATACCGCATCACCATAACAATACTGTATCACTATAACAATACTGTATCACTATAACAATACTATATCACTAACAATACTGCATCACCATAACAATGTTTCTCTGTAACAATACTGTATCACCATAACACTACTTTAAAATCATAACAATACTACATCACCATAACAATACTGTATCACTAACAATACTGTATCACTAACAATACTGCATCACCATAACAATGTTTCTCTGTAACAATACTGTATCACCATAACACTACTTTAAAATCATAACAATACTACATCACCATAACAATACTGTATCACTAACAATACTGTATCACTAACAATACTGCATCACCATAACAATACTGTATCACTAACAATACTGTATCACTATAACAATACTGTATCACTAACAATACTGTATCACTAACAATACTGCATCACCATAACAATACTGTATCACTAACAATACTGTATCACTAACAATACTGTATCACTAACAATACTGTATCACTATAACAATACTGTATCACTAACAATACTGTATCACTAACAATACTGCATCACCATAACAATACTGTATCACTAACAATACTGTATCACTAACAATACTTTATCACTAACAATACTGCATCACCATAACAATACTGTATCACTAACAATACTGTATCACCATAACAATACTGTATCACTATAACAATACTGTATCACTAACAATACTGTATCACCATAACAATCCTGTATCACAATAACAATACTGTATCACCATAACAATACTGCATCACTAACAATACTGTATCACCATAACAATACTGTATCACTATAACAATACTGTCACCATAACAATACTGTCACTATAACAATACTGCATCACCATAACAATACTGTCACCATAACAATACTGTCACTATAACAATACTGTATCACTATTACAATACTGTATCACTTTAACAATACTGTATCACTTTAACAATGTAACTCTGTAACAATACTGTATCCCCATAACAATTTAACTCTGTAACAATACTGTATCCCCATTACAATACTTGTACACCATAACAATGACCATGACAATAATACACACATCCTGTAGGTTAGGTTTGGACCTATGCGTCAACAGGCTCGAGTTATGGGCTACTTTAGTTACATAGTTGTATGATAGGGACAGGACAACACATGGGCGTATAATAACATCATATAATAATAATATGAATATAAATAGTAATAATAATAATAATGGCAAGGTGTTCTGTGGGAGGGGAGGGGAGGGGAGGGGGGAGGGAGGGCGTAACGCTACGAACTGACGCAACGTCAACGTGTGTCTTAACGTGTCAACACTGAAGGTGACTTTGTGTGTGTGTATGTGTGTGTGTGTGTGTAAGTAAGTAAGTAAAAGAGACATTACAGTTTTTACATGTTTAGTTTAAGTGGAGATATTGACAGCGGCAGCCACCGCAAGCGTGTTTTTTTGTTAAGTGCGTCACGGACGCATGCCGGGTGCGTGAGGGGTGTTACCTCCTCTCGAGGTCCTTCTGGAAGGGTTTGAGGTAGGGGTCCATTTGGAAGAGACTGTGGAGCCCAGGAGGAAATGAAACCTTATCCTCTTCAGTGGTGTCTGCCATGGCCCTGCGTGCCTCTCTCTCTCTACAGGGGAGACCAGTCGAGTGCCGAGCGACAGCTAAACGCAGAGCTCTTTTGTGTGTGTGATGAAACCCCTGCTGCGTTCAGCCAATCTGAATGGGGCGCCTCCCATCTAGAACAATCTTCACCATCTTCACCCTCGGGTCGTTGTTGTTGTTGTTTTTTGGGGAGAGAACTAGTCGCCCACCGGGTTGCAGCGGCAGCAGGATGTGATGTTTAATGGTCGGTGTTTCTTTAAGATGACAGAGTCGGAAACCGTGACGTCACAATATCCCAACCGGCAACGTGTGTGTGTGTGTGTGTGTGTGTGTGTGTGTCAGACACATGCAATCCTGTTACAGTGATGTGGGTGTGTGTACTGTCTATAGTGCATAGGATTTATGCATTTGTGGATATTATTATTTATGAATGAACTAGATGTAGCCTGATAGTTGCAGGTTGACCTGTCATATCTATTATGACCGATCTATTCTGAATTATTAATATTAAAACCATCACTGTCAAAATATAAAATATTATGATTATTTTTGATAATATAATATAACAATAATAATAATATTTATAATACTAAATATTATTAGAATTATTATTATTATTATTATATTAATAATCATATGAATAATATTTAATGTTCTTATTTAATATATTACACTTTGTTTCTCCTGTTTATCTGTTTTATCCTTATCCTGAGTAAAAACATTCCATATTATTAATATAATTATTTGGATAGTAATTATAACAGTAATAATAATAAAAAAATGTATTATTATTAATAAAACTATTTGATTGTTATAATAATACGATTTTTTTTGTTATTATTATAATAATTATTAATTGTATCAATATTTTATAGCAGTAATTATCAAATTATAGGTATAGCATAGATTGTAACAATATACTTTATGCTAATATCTGTTCAATATTGTTCTACTAATGTTTCACAAATCTGGTGATATTTTGGTGTCAGGATGCTCACCACGAATCTGCCCTAACTCTATAACAAGGTTGACCCCTAGATATTACAAAATGAGGTTACAATGGTGGTACTAGAGGTCAGTGGGCGGAGCCTGGTGTTGATATTAGCCTGTCAGTCACTCTAACCTTTGGCCACTAAAATCACATTACATAGGTGTGTGTGTGTGTGTGTGTGTGTGTGTGTGTGTGTGTGTGTGTGTGTGTGTGGCAGGAGGGGAGTATGTTTAGGGTGTGTGTGTGTGCGTTTGTGTGTGTAGGGGGGCATGTGTAAGGGGGAGGGAGGTTTTTACTCTGTATTTGTGTGTGTGTGTGTGTGTGTGTGTGTGTGTGTGTGTGTGTGTGTGTGTGTGTGTGTGTGTGTGTGTGTGTGTGTGTGTGTGTGTGTGTGTGTGTGTGTGTGTGTGTGTGTGTGTGTGAGACTACAAGAGCTGTGGCGGTGGCAATGTCCTGGACAGAGGGTGAAGTTGTATATTTTGTATAGTGTTGTATAGTTGTACATTGATTTATATATACATATTGCTCTTTTCTGTGCCGATATTTTGCATTTTATAAATTGCATTTTTATTTTAATTTTTTAACTTTATTCTATTTTTATTCTATTTTTATCTATTTTTTGATCTTATTTTTATAACTGCTGTCTGTCGTCGGGTATTGCACATAAGATTTTCACATCACTGCTTTATACTTGTGTAAACTGTGAAGTGACAATAAGCTTGACTTGACTTGACTTGAGTTCCCCAGCGCCACCTGTTGGTGACTGCTACTCACTCTCTAGCGCAACGCTGTCCTATAATAAAACCCGGCTAGCGGCCCTGTTTCTGCCCTTACCATGGAAACCCAGACCACCCCATGAACTGCCTGTTTTCCCCATTTGTGAAATGGTTGTCCGCTGTGTTAATTGCTGATTGTGTTCACCTGCGGTCCATTCGGCCGGTTCTGGCCCCTTGCCGTCGATTCTGGCTGTTCCAGCTGAGGCTCCGCTCAAATTTGTTCTTTTGCTTGGAAATGAGGAATGTTCCTCCATAGTGAAATGACCCAGTATCTAAATGGCAGCCATGATAAGAGCTGGTAGAGTCCTCTAAATGCTCAGGAAACGCTTCCTTCCTTATCTGCTTTAGCATATAGGGTACACCAGACCATCCTTTACGAAAGGAAAGGAGATAGTGCCGCCCACAATTCCTTGCGGCAGAAACATTTATAGTGACACACCGTTCGGTCGTTCACCTCATGACGTTGTTTTCCATCGAGGTCAAGCAAACATGGTTGGGAAAAGACCATAAAAGTAGGAGTAGAAAGTAGGACGTCATTAGTTTGACAAGTTGACTTGAGCCTGTGTCTCAATTGCTTCCTCTAAGCTTGATACCTATTTAGGAAGCTCCCTTGTTAGGTACCTTCTTTGTGAAAATGCTTCATGAAGTGTTACAGTCAAACCAAAGACAGTGATGTCAAATTAACTATTCTAGCTGTTTGCCATTGTGGAGTGTGTGTGTGGTTGAAGCAGCCTCACCTGGCCCCAGTCAGACTGATTAGAGTCTGGTTGAAGCAGCCTCACCTGGCCCCAGTCAGACTGATTAGAGTCAGGTTGAAGCAGCCTCACCTGGCCCCAGTCAGACTGATTAGAGTCAGGTTGAAGCAGCCTCACCTGGCCCCAGTCAGACTGATTAGAGTCTGGTTGAAGCAGCCGCACCTGGCCCCAGTCAGACTGATTAGAGACTGGTTGAAGCAGCCTCACCTGGCCCCAGTCAGACTGATTAGAGTCTGGTTGAAGCAGCCTCACCTGGCCCCAGTCAGACTGATTAGAGTCTGGTTGAAGCAGCCGCACCTGGCCCCAGTCAGACTGATTAGAGACTGGTTGAAGCAGCCTCACCTGGCCCCAGTCAGACTGATTAGAGTCTGGTTGAAGCAGCCGCACCTGGCCCCAGTCAGACTGATTAGAGTCTGGTTGAAGCAGCCGCACCTGGCCCCAGTCAGACTGATTAGAGACTGGTTGAAGCAGCCTCACCTGGCCCCAGTCAGACTGATTAGAGTCTGGTTGAAGTAGCCTCATCTGGTGCCAATCCGATTGATTACAGTCTGGGGCTGGTGAGGCTCCCAGGCTTAGATTACCAAAGACCCACAGGTTTGCACCTGTGGGCCTTTGATAATCGAATTCATGTAATTATGCCGTTACACGTGTTTATTCAAACAATGAAATGGACAAATTTGATTGGTTCTTCTGGGATATGGTCCTGTGCTGTTGTTTGTGCGTCAAAGTAAAGTTGTGTTGACTGTTAAGATGTTTCAGTTGTTATTTTCTGCAAGCTAACAGTTGGACGTCCCAATTAAAACATGTAGATCAAAACACTGGTTCCAGTCGGCTATAATTGTGCTTAGTGGAAACATTATTAGCAAAACAACAGGAAATCCAGTTTATAAAAAAAAGTACTTTTAATCATTTATTAAACTTCTGAGGAATTAATTCTGAAAGTACAGGGGAGAGCTATTAAAGCCCCGCTTACAAATGTTTAGTACAAAAGTAAAAGACCGGGGGGAGCCGGGGAAACTTTTAGAAAACTGCTGGACTGTTTCTAAACAAAACAATTACTTCCGCCGTCAAACCTGGGAAATCAATATGGTCATGCGGTGAAACACTCATAGCTACACGATAAGCAGCAAAATACCCCACTTGTTGTTTGTCGAATTTTATTGCGATGGGAGTCGAGTTTTAGACATTGATTGATGTCTGCTGCAATGCATAGAGAACAAGCGAATAAGCATCACTGCTGATATGTTTCAAAGTTTGTTTATGTGCTATCAGAAAACAACACAATCTACTGACTTAACAACAGCAACAACTCACCCTAACCTTTTTTTGTATTTGTTAACTATGAACTGTGATCAATTTGATATTTTAACAGTCGAGGCTGCCACTAGCCATTAAAATGGCTGCATGAGGGCTCTTCCGGAAGACAAGACACAGGTTGAATGAGGTTTATTGCAGAGTTTTGAATAATGGTGAACAGAGCAGATGGTTTTTATTTGTTTTACTTGTTGAACATTGCAATTTATCTGTAATACACCTCATCTTATTTTTATCTTATTATTTTTATTTTGAATTTTTTGAAATTTCTCTGTTCCTCTCTATGTATGTATTGCGACTGTTGCACAACAATTTCCCTTGTGGATAAATAAAGTCCATCTATCTATCTATCTATCTATCTATCTATCTATCTATCTATCTATCTATCTATCTATCTATCTATCTATCTATCTATCTATCTATCTATCTATCTATCTATCTATCTGGTACATGGTAGAGCTCTCCTCCAGTGTGTGTGGTGGTTGCTGGTTTAACCGGTGGGCCTTGATTAACAATGACCCACAGGTGTGCAGCCTCACCAGCCGATAGAGTACTCTAACTCAGGCCAGATGAGGCTGCTTAAACCGGCCACCAACCACACCACACACGCCCCATATATGTTTTATATATGTTTCTATATGAACAAAGCAGTTATTCCTGAAGCCCTTTATTCAGAGTACAACAAACCCAACAAAGAGACAAGGAACTGAAACTCCACTGAAGAAAATCAATCCTGAAAAGGAACACAGTAGATGGATCCATCTTGGTTCCATCCACTAGCCGGGTGGTGGAACTGAGCCTGCAAGGTGAATGAGGCCCCGAGGTCCCCGGTGGCAGAGACCTCCTCAGCTGGTTGGTTGTTTGTAACCACGGTGATGGATGTTCTTCAGTGGCTACTAAGCTGCTCAGACCCACATAGAGCAGCCCCCCCCAACCCCACGCATGCTCCAGGTGCTGTTCCAGGTGTTGTTTGTGTGTAGGGTGTGTGTGGAGCAGGAGAGGGTGGGATACCTGGCTACAGACTCTACACACTTCCCAGCACAACCCATACAATTTCATTTATTTAACCAGGTGAGACTTGTTCAGATAATGGATAATGGACCATGGCAGGGACCAGGTGAACACAGCTAGAAATGAATTGGTAACATTTATTTGCATGGCCTGTATACTCGATGTAGGCTAGTGTGTTTCAGTGTGTGTGTGTGTGTGTGTGTGTGTGTGTGTATATCAGTGATGAACCGTGTCTATCACAACTGGACCTTCTGTAGAAGGTTGTGGACCTTCTACAGACTGACGTCACTTTATGCCTTATCTCATTTAGGCAGATCAGATTGTCACAGCCAATTTCCAATTTGACCATAGTTGGTAAAGCAGTGTCCATGTAGTGAAGTTACAGCACAACACAGACCACCAC
The DNA here is from genome assembly GCA_027704905.1 of Muraenolepis orangiensis. Taxonomy (NCBI): domain Eukaryota; kingdom Metazoa; phylum Chordata; class Actinopteri; order Gadiformes; family Muraenolepididae; genus Muraenolepis; species Muraenolepis orangiensis. The sequence goes on from CM050999.1 coordinate 11,895,604, forward strand.
ACACAAGCTATCGATGAAAGGGACGGTCTAAAACAATACGTGAAAAGGCTTAACGTAACTTAAAGTTCCAAAACAGCGATCAATAATCACCAAATGTCTCTGGCATATTAATGTCAATTAGCACATTCACTTGTCAAAATATCAAAACCTAAATCCTACTATCAAGTCAAGTCAAGTCAAGTCAAGTTTATTGTCACTTCACAGTTTACAGTTTAGTATAAAGCAGTGATGTGAAATTCTTGTGTGCAATACCCGATGACAGACAGCAGTTATAGAATAAGATAAAATAAAAATAGATAAAAATAAATAAAAATAGAATAAAAAATAGAATAAAAAATAGAATAAGGAATATAAAATAAAAATAAAAAATGCAATTTATAAAATGCAAAAATCAGCACAGAAAAGAGCAATATATATATATAAATCAATGTAATAAAATATACATTGTTATATGTTATACGCCCTTGTTCAGCAGCCTGATGGCCTGACTGTGGAAGCTATCTCTAAGCCTATTTGTACGACACTTGATACTGCGGTATCGCCTGCCTGACGGTAATAGTGAGTAAAGTTCGTGGCTGGGGTGGGCAATGTCTTTTATAATTCTTTTGGCCTTGGCCACGCACCGCTGGTTGTAAATGTCCAGGAGGGAGGGGAGCTCACCTCCAACGATATACTGGGCCGTCCGCACCACCCTTTGAAGCGCTCTGCGCTCGAGTGCCGTGCAGTTCCCGTACCAGGCGGTGATACACCCTGTCAGAACACTCTCGATGGTGCCGTTGTAGAATGTTCTCAGGATGCGGGGGCCCATGCTGAATTTCTTCAGACGCCTGAGAAAATACAGGCGTTGTTGGGCCTTTTTCACCACGTGTGTGGTGTGCGTGGACCATGTGAGGTCCTCGGAGATGTGCACGCCGAGGAACTTGAAGCTGCTGACCCTCTCTACTGCAACGCCGTCGATGGAGATAGGGCTGTGCTCTCCCCTCTGCCTCCTGAAGTCCACGATCAGCTCCTTGGTCTTCTTGACGTTGAGGGCGAGGCTGTTCTCCTGGCACCACTGCTCCAGCGATCCGACCTCCTCCCTGTAGGCTGTCTCGTCGTCGCCGGCGATCAGGCCCATCACTGTCGTGTCGTCAGCAAACTTGACGATGACGTTGGAGCTGTGCATAGCCATGCAGTCGTGGGTGTAGAGGGAGTAGAGGAGAGGGCTCAGCACGCATCCCTGGGGGGCTCCCGTGTTGAGGGTCAGTGGCTCTGATGTGGTGCTGCCCATCCTCACCACCTGGCGGCGGTCCGACAGGAGGTTCAGTATCCAGCTGCACATGGATGGGGGTACGCCTAGACCTCTCAGCTTGGTGTCGAGCTTGGCAGGAACTATTGTGTTGAATGCTGAGCTGTAGTCCACAAACAGCATTCGCACATAACAGTTCTTCCCCTCCAAGTGGGAAAGGGCAGTGTGGAGGGCCATGGCAATTGCGTCGTCCGTGGATCTATTTTGACGATATGCAAATTGCCATGGGTCCAGCGTGGTAGGTAACACGGAGCAAATAAAGTCCTTGACCAACCTCTCGAAGCATTTGCTAACGATCGAGGTGAGGGCCACAGGTCTGTAGTCATTCAGGCATGTTACCTTGGTTTGTTTAGGGACAGGCACGATGGTGGATATCTTGAAGACCGCGGGGACAACAGCCTGGGACAGGGAGAGGTTGAAGATGTCTGCAAAGACTCCTGCCAACTGGTCTGCGCATGCTCTGAGGACGCGGCCCGGAATGTCGTCGGGGCCTGCCGCCTTACGGATGTTCAGCCGCTTAAAGGTGCGGCGCACATCCGCCTCCGAGATGCGCAGCTGGCTGGTCTCCCCAGTCGGTGCTGGCTTCGGCGGGCTGCCGTTTACGTCGAACCGAGCAAAAAATGTATTTAGCTCTCCTGGGAGGGAGGTAGAGGAGTTCTCTACACAACTGGTTCTCCCTCTGAAGTTCGTTATATTCTGCAGCCCCTGCCACATACCCCTCGCATCGTGTTTCTTGAATTTATCTTCCACTCTGTCCTTATACTCCCGCTTGGCAGTGACGATGGTCTTACGGAGGTCGTAACGGGCTCTCGTATATTCCTCCGTATTCCCGGAACCAAAGGCGGCGTTACGCGCATGTAGGGCAGCGCGAACATCGCCGTTAATCCACGGTTTCTGGTTGGGATATATCCGAACCGACTTGGTCGGAACAACGTCATCTATGCACTTCTTGATGAACCCGGTGACCGACGACGCGTACTCGTTGATGTTATTGTCCGAGGCAACGCGGAACATGTGCCAGTCAGCGTGATCAAAACAATCCTGCAGCGTAGAATCTGATTGGTCCGACCAGCATTGGACCTCCCTCACAGCGATCGGTTGCTGCTTCAGTCTCTGCCTATAGGCGGGGAGCAGCTGGATAGAGCGGTGATCTGATTTGCCGAACGGTGGGCGGAGGAGGGCCTTGTAGCCATCACGGAAGGGAGTGTAGCAGTGGTCGAGGATCCGCTCGCCCCGTGTGTTGCTCTTTATGTGTTGGTAGAACTTCGGGAGAACCTTCTTCAGGTTCGCCTTGTTGAAGTCCCCCGCTACGATGAGAGCAGCCTCGGGGTGGGCCGACTCCTGTTCGCTGATAGCCCCGTACAGTTCCTTCAGCGCTGTGTCCGTGTTGGCTTGTGGGGGAATGTAAACAGCGGTCACGGTTACCGCTGTAAACTCCCGAGGTAGCCAGTATGGACGGCACATAAGCATCAGGTACTCCAGGTCCGGGGAACAGAAAGACTTGAGGGGATGTACATGACTTTGGTTGCACCAAGATCTGTTTATCATGAGACATACCCCCCCTCCGCGATCTTTACCGGAGAGAGCCTTTGTTCTGTCCGCCCGGTGTACGGAAAATCCCGTCGGCTCGATAGCTGCGTCGGTAACCCCCTCCGACATCCATGTCTCCGTAAGGCAGATAATGCAATTGTCCCTAGTTTCCCGGTGGAATTGAATACGAGCCTGTAGTTCGCTTAACTTATTGTCCAGAGACTGTACATTAGCCAGTAGAATGGTGGGTAGTGGGGGGCGATCGGATCGACATCTCAGCCTGACTAGCACGCCGGCTCGCTTCCCTCGCTTCCTCCGGCGACGCTTGCGCGTAATCGTGCCCAAAATGGACGGAGATAATCCAGCTGTGACTTCGGGCGGGACGTCCGAGTCGAAAGAGTGAAAAAACTCCGGTAGGCGGCGAGCGACTGTCGATCTGATCTCCCAAAGTGTGCAAAAGTTATAAGTGAACTTGCTGCTAACATCCTGAACTAAAAAAGTTGCAATAAAAAGAATAAATAACAAAAAACTGCGTCGTCGTGCGGGAGCTCGCGACACGGCAGCCATCTCGTACGGCGCCATACTCCATCTATCACGGAAGTTATGTTACATTAAGTGTTTTCCTCTCATAAAGCTGCGTTAAGACTTTTCCTTACTGGCTCAATAGAGAGGAAAACACTCAGTGTCACATAACGTCCATAATGGTAGGATTTAAGTTGAGATATTGACAGGTGAGTGCTATTGACAAGACATATGCCAGAGAAATTAGGTGATAATTGATCGCGGTTTTGTAACTCTTAGTTACGTTAAGTCACGTTAAGCGATGCAAAGAAAGATCAAGTCAAAACTCTCAATTTAAATGCACAACAATGCTTAACAAACTCAAGACAGCCATTAACTAATTATTCAACAAGTGTGTGGAAACAAAATGCAACAACCAGCTCAACGAGACGCAACATTGTGCCAAAAAAAACAACGTAGCACTATGCTAGATCCTAGCCAGTGAACCTTCTAGCGCACTATGGAACTGTGGGGAAATCTGAAAGAATACGCCCATTGGCTACAAATCACTATATGATTGGTTGATCAAATTGTCAATCCAAACATACGCTCTCATTGAGTCTAAGGGCCAAAGCAATCGGGAATACTTTGGTTGAAGGATATTCTTCCCAGCAACCCAGAAAAATATCTGATTGGTTGCATTGTTTTTCCAACACAAAACCGTAGTGCATGGAGCGAGAAAGACAAACAAATCAACAAAACACTTTAATATAACAGATAACAACACAGATACGATTCTCATTTATTCATTTTATTTAAATTGTATTCAATTGTATTACATTTTATTAATAACATTTATTCGATTTTTTTTTGTTTCATCTGAAAGTTCCAGGGTCTTCTCTGAATACCTTGAAGACCCTGATGCTTCACCACTGGTGTATATGCTCAGAACCCTTAATGAGTGGACGGTGGAGGCATGATATGTAAATGGCTGTACAGATAGATGAGTATAGCATATGGATATACAGATGAGTGGAGATGGATGGATTAATGGATGGATGAGCAGGTAAGTGGATTGATGATGAAAGGATGGATGGATGATAGATGATGATGGATGATAGATGATGGATGATGAAAGGATGGCTGATAGATGATGGATGATGAAAGGATGGATGATAGATGCTGATGGATGGTTGAGCAGGTAAGTGGATGGATGATGGACGGATTGGCAGGTGAGTGGTTGGATGATGGATGGATGATGAAATAATGATGGATGGATAATGGATGGATGATGGATTAATGAGCAGGTGAGTGGATGGATGGATGTGAGGATGATGAATGGATGATGGATGATTGATGCAGGGTGGGTATGACAGTCACTAGTCTCCTAGAACCCATTCTGCATGACACAATGAATACCCGAACGGAAGGGGAAAAAAACAACCCTTCCATCCAGATGAGGCGTGTGTTGACACCCTTGACACGCGTTGATATCAGAGTTGGGAGAAAGAGAGAGAGAGAGAGAGAGAGAGAGAGAGAGAGAGAGAGAGAGAGAGAGAGTATATTGTCAGACGGCCCCACACCCCTGTCGGCTGACAGCCATCGATGCAGCTTTCCCCCCCCCCCCTTCACCTGGGAAGTGTTCGTAGGTACAGCCTCATTCACACGTCTCTCACATCCGCAACAGCGGCAGAAACAAAGGGGTTTTAATTAGGTGAATGCCGATCGGCGTAAACAAAAAACTTACGTGTTTCGAATTCCGGCGTGTATCGCTTCCTTCTCACACACTTTCTCTGGCTGCGGCAGTATTGCCATCGTGTTTAGGTAATTAGCGCACGCATAATCATACAAATTGGTGTCGATATGAACATCTTCACAGACGCAGCGTCGGCGCTTGGAAAAGACGCTGCTTTTGCAAAAAAAAAAAACAGCATTCTAAAGACTTTTAAAAAAATATTGCGGGTGGAGTCACGGTGATTAAAATACCGGGTTGGGGGTTGGGGAGGGGCGGGCAAGGTGAGGGGGGGGTTTAAGTACTTGAACCGGATTCCTGGAGATGCTGGGTTTAAGATGCAATAACCTCCTCACTTGAGGGTGTGTGTAGGGGAGGAGGGGGGGGGGGGTTAAATTACTTGTCAAATACACTCGGCTCGCTGAACATACATAATTCTCCTGGAATGAAAAAAATACCGCTTTCCCCCGGTGAGCGCGAAAAGCGTTTGAGGAGGAGGATAACCTTAATGGCACTGAGGAAGCGCGTGCATGGAGAGCAACGCTAATAGAAGAGGAGAGATAAGATTCCCTCCAGACGTGGCAGGTCAAGGATGGAGTAGAGGACATCTCTACCGTGACAAGAGCCCTCTTTAATTAGGGACATTATGGAAGTAGAAGCGGGGGGGGGGGGGGGGGGGGTGGCATCCAGAGATACAGCCTCAGGTAGCTTGCCATCGCAAGGATCCCTCTGCCACAGCAGTGGGTCTTTATAGTTTAGTGTATAACGCTGCACAGCTCTTCTGCACATCGCCCCGAACAAATGGGTGGCGGATAGCGATTGCGGTTAGCAATTGTGGGGGGCACTCAGGGGCAGGGTGATAGTGATCGAGTGTTTCACTCCCAGCCGTAAGCCTCTGGGTTCGATGCCCCATGCCAGTAGCCTACCTGTAGTCACCTACAGTGAACGCTGACTCCTGTTGATGTCTCTGCTCGCTAAACTAAACTGCAGCGCTGCTGCCTCACTATAACAATAACAACATCCTGGGTTGTCAGGTGTGAATGATGGTAGCATCCCAGCTGCTCTGTTTATATTTCCCTTCATACAGAGAGTGCTGTGATCCTGTACGGTTCCGTCTGTGGTTATTTTGTGAAATGACAAAAAAAAATCTGTTTTTTGTACAACAATGCGTATTTGAAATGGCATTAAATGACATTACGTCCAGTGAACATTTCAAGAGTAAGTGCGTGAGGCCACGAGCTAATCAGAGCCTAATATGTTAATAGATACATACACACAGGCACACACAGACACACAGACAGACAGACGTAGCTACTGATGGTTTCAGACTTCAAAAGGAGAAACTATGTGTGCTTTCAGAGTGGTCACAGAGACATCCGGAGAACATGGATCTCTTAACTGCTGTTAAAGAGGTCCTATTATGGTTTTGTGGTTTTTCCCTTTTCTCTTTAGTGATTTTTTTGGAATGTAAAAAAGTCTGCAAAGTAAAAAAAAAGAAAAAAGAAACAGAAAGCACCTCTCCTGACCAGCCTAAAACGGCTAATTTTCAAAACGCTTTACTTCCGTTACTTGATGACATCACTATCATAACACATGTCCCTGAGCCCTCCTTAGAGGTGTTTTCAGCTGCGCAGGACTCAAGGAGGCGTGGCATTTCCGACACATTCTCTCAGCGGTTGACCAATCATAACATAGTGGGCCAGCTGACCAATCACAGCAGACTGGGGAGCAAATGTTCAGGTCGTCAAGAGACAGGACCTTAAACAAAGTGTTTACAACAGTAGAGTGTGAAAAGGGTTCTGCAGCTAAATGTACAATATGAGAAAACTTAAATGAACTAATATTGAACTTGCTTAAACGCACATGCTGAATATCACGGTTCCTTCGTGCTTTTCATGCTGTTTGATGATGGCAAACAAACACATTAAACTTTTTTACAACAATTATTACAATTATACAATTACAATTGTAACGATCAGGGCGCATCAGAGCAGATAAATCAGTGGCAGGGCTAATAAAAACATGTTTAATTCACACATCGCATTATTACACACATTAAAGCACATCTTCATCAAAGAAGCCTATTCAACAAGACGCTGGTGTTGGGTGTAGGGGCAAAGTGGTGGTCGTGTGGTGGTTGCTGACTGGTTTAAGGCAAGCAGCCTGCACAGCTGTGGTTCCTTGGTAATTAAGGAACACAGGTTAAACCAGTCATCACTACACACAGGGGAAATTAGAGAAATCCTTCCCTCATTCCCTCCTCCCTCTCTAGTAGCTCAATGTAGAGGACTATATAGTGAAATCCTTCCCTCATTCCCTCCTCCCTCTCTAGTAGTTCAATGTAGAGGACTATATAGTGAAATCCTTCCCTCATTCCCTACTCCCTCTCTAGTAGTTCAATGTAGAGGACTATATAGTGAAATCCTTCCCTCATTCCCTACTCCCTCTCTAGTAGTTCAATGTAGAGGACTATATAGTGAAATCCTTCCCTCATTCCCTACTCCCTCTCTTGAAGTTCAATGTAGAGGACTATATAGTGAAATCCTTCCCTCATTCCCTACTCCCTCTAGTAGTTCAATGTAGAGGACTATATAGTGAAATCCTTCCCTCATTCCCTACTCCCTCTCTAGTAGTTCAATGTAGAGGACTATATAGTGAAATCCTTCCCTCGTTCCCTACTCCCTCTCTAGTAGTTCAATGTAGAGGACTATATAGTGAAATCCTTCCCTCATTCCCTCCTCCCTCTCTAGTAGTTCAATGTAGAGGACTATATAGTGAAATCCTTCCCTCATTCCCTACTCCCTCTCTAGTAGTTCAATGTAGAGGACTATATAGTGAAATCCTTCCCTCATTCCCTACTCCCTCTCTCTAGTAGTTCAATGTAGAGGACTATATAGTGAAATCCTTCCCTCATTCCCTCCTCCCTCTCTAGTAGTTCAATGTAGAGGACTATATAGTGAAATCCTTCCCTTATTCCATACTCTCTACTTCCTATCTAGTAGTTTAAAAACACTACTGGAGTCTCTGTTAATGACGTCATTTCTGTCTCATAATTAAACGTGCAAGATGTACGGTGGACGTCGCGTCTTGTACGTCTGCCTTTTTTCTCTCATCGCAATGCATGATGGGATATGATGCTGGTAGTTGTACACTACTTTTGACATATAAACATTCTCAATACACATTCGGACAGCACTACAAAATCGAATACAGTGAGTAGGGAACGTAAAGTTCTCAAACTTTACCATAAACTGGTGCTGCTTTTTAACCATCTGTCTCTTTATCTTCTGGCGTGAGAGGTCCCTGTTTAAGTGTATCACGGGACATGCTCCACTGCACTACAGTGGCGTGGAATGTGCGGATAGAACATGTGGTCAAAGGCGTGCAGTGTCACTTCCTCCCCGTCGCTACTCGTGTCCAATCCTTCTAGGGGAGTAGTGTATGGGTCAGTATAAGTAACCACTAGGTGTTAAGTGTATATGAGCTGTGCCATCCCAGAGTTAGCAGGGGGGTCTGACAGGTGGAACGTGTGCAGATATGTCATATCCTCCCTGTTACTGCTTGAGTTTTAGTGGAGTAGAGTAGGAGTCATTACATTAAATATAGCCTAAATTTAAAAACGTTTTTTAGCATAATCTATCTTTCAATATTTAAGGAGCTTTATTGGAATGGAAAACGTCTTCTTCTTGGGGTTCCATCTGATGTCACAGCACACGGGGGGATAAGGAAACAGAGATTATACTAGCACTCTTCATCAGTGTGTGTGGTGGTGGCTGGTTTAACCTGTGGGTCCTTGATTACCAAGGAGCCTCACCAGCCCTCCAGACTTCAATCAGTCGGACTGGGGCCAGGTGAAGCTGCTTCAACCTGACTCTAATCGGTGTGACTGGGGCCAGGTGAGGCTGCTTCAACCTGACTCTAATCGGTGTGACTAGGGCCAGGTGAGGCTGCTTCAACCTGACTCTAATCGGTGTGACTAGGGCCAGGTGAGGTTGCTTCCAACCAACCACACACACTCCACACTACAATATTAGGTCACGGTAATGGTAATGGTAATAGGGTTCAGTTAATCTAACTTCTTAGGACTGCCACACTTTTATACACCAATGGAGGCAACAACCAGCTCATCTTGAGCGGGGTGACGTTGCTTGCTCAGGGGCAGCTCGGCACAGACATTCTGTGCCGAGCGATCGAAGTGCCGGCGATCGAACTGGCAACCATCATCACCACCAGACGATCCCTCTGTACCTTTTTGCTCCGTTCCTGTGGGAGAGACACAGCCCCACTCTCCCCCTCCCCCCCCTCCCCTCATGTGTCCAGACAAAACGTGTATGCTCTCATTCTCTCCCCATAATTAACACCGGGAACTTGTCTCTCTCGCTCAGCGGAAACAAGGGAGAAGGGGCGACAAACGGACGTGAAACCGCTCTGATTCGGAGGGCACGGAGCCGCAATTAGTTAACCAGCTTGAATCGCAAAACACTCCATTCAAACCCATTCAGTTCCCCTCTCTGCTGGCTGCACAGTGGTGTGTGTTTTAAGCTCTCCACGCTTGTGAAATATATGAATGCTTCATGTTCGCACAGCCCCGGCCGACGCCTCTTAAGCGCCGCTTTGCAAACCTTACAGCGAACACTGTTTTTGTCGAAAACTGACTGTCTTTAAAACCCCTAGCCTCTGTGGATGAAAACATGGAATATAAATTGATCGCCGTGACCATCAATGAAAATCGGTCCGTATTTCGCACACGTCTGACACATCAACAGTGAATGATATTGATAACACTCTACTTACCCCCCCAGGGGTCCCTGATCCAATACTTAAGGGGATCAATACACTTCCACATCCGATGTCTCATACACTTCACAGCCCCACCTTATCATCCGGTTTTACTTGGAAATGTCCAGCCTCTCTCTTTCTCTCTCTCTCTCTCTCTCTCTCTCTCTCTCTCTCTCTCTCTCTCTCTCTCTCTCTCTCTCTCTCTCTCTCTCTCTCTCTCTCTCTCTCTCTCTCTCTCTCTCTCTCTCTAACACAAACCCCTCAGGGTTATTCAAGTAGTTTAGAAAGGGTCCATTTTTCTTTTTACCAGCAGGTGTGTAGCTGATTAGTCATTACAAGCCTTTTCAAAACGCCAATAGTGAACTCACAAGTGGGGGAGTTGAACCGCCAATCATACTCCATCTTGGTGGACGCCTCCATTTGTGATGTCACAAAAGGGCCGATTTCCAAACGGCTTGTAATAACTAATCAGTAGCACACTTGGTGGTGAAATAGGTTGGTTTTTTTGTGAGCGGAGGCATGACGCCTATTACTCTGTCAGAGAGAAAATAGTTTATGTTCATGGCAAATATAGGAGAAACTTTACGAAGTTCTATTAATATGCACGGCCGGAACAAGAATTATTGCCTCTGTCGTTTGGTTTATATGACACACAATGGATTCCCACTGTCGTCCCCGGATGTCGGCTGGTGACAAACGTAGCTTAGTCATACCCTGATTTAGTGGAGAGGCCTTAGACCCATCGCAGGGGAGGGGGGGGGCGGGGGGGGGGGGGGCGAGGGCGGGGGAAAGGGAAGCTGATTTCTTGTCCCCAAGCGTAGGTGCCTAGCATGTCAGTGTACCAGCATGTTAATGGACCATGCATCGTATGCTACCTAGCATTATACAAGATATTTATTTGCCATTTGTAACATAAGTACATTTACATTTACATTTAAGGCATTTGGCAGACGCTTTTATCCAAAGCGACTTAAGTACAATGGAATGCTTACTCCCTTTCCCTCCCGCAGTAAACATCTCCAAAAACAATGCCATCAAAAAATAATAAATACAATATAAATAAAAATGAGCAAAAAAAGGAGAGCAAAGTGAAAATTGGTGATATGAACGTCTGTTGAATGTGCCAAAAGATTAAAAAGCATTTAAAGTGCCAGTAGTGCAGCGGCATCATGAATACAGTGCAGCACAGTGCAGTAGTTTCAATGAGTCCAGCGAAGTGTGTAAGTGTAACGTTAAAAACACTTGTGTTATGGAAGACTTTGAAAATCCTATGGATAAAATGCGGTGATAGTACATAGTATTAGGAATTTAGCGTGTGTTCCGAAAACCTGTGATGTAAAGCACTTTGGTGTGAGCTCATGCTAGATTAATGAAAGATCTGTCTAGTTATCTCTCCGTCTTATTTAATAAATGACAGACTATATTGCTTGGTGCTTATATAATAGGTTGTAGCATGAATATTGTAGCTCACACGCAGCTCATGATTTATACATCAAACACACACACAAGACCACATGGCGACGATGTGTCATTTAGTTCGGCATTCACTTCAAATATTTAGCGTTTGTGAACAGGCCATGTAGCTAATAGTAATAATTCACGATGTGTGACTGAATGTACAACATGTGATTAAAACAAATGGTTTTAAACTCACACAGGGTGGATTTCATTCATGATTTTAAAACATCACGACACTTATCGTAGAAATATGACAATACTGAATCATGGTTTGCTCACACGTTTTTGCTGATCTGATTTTGTCACACATTTTGTACTGGAGCAAGCTGTTATCTGGTGTCCTCATGTTAAAAATACAAATAATTAATAATTTCAATTGATAGTCATGAGAGAGAGAGCGAGAGAGAGAGAGCGAGAGAGAGAGAGAGGAGAGAGAGAGAGAGAGAGAGAGAGAGAGAGAGAGAGAGAGAGGAGAGAGAGAGAGAGAGAGAGAGAGAGAGAGAGAGAGAGAGAGAGAGAGAGAGAGAGAGAGAGAGATAGGGATGGTGAAATAAGTAAGAGAGAGGTGGTGAAGAGAAAGAGGAAGAGAGAGAGGGAGAGAACATTTGATGGAGAGAGAGAGAGAGAGAGAGAGAGAGAGAGAGAGAGAGAGAGAGAGAGAGAGAGAGAGAGAGAGAGAGAGAGAGAGAGAGAGAGAGAGAGAGAGAGAGAGAAGAAAAGGAAAGATAGACGATGGGAGAGAGAGGGAAATGTTTTGTGGCCCAGCGCTATGTGCTGTGTTCTGAGGGGTGAGAACGTGTTCTATGGATCCTGAGCTCACGGAAAAACAGGACACTCAGGAGGTCCCTTCGCCCACATCCTATCTGCTTTATGGAAATGAGAATGTCTGTCCGTTTGTCTATCCATCTGTCCGTATTGTTGGTCTATATAACCGATTCATCTATCATCTCTCTTTCAATCTATCTGTCCATCGCTCTAACTATCTCTCTACATGTCTCTCTCTCTCTGTCTATATGTCCGTCCATCCATCAATCATCCGTCTATCTAATAAAGTCTGCTGCTCTCTCTCTCCTCTCTCTCTCTCTCTCTCTCTCTCTCTCTCTCTCTCTCTCTCTCTCTCTCTCTCTCTCTCTCTCTCTCTCTCTCTCCATCTTATTTGATCTCTCTCTCTCTCTTTCTCTCTACCCCCCCTCTCTTTGTCCCTCTCTCAGAGCTCAGGGCGATTCATTAAAATCACATGATCTACAGTATCCACAGCCTTGCCGAGGTCTAAAAGCACTTCAGATGTCTGCCTCCTCCTCCTCCCTCCCTCCTCCTCCTCCCTCCTCCTCCTCCTCCTCCTCCTCCTCCTCCTCCTCCTCCTCCTCCTCCTCCTCCTCCTCCTCCTCCTCCTCCTCTCCTCCTCCTCTTCCTCCCTCTCCTCCACGTCTCCAGAACTCCTCGCTCTCCTTCCGTAGGAATGTATGGGCCCCGTTGTCTGCCGATGCTCTGTTCTAAAACCATACGTCGATATAGGGGCCGATTATATTAATTATATTATTCTTATTATATATATTATTATTAATATTAATATATGGCGGGGGGATGGGATAGACTGCCCTTTGTAAAAAGTTCAAAAGCGGTTGTGCCCCCTCCTCTTCTTAACAGGAAGTTGTGTGTATTTAAAAAAACTGGACAGTTAAGCAGCCATCGGTGGTCTGGACGATATTAATCACCCACTACCAATAAGTGGAGAAGCTCTTGGGGGGGGGGGATTTTTGTAAAGGAGCAAAGCGTTTAGAGGACGTTTAGAGGACACGCACCGCGGGGAATCTGATCTGTGAACGAAAAACATGTCGCGAGGCTGTCTCTCTCTCTCTCTCTCTCTCTCTCTCTCTCTCTCTCTCTCTCTCTCTCTCTCTCTCTCTCTCTCTCTCTCTCTTCTCTCTCTCTCTCTCTCTCTCTCTGGGGGCCACTGAACCACCGAACCACTGGAACCAACCAACCTCCCGCCACCAAAAACCACGCCTCGGTGTGTGAACCTGCAGAGTGATCCGAGAGAGGGGTTGAAAACACAAGATTTTTGCGAACACAAAGTCATTGTCCCTCCATCCTTCCCTCATTCCCTCCTCCCTCTCTAGTAGTTCAATGTAGAGGACTATATAGTGAAATCCTTCCCTCATTCCCTACTCCCTCTCTAGTAGTTCAATGTAGAGGACTATATAGTGAAATCTTCCTCATTCCCTCTCCTCTCTAGTAGTTCATGTAGAGGCTATAGTGAAATCCTTCCCTCATTCCCTACTCCCTCTCTAGTAGTTCAATGTAGAGGACTATATAGTGAAATCCTTCCCTCATTCCCTACTCCCTCTCTAGTAGTTCAATGTAGAGGACTATATAGTGAAATCCTTCCCTCATTCCCTATCTCCCTCTCTAGTAGTTCAATGTAGAGGACTATATAGTGAAATCCTTCCCTCATTCCCTACTCCCTCTCTAGTAGTTCAATGTAGAGGACTATATAGTGAAATCCTTCCCTCGTTCCCTACTCCCTCTCTAGTAGTTCAATGTAGAGGACTATATAGTGAAATCCTTCCCTCATTCCCCACTCCCTCTCTAGTAGTTCAATGTAGAGGACTATATCGTGAAATATGCTCCGTTAGTGACCATCGGTTGTACACAACATTGTTGCGATACATTGTGAATGCACCAAATAGGGGATAATAATTATATTTATACATTAGGACAGCACTACACAACGGTGAACTCACAATGTAGTGCCCTTTATAATGAGTAAGAAGTGATTTAACCTTAAATAAATGGTCAGCCTTTTATATTGCGCTTCTAGGGTTAAAGAGCAGTTAAGGTGTCTTGCTCAAGGACACCTCGACTGTTTTTGCTAGGAGGACCTGAGGGATCGAACCAGCAACCTGCCGGTTGTGTGAGGCAACAGCTCTACCTCCTGAGCTATCCGGCCGACCCCCAAAAGAGTCAGGACGGCCTCTTCAAGTGCACAAGGACAGTATGATGAACACCTTGTTATTTGAATTTGTTTTGCCATGTTGTGTATAAATCAAACTTTAAATGGAAACCGCTTCTTCTGTTTTTGACAACCAGGCAACACTAAAAAACAGCTCCTGAAGGCTGGAGTCCTTCCACCCGCCCAGTGCTCCCTGCAGGCTGACGGATGTAAAAATACATATCGCATTTATGAACCATGGAGAAGACAAACAAACCAGCCACGAGATGACAGAAAGTTGAGATCCTTCTTCTTCTTCTTCTTCTTCTCCTCCTTCTCCTTCTTCTTCTTCTTCTTCTTCTTCTTCTTCTTCTTTAAACACTGCGTTGTGTTCCATGCGTGGGAGCTGATGCTGACAGCCAATTAATGGCACCTGTGTTGTTCTCAGAGGAGGTGAGGAGAGCCCGTTATAGCTCTCTCCCGCCTCCTCCTCCTCCTCCTCCTCCTTCTTCTCCCCCCCCCCCTCCTCCTTGCCCTCCTCTTCCCCCTCTAACCTGCTCCTCCTGCCACCCCCCCCCCCCCACACACACACACCATCCCCCCCATCATTATCACGCTCCCCGCTCTCTGCATCCTCTCCTTCTCTTTCCCCACACCTCCTCCTCCTCCTCCTCCTCCTCTTCCCCCTCACCCCCCACACCACCTCCTCCGCCTCCTCCTCTTCCTCTTCCTCTCACAACCCCAACTCCCCCCACCCCCCCCCCCCTCCCCCACCCCCTCCCCCAGCCAGGGCTCTTCTGTTCAGGGGAGAAGAGGGAGTGAAGATGGAGAGAAGGTGGGTGCAGAGCGGATGATGCAGATGGTGACGAGGAAGGCTCTGCACCCCCAGCAGGAATCTCCCGCCTCTCTCTTCCTCCTGTAAGCCTCCCCGCTCCTCCCGCCTCCTCCCATAAACCTCCTCCCCGCCTCCCCATAAACCTCCTCCCCCCCCCCCCCCCCCCCTAGGAGAGCATACAGCGCTGCCCCTTCCTCTCTACCTGAACCAACATGCTGCTCCACACGCTGCTACACACACCTTACACACGCCTTACACACACACACACACACACACACACACACACACACACACACACACACACACACACACACACACACACACACACACACACACACACACGCGCGTGCACGGATGCCGTTCATCACGGCATGTTGTAATCACGGCAAACAGGAGCCAAACATGTGGAGTCTAATTGATGTTCAGAGATCTGATTGATGAGGTGGGATGGTCTCTCCCCCCCCCCCTCTTCCTCCCCCTCTCTCCCCCCTCCCTTTTCCCTCCCTCTCTCCTCCCCCCTCCCTTTTCCCTCCCTCCTTCCCTCGTCTGATGTTGGCAAGAGAGAGGGGGGGGGGGGGGGGGCTGCAATTAAGACGAATGCGGGTCGATTTTTCTATCAATCCTCAGGATAAATGTGTTACCTGGCTAATTGTCGTGTACCTCACACCTCACATGGGAGAGAGAAAAGCATAACTAGCGTCCGTTTGGCTGGCGCTCATTACCATGGAAACATGAACATTTACTGCCGCAACGCTCCGCCCCAAAACACGGCGCGCCGGTAATTGCCGAACTCCTGTGAGAAATCAAGTGCTGTGCGTGCGGCAACAGAAAGAGAAAAAAAAAGGCGGGAAGCAACGCTTCACGCCTTTTGTCCCCTTTGTTGGTTGACAGCAATTTGACGAATCCCGTAACCTTTTGCCGATAAAAAACAACACATAATTTTTCTTCGGTCAGGTGAGCGCCTCCTCCCAATTTCCCAGGCAAACACGGCCGGTGTTGGTAATGGGTTTGATCCGTGAACCGCTGGCTGTTAGCAGGGAGAGCGGGAGAGAGAGAGAGGGAGAGAGAGAGAGAGAGAGAGAGAGAGAGAGAGAGAGAGAGAGAGAGAGAGAGAGAGAGAGAGAGAGAGAGAGAGAGAGAGAGAGAGAGAGAGAGAGAGAGAGAGAGAGAGAGAGAGAGAGAGAGAGAGAGAGTGGGAGAGAGAGGGAGAGAGGGAGAGAGACGGCGACATGGGACCACCTGGGCTCCTGCAGGTCAGTCGTTGACATTTCATTCGGAGAAAATCTTCAGAATTTGATTGGCTGTAAACAAAACAAGCATGCCCCCCCCCCCCCACACACACACACACACACATCTCCCCCCTCCCCCCCCATAAAGAATAAGGCTTGTTTCGTCTTGTCTCCTCCTCCTCCTCCTCCGCCACCAACCAACCAGAAAGTCCTTAAAATCTCACAATGGGTTTTTTTCTCGGGAATATTTATCAATAAAATGAGATCTGGTTGGAGGCGTACGTTATTTTTCACTCTTTTGTTGGGCTGCCGAGAGGTCGGCGGCGAGCGCACCGCGGGGAAATCAGCGCTATCTGCCAGACACCACACACACACACACACACACACACACACACACACACACACACACACACACACACACACACACACACACACACACACACACACACACACACACACACACACAACAACAACTGCGGTGATGTGTGCTTCAGTGTAAAAAAGTTTACAACTGTATAGCAAAAAAACACAAAAACAAAAACAGATCAGACTGTCAAGACGACCCCCCCCCCCCACACACACACACACACACACACACACACCACCCCACCCTACCCTACACCCCCCCACACCCTCGTGGATTGCGTTGAAATTACGACCGCCGGCTTCGTGTGTGTCACAGCGGCGGCAAGCAAGCAAGCAAGCGTGTGTGTGTGTGTGTGGTGTGTGTGTGTGTGTGTGTGTGGTGTGTGTGTGTGTGTGTGTGTGTGTGTGTGTGTGTGTGTGTGTGTGTGTGTGTGTGTGTGTGTGTGTGTGTGTGTGTGTGTGTGTGTGTGTGTGAGTGTTTTCTCTTTGTGTGTCGGTGGTGGAAATGTGTCAAAAGTTGATTTAGTTTTCATCCTTGTTTTACATGAAGAGGCACCGTTGGGGGAATGGTCCAGAATTAGCAGCGCCGTCTGAGCAGCAGCAGCAGCAGCAGGACTTTTAGAGGGGGAATTAGCCATTAGCTTTAAACAAAAAACAAAAAACAAAAAAATTAAAAAACAAAAAGGCGAATTCACCTCTAAAACAGATGTCGCCGCGGCGCCGGGGGATGGAGTCGAACTCTATAGTAAAACACGAGAGTCACCACGCCACCAGAGCAGCAGCTCGGGTGTAAACCGCTCTGAGCAAGAAGGGTTTCTCTGGGGCTTTTTGTTTGTGCTTGTTTTGGTTTCATCTCATGTATTCAAATGTTCTATTTTCGTTTAGAATTGTATCAACTCCCCCCCCCCCCCCCTCCCCCTGAATTTCCCGTCTGGAATGAATCAAATACCATGTTATCTTGTAAAATAATTGTGTTTATTATTATTATTAATAATAATAATAATAATAATAATAATAGTAGTTATGTTCAAAGTGCACAGCTTGATTCAGGAACAGATTTCAACCTGTTATTTTGTATTAAGGAAAAGAGGCAACAATGTCATGAGAAATAATTGGAAGGCATCAAATGTAAAAAAAAAAAAAAGCCACAAGTTGTGATGTTTGTGATGGTGTTGGCATGACAACACCTCACTTGGCAGCACGACCGCCAGGTCCTGCAAGAATGACAGGAAACAAAACAAACACACACACACACACATACACATACACACCTATACCTACACACACACACACACACACACACACACACACACACACATACACATACACATACACATACACACAGAGACACACACACATGCACACATACACCTAGACACACAAACGCACATGCGCACACTCATCAACTCTCTCTCTCTCTCTTTCTCTCTCTCTTTCTCTCTCTCTTTCCCACTCTCTCTCTCTCTCTCTCACACACACACACACACACACACACACACACACACACACACACACACACACACCACACACACACACACACACACACACACACACACACACACACACACTCCAATATCCTCCAATATCCTCCAATATCCTCCATGTCATCTCTGAGTTCTGCGGGCGAGGAGGTAAAGAAGAGAAAAAAAGTCCCGTTAGCGCGCGACAGCAGATTATTAAGGCGCGCGGAGGTGTATCAAGGTTAGCATCAGCGTAGCTGCCCGCCTTTCACTTTGGTCTCACCCTGCTGCCGCGCACACAGCAGGCTGTGTGAGAGCGGGCCTGACAACAAGGACATCCTTGGCATTAACGTCATCAGACAGTTAAACCTGCAGAACCTCGCCGTGCGACCGCAAAGGCCGCTAGACCCGCTGTCCCCGCTAGCCCGCTATCCGTGTTGTGTGTCTGTTTCCTAAGCGGCATTACTTATTCATTTTTGCTTACTTCACTTTGATGTGAGCAAAACATATAATTGCGTCTACCTCAGTCATCATGTTTCGTTGAGGAAAATGTTCATCCGCGCATGAATTATATATGAGCCATGCATTATGTAGCGATATTTCACCATTTCCTCCAAACAAAACTGAGAGAAGTTTAGTTTTGGGGAAATATAAAATGAATTAAATAAATGCAGAAATATAATAAATACATATAAAGTTTGTCTGTTTTCCCGTTTTTCCACTTTATTTTGTCTTGACCAATCCAAATAAGGAAAAAAAACACATTTTCTAAAAAGGCAAGTCCTATTTACAAGTACGAAGCGTCACATGCTGGGATGTAAAAGTGTTTCTGCTGATTGCTGCTATTCTGACCAGAGCTTGTTTTGAGTGCGTCTAGGGTTGGGCTTACCAACAAGCTACGGCAGAAGATGAACCCCGAAAGAATTCAACCCTTAACATCCTTGGTGTTATCAGGCTACATGGTGAAACTATTTTACCATTCAGCCATTCAGCAGAAGCATTCATCCAAATCCACTCAAAGGGGGCAACATACTTCTAAATGAGCAGTTTTATTTTTCTTCTTACCAGAGACTCACTGGTTTTATATTCTACGAGGTTGTCGGTTAGGTCACTGAAAGTTCTCTTAGATAAGACCAGTGGGGTCAATTTAAACCACGCCGGCTTTGCTTTTCTGACCAATCACTCGCAATGTTAACATAGTAGTAGAGGGGTTCAGCGCAAACAAATAGGCTGTTGACTTCAGTTCATGATGCAAAGGTCCTCTTTGGAATGGAAGCACCTTGGGGCCATAGCAAAACATTTATCCAAAGACACAAGTTCGATATGCTTAGATATATTTATTTCAAAATGGCCGCCGACAATACACCAGACCCATTGCCAATACACCAAACCCCCATCTCTTTGCTACTGTTATAGCTATAATGACACAATTGGTGTCAAGGAATCTAATTAAATTGGTTGCAACAATGGTTCTTCTGACCGAAGAAGTCCTGTGCGGACACACTGGTTTTATATTCCACAAGGTTGTAGGTTTGGTCACTGAAGGTTCTCTTAGTATACAGTATAAAGTATACAGACTAGTGGGGTCAATTTAAACCAATTGGGGGTCAAATATGCAAATGTATTTTAAATTAAGTGTCATCAGGGTTATCATGGCAACAGATGCTTTCATATAGCGCTTTACAAGTCACGCCTCACATTCACCCATTCATACACCGACAGTGGAGTCAGCGCGTCGGGAGCAGTCAGGGTGTCTTGCTCAAGGACACCTTGACCGTTTTAGCTAGGAGGGGCCGGGGATTGAACAAGCAACCTTGTGGTTGTGTTGCGACCGCTCTACCTCCTGAGCTAAACTGCCACCCATGGTGTGTGTTCCTTTGAAGACTTTAAACGGTGCAGCCTCTTCTATACATGCCATGTGTCTTATAGTCTTATAGCATGAGGCTGAGACAGAGCTGAGGGAATGATGGGATCTGCCAGATGGTGTAGTAGTGGTGAGGAATGGTGGTGTTCATTTTTTTTGTTCATTGTTTTTGTTTATATTGTTTTTGAGATTCAAACTGCAGGAGGGAATGGGGAGTAAGCATCCCAATGTACTTGCAAATGGCCAATAAATATCTTGTTTATTGTTTCTTGCATCTTGTAGTGAAACTGATGATGTCGAATCCAGAAGTGTGGCACAAAAGTGGCGGGGAATGCCGATGACGTTCAAAACGTTGAGAGAAGAAAAAAAAGAAATAAAGCACAAAGAGTCCGTGAACACAGTAAACACACAGCTCACAAGCGGTGGCAAGTGCGCTACGCAGACTCTATACCCACGCCCTCGACATCATCATGGGAACCAGTCAACACAGTGTCTCTTCTTGACCTGGATGACAAGGTGAAAGCGCTTGATTGCTATTGATTTTGTTTATCATCACGCATGTCTGACAAGGCTCTGTAGAAAAGTAGAAAAACTGTTGTAAAAATTAAAAGTCATGCAACTCAGGTCATTACAGCGTATGTCCTCAATAAGTTGCTTGAATTCATTGAAGATTATTGTTGCTCAGGGGAATCCCTGGTAATTTTCATAATTGCATACCCCTGATCACTACCTGTTAAATACTTACTTACGTATATATATATATATATACCTATTATTATGCTCATATCCCACTTTATACATAGTAGACTGTATTTTAGCAACTGTAAACTGTCAATTATATATTACCATGCACTTTACTGCAACATTTGCACTCTGGTTAGATGCTAAATGATTTTCGCTGTACTGTACTGTGCTGTGCAATGACAATACATTAGAATCTAATCTAATCTGAATCTAATCTTTTTGACATCGATAGAAAAGTGAAAGCATCTTGCTTGCTATTGATGCTGTTTATCATCATGCATGTCTGACAAGGCTCTGTAGAAAAGTAGAAGAACTGTTGGATGTAACAAGTAAAAGTCATGCAACTCAGGTCATTGCAGCGTATGTCCTCAATAAGTTGCTTGAATTCATTGAAGATTATTGTTGCTCAGGGGAATCCCTGGTAATGTCCGACTTGACAGCTCGGCTTGACAAGCGCATTGCTGGTTTGGGCTTTCCATGCATCAAATGCAACAAGGCAGGACATTGAGATTCTGAATCCAGACATCAGATCAGTACAAATTAATCGTATCTGGTCCCTTGTTTTTTCTACGATGACCTGAGGAATTATGTTTTTGACATGAGAAACAACACATCTACTGATGCATCCATTATCCTCAAGGCAGCCAAGATCCACCGGCAAGAGTTTCTCCCCGTGAATCAGGCTTTTACAGGTTCCTTCTCATCCTCATGTGAAGCAGATTCAAGCCTTGTGGAGCAGATGAGACTGTTCCTACACATGCTTCTCGGTGGATCAGGTACAGACCAGCCACTTCCTGGACCTGAGAAGTCCAGGAGGGGAAACATCCATCCAGGTTGAAAAATCCATTCAGCTGCACTTGAATCGTAAAACACACCCATAGAACTTGATGTTTCACTTTCAATTGCCAACTGATCAGGTGTCCGCCAATCAATCTAAATCCAGCACTCCAGCTGATCAGCCACTGTTCACACTGGCCAAGAAATATCAGTGGAAGTTCCCCCAGACAGATCTTGGTGAGGGACTCTTTCCTGTTAACATTGGGGCCAATGCTAAAGAGACGATGTTGTGGAGTGTGTCGAGTGATTGGCTTCTGGAAGGCAGCGGGTGGACCACAGCTCTTACCAATAGGGATATCTCAACTAGTGGCAAATCTCAGCCTTTCATTGGTCTTCTGCAGCACCCGGTACATGCATCAGGTGTCTGTAGCTGCTCTCTATGTGCTCCTGAAGGAGGCTTATGATCAGAGTCTATGATCAGTGGCTGTTGACAAGGCCCTGACCCTCACTCCTCAGTACCAATGCCTACTTTGCATCCATATAATATTACACACGTATAAATCTAATGTTTGATATTTCTGTGAGTGGACCTTTGGAAACATGTGGGGTTTTTTTTATGGAACTTGCATATTATACCCTCCTATGTGATGGTAAGGGGAAAGCTACAGTATTGCTTTTCTAGCCTTACAATCGATTTAATTCGATTCCTTGACCCCACAAATGTACACTTTGACACCAATTGTGTCGGTATAGCTATAACAGTAGCACATTAGTGGGATCTAGTGCATTGGCAATGGGTCTGATGTATTACCGGCGGCCATTTAGAAAAAAAATGCATATCTAACTTGTGTCTTTTGATAAAAGTTTTTCTATGGCCCTAAGGTGCTTCTATGCCGAAGGGGACCTTTGCATCATGAACTGAAGTCAAAAGTCACTCAACTCCTCTCCTATAGCCTTCATCTGCGGAGATTCCGGCAAGTTACAAAAATCTTGCAAGAAGAAGCCGATAAAGTAGTTCAGTGAGGTATGTGTCACGTAATTTGTTCTTACAAGCTTTGTTCTTACAGACTTATTTTCCGCCAGCAGTATGCCGCTGATGGGGAACTCAGGGAGTACGTGTACTTACAGTAATGAGCAGGTAGGGCAGCTTGCTCAAGGATGGTAGGCTGCTAGGGTAAGTAAGGGTGTGGACATTGGGCCATCGAACCCAGAACCGTTTAGGTGAGTTCACACCCTAGTTACTAGAATATCCTCCCTGCTGTCTTCTCTGACAAATGGTGAATAAATAGCTTGCTTGATTGATTGATCGGTTGATGGATGGATGGATGGATGGAGAGACAGATAGACAGAGAGTTGTGTTTGTGTGTGTATAGGTTTGTGTATGTGTGTGTGTGTGTGTGTGTGTGTGTGTGTGTGTGCATGCATGTGTGGTGAGGTGAGGTGAGTTGTGTGTGTGTGTTTAGGTGTGTGTGTGTGTGTGTCTGGCACATGGACTAGATTGGCAGTAGAGACCAGATGGTGGGGTGGCGTGTGACTTCGTGACCAGGATGTGATGTTATGCCACGATAAGCGACGGAGGTGTGTGTGTGTGTGGGGGGGGGGGGGGGGTGGGTCGGTGGGTGGGGGGGGGGGGGGGGTGGGTCGGTGGGTGGGGGGGGATGGGAGGGGGGGTTAATGTTGATGTGCTCAGAGGATCATCTTGGATTTCGTATAAACAAATTGCGAGCGAAGACGTCCTAACCGCCACCGGCGCCATCGGAGCGACGGTGAACCGCCAGGGAGTTCAAAATGACACACCTGATTAATTTGATAGCCAAGTAATTTATTAAAGAAAATAATAAAATTCATATTTACACATTAAAACAATATTTACACTGTGTCTGGCTGGGCGTGAGGTGCTTAAATGTTAAAAAGTGACATTTAAATTAAAAAGGTTTAGTATTTAGTAATTTTTCGTTGTAAACGTGATGTTTGTGGTGAAATGGCAGCTCGACGGAGCGAGCCTGGCGGATGACCTGCCATTTTGGTATTTTACTTTTTAATGAGCGCGGGGCCGAGGACGCTACGTGTCACCACAACAGATGTGTCAGGTTTGGACGGCGGACAGCAGCTGCATGCTAATCGCTAATGAGCTTGTTGTTTCGGTGACGCAGGAATAGATGCCAAACAACACAAACAAAAATCAAAATAACTTTACCATTAAACCGAGACGGTTACATTTGGGGCTAAAGTGGTTCACAGTGCCTGAGTCCGGTTCGGTCATGGACCCGGTGCGCAAGAGGTTTTGGTGTCTCTTAGCGCTATGCTAGTGCTGCTCTCTCTTGCGCGGCGGCGGCGGCGGCGGTGGTGGCTAGCTCCTGAAGCGGAGCCTTGTCCGATGGTCTGTGGGAACAGCAGCTGTCAGAGGCTATCAGGGACGTGAGATCCAACACTGAACGCTCTGCATGAGGATGACGGGTTTCATCAGCACACATGAATACACATGCACAGAGAGGACATTGTGGTGGTGTTGTTGTTGTTGTTGTGGTGATGGTTGTAGTTGTTGTAGTTGTAGTATACATAGTTGTGGTTGTTGTTGTTGTTGTTGTAGTAGTAGATGTAGTAGTAGTATAAATAGTTAGTAGTGGTAGTAGTAGTTGTAGTAGTCGTAGAAAAAGTTGTAGTTTTAGTGATAGTAGTAGTAGTAGTATTAATAGTTGTAGTTGTTGTGGTAGTAGTAGTAGTAGTAGTATATCTAGTTGTATTTCTAGTGGTAGTAGTAGTAGTAGTAGTATAAAATAGTTGTTGCTCTACTTGGAGTAGTAGTAGTAGAATAAATAGTTGTAGTTCTAGTGGTAGTAGTAGTTGTAGTAGATTCAAGATTCAAGAGATTTTATTTGTCACTATACTTAATCAATTAATTCATTTGTATAGTGAAATGTTGACAAACTCCCAGCCATACGGTAATTAAGCAGTAGTACCACTGTCACGGTACACGGTAATATAGCAAATGAAATGAAGCCGTAGAACTACTGTCAAGGTACACGGTAATGAAGCAGTAGTACTACTGTCACAGTACATGGTAATGAAGCAGTAGTACTACTACTTTCATGGTACACGGTAATGAAGCAGTAGTACTATTGTCATGGTACACGGTAATGATGCTGTAGTACTACTACTGTCATGGTACACGGTAATGAAGCAGTAGTACTACTGTCACGGTACACGGTAATGATGCAGTAGTACTACTACTGTCATGGTACACGGTAATGAAGCAGTAGTACTATTGTCACGGTACACGGTAATGAAGCAGTAGTACTACTACTCTCACGGTACACGGTAATGAAGCAGAAGTACTACTACTGTCACGGTACACCGTAATGAAGCAGTAGTACTTCTACTGTCAAGATATATGTGAAATGAAGCATAAGTACTACTGTCACGGTACACAGTAATTGAGCAGTAGTACTACTACTGTCACGGTACATGGTAATGAAGCAGTAGTACTACTACTACTGTCACGGAACACGGTAATGAAGCAGTAGTACTACTACTACTGTCACGGTACACGGTAATGAAGCAGTACTACTACTGTCACGGTACACGGTAATGAAGCAGTAGTACTACTACTGTCACGGTACACGGTAATGAAGCAGTAGTACTACTGTCACAGTACACAGTAATGAAGCAGTAGTACTACTGTCACGGTACACGGTAATGAAGCAGTAGTACTACTGTCACAGTACACAGTAATGAAGCAGTAGTACTACTGTCACGGTACACGGTAATGAAGCAGTAGTACTACTGTCACAGTACACAGTAATGAAGCAGTAGTACTACTGACACGGTACACGGTAATGAAGCAGTAGTACTACTGTCACAGTACACGGTAATGAAGCAGTAGTACTACTGTCACGGTACACGGTAATGAAGCAGTGTTTCAGAAGATAACCGCAGACCGAGCGCCAGAGAGCATGTTCAGCCACCAGAGACGGGCTGCATTCCAAAACGTTTTTTCCTAATGCTCCAGCTTTGGGGCGCAGCACGATGAAGGAGCCGTGTGGATTTGGGAGCGATTTGGACGGCTGAGCAGCTTCAGCACCGACGATCTGACCGATCACTGCCCTCAAGACTTTGTAGCCCATCATCACGTCTGCTACGTGTGGCCGTAGGGCCGCGTGACATTCGACTTTGGAGGACACGGACGAATAATCGCTAAAACGTTTAATCGCTAAATAATCGCTAATACACTGATGGCCGATTAAGCATCTCGTGAAGCAGGAGATTTAGCAGGAAGTGCCGGGAAAATCGCTATGGACAGAATTTTGGAATTCAGCCATGT
Organism: Muraenolepis orangiensis; assembly: GCA_027704905.1. NCBI lineage: Eukaryota > Metazoa > Chordata > Actinopteri > Gadiformes > Muraenolepididae > Muraenolepis > Muraenolepis orangiensis. The sequence continues at coordinate 11,921,420 of CM050999.1, forward strand.
TTTGTGTCCTCGCCTCGTCACCAAGCACAATGCTGGGAAACACACACACACACACACACACACAACAACAACACACACATACACACACACACACACCATACACGGTACACCACACACACACATTTGACAGGAAATTTCATAGATTATGAACAAATAAAAGAAAAAGAGAGAGAGAGGGAGTAGGGAGTAGGGAATGAGGGAGGATTTCATTATATTGTCTTTATCGTTGAACTACTAGAGAGAGAGTAGGGAGTGAGGGAAGGATTTCACTATATAGTCCTCTACATTGAACTACAGAGGAAGTAGGGAGTGGGGAATTAGGGATGGAATTTGGACACAGCCAAAAGTTCTTCTAGACTGAGTGAGGGTCATAAATTGTAACATTATCCCTGTCTAACATCACACTATTTCATGTACTTCCTAAGTATGCCATTTAACACTCCCCCTGCGGAGTGAGAAGTATAACAACATGACAAGAAGAACACCAACAACGACAAGGAGATTAAATATGGAGTTTTTGGCACATCATTTCACAAAGCAATATCCTAAACATCCACACGCAAATGGATATCCCTCTATGGAGGGATGGCGAAATGATAGACAGATATGTCTTTTACTTCTCCCCTGTATCGAAGCACAGGTCAGGACAGTGAAGTGGACTTCCAGATGAAAGATTCTGGGTTCCATCCCCAATGTCCTCAGGGCGGCAGTCTAGCTCAGGAGGTAGAGCGGTCGCCTCACAACCGGAAGGTTGCTGGTTCGATCCCCGGCTCCTCCTAGCAAATACTGTCGAGGTGTCCTTGAGGAAGACCCTAACCCTAACTGCTCCCCGGGCGCTGTATGAATAGCTGCCCACTGCTCCTAATACTAGGATGGGTTAAATGCAGAGAACACATTTCACTGTATGTCTTCATGTATGTGACCAATAAAGAGGATTCAATCCTCACCATTTGTTGTTTGTTGTTGTAACATGCAGGCGTCCTTGAGAAACACGCCCCATTACCCCAACCTGCTCCTAAATGACCTCTAACCCTTACCTGCTCCTTAATGACCCCTAACCCCTACCTGCTCCTTAATGACCCCTAACCCTTACCTGCTCCTTAATGACCCCTAACCCCTACCTGCTCCTTAATGACCCCTAACCCCTACCTGCTCCTTAATGACCCCTAACCCCTACCTGCTCCTTAATGACCCCTAATCCTTACCTGCTCCTTGATGACCCCTAACCCCTCCTGCTCCTTTTGACCCCACACCCCTATCTGCTTGTTAATGACCTCTAACCCCTACCTGTTCCATAATGACCCCAAACCCCTACCTGCTCCTTAATGACCCTTAATCCTTACCTGCTCTTTAATGACCTTTGACCCCTACCTGCTTCTTAAGGACCTCGAACTCCTACCTGCTTCTAAATGACCCCTAACCCCTACCTGCTCCTTAATGACCTCTGAACCCTTCCTGCTTCATAATGACCCCTAACCCCTACCTGCTCCTTAATGACCCCTAACCCCTACCTGCTCCTTAACGACCCCTAACCCCTACCTGCTC
>CM050999.1:11927964-11932964 GCA_027704905.1 Muraenolepis orangiensis
CTCCTCAAGCGAGGTTCTCCTCATGAGGTTCTCCTCAAGCGAGGTGCTCCTCAAGCGAGGTGCTCCTCAAGCGAGGTGCTCCTCAAGCGAGGTGCTCCTCAAGCGAGGTTCTCCTCATGAGGTTCTCCTCAAGCGAGGTTCTCCTCATGAGGTTCTCCTCAAGCGAGGTGCTCCTCAAGCGAGGTGCTCCTCAAGCGAGGTGCTCCTCAAGCGAGGTGCTCCTCATGATGTTCTCCTCATCAGCGAGGTTGTCCTCATCAGCGAGGTTGTCCTCATCAGCGAGGTTCTCCTCATCAGCGAGGTTCTCCTCATCAGGGAGGTTCTCCTCATCAGCGAGGTTCTCCTCATCAGCGAGGTTCTCCTCATCAGGGAGGTTCTTCTCAAGCAAGGTTCTCCTTAAGCGAGGTTCTCCTAAAATATATAAACATATATATATATATACATATATATATGTATATGTATCACTTGAATATAACTTCACTTGAATATAACTACCATCACCATCAGAACGAATGAGTACTTTCACAGCCTACATGTGATACTTCTATATCACGTCCAAGGTTGAATATAAGTGCAGAGAAAGTGTTAGTGTGTGTACAGTGCAGGCGCTTAGTCATCAATCACTGACGCTTTAGGTTAAGCCTCATGAGCACCTCACACTGCGTGTAAGGATCGGTTCTGAAAAAGGATCCCCATTTGAGATGGGTTTCCCGACACGTCCCGGCAGTTTAGACTCACACGCTCTTCGCGGGCCCGCAGACACCACTCGTCATCATCATGAAGCGCTCGCCTCACCCCCCCTCACCCCTCATCCCCCCTCACCCCTCATCCCCCTCACCCTTCACCCCCCCCCCCCCCCCCCCCCCCCCTCTCAGGGAGACCCCGACCGGTTGTCTTATCCAGCCCCATCCCCTCATTCCTCTTCAGATGTTTTGTAAAGTGGCAGTTTGCTTGCAGATGGCAGTTGGGCTTATATGTAACCGTGTGTGCTGTGTGTGCTGTGCTGTGCTGTGTGTGTGTGTGTGTGTGTGTGTGTGTGTGTGTGTGTGTGTGTGTGTGTGTGTGTGTGTGTGTGTGTGTGTGTGTGTGTGCTGTGCTGTGTGTGTGTGTGTGTGTGTGTGTGTGTGTGTGTGTGTGTGTGTGTGTGTGTGTGTGTGTGTGTGTGTTACAGCAGAGAACATTGGATGGACAGTGAAGGTCAAATTAAATGCTAAGCAACATTTTCTGTGAACAAATCCAAACCACCTGTTTTTCCTCATGTGACGATGAGAGGCTGTGGTCCAAAGCGACATTTACATCACATGAGCAGAGCTCATGAGTCCAAAGCCCCGTCTCATTCAGTCAGGAATCTCCAGAGATGGAATATGATTTAGCTGACTCATAAACTTAACTGTTCAAAACTAGTCCTGCAGATGTGTATTCAAAAAGGTATTTAGGGCATTTAGTTATGAATAGTTGGTGTTTTGTTTTTTGTATAAGGGCATTCATCATTAGGATTCCAGACCATAGAGTGACATGGAATGTTCAAACACATTGTATTTGCATACATCAACACAGAAATACCAATAATTATGTTTTATTTAAACCCCCCAAAAAACAGATTTTCCGTTAAATAATGATTTCCTGGCAGTAAAGCCAGTTGTGGTCCACAACAGAGGCAATTATAACGGCGGTGAAGAAAAAGTCATTAAATCCATACCTACAGTACAGGATTTAAAGCATTATCACGTCTCTTCTCAACACACCCGGTGCACGAACAGTACTCAAAAATACCTTTCTGGTACCTGAGCGCCACATTGGCCTAAATACCTTCTGTGAAATGATTTAGCTTTTTACAAAAAGTCCTTCAAAAAGCGATTACCCTGATTCACGGGTGTTCTTATCTACCGATCGACCTGAGTTGAACACTTTTGAGCAAGCGTACCAAATATGTGGACTATTGTCTAATGTTGTACTCCAGTAGCATTTAGAAGATCAGAAATGTGACTGTATTATGTATGAATCATTCATCGAAGGGTCTTCGTAAAGGTCACTTTCTTTGAGTACTTTCTGCGATGTACTTACTTCCTGTGATGGAAACGTTTATCCGGTGATAAGTGGATGGAATCTTCCAGTCCTTTATAACACACACACACACACACACACACACACGCACGCGCGCACACACGCACGCATGCGCACCCGCACACGCACACGCACACACACACACACAAATAGACTGATTAATTGATAGACAGACATATGTACATGCATTTTCCTACATACTGTACATACACACACATTCAGTGTACTATATACACACAATCACACATGTGATACATACAAACATATGGTACATACAAACATACATATACATGCATACATGCATACATACATAAATACTTACATACATACATTCAAACACACTACATACATACATACATACATACATACATACATCATCAAACACACTACATACATACATACAGACATACATACATACATACAGTACATACATACATACACACATCATCAAACCCACTACATACATACATACATACATACATACATACATACATCATCAAACACACTACATACATACATACATACATACATACATACATACATACATACGTACATACATACATGCCTACATACATACATACATCATCAAACACACTACATACATACATACATACATACATACATCATCAAACACACTACATACATACATGCATACATACATACATCATCAAACACACTACATACATACATGCATACATACATACATCATCAAACACACTACATACATACATGCATACATACATACATCATCAAACACACTACATACATACATGCATACATACATACATACATACATACATACATGCATACATACATACATACATACATACATACATACATACATACATACATACATACATACATACATACATCATCAAACACACTACATACATACATGCATACATACATACATCATCAAACACACTACATACATACATGCATACATACATACATACATACATACATGCATACATACATGCATACATACATACATACATACATACATACATACATACATACATCATCAAACACACTACATACATACATACATACATACATACATACATACATACATACATACATACATACATACATACATACATACATACATACATACATACATACATACATACATACATACATCATACATACATACATACATACATACATACATACATACATACATACATACATACATACATACATACATACATACATACATACATTCATACATACATACATACGTATGTATGCTGCTTGCTATCGAATAAAGTTCAGCCTCAGAGAGCGTGAAAGAGAGAGAGAGAGAGGGAGAGAGAGAGAGAGAGAGAGAGAGAGAGAGAGGAGAGAGAGAGAGAGAGAGAGAGAGAGAGAGAGAGAGAGAGAGAGAGAGAGAGAGAGAGAGAGAGAGAGAGAGAGAGAGTCACTAAGTCCTCTGTTGTCCTTTAAGGTCAAACCGATTCCTATGTATTTATTTGCCCTGGTTGGCCGCGGGCCTCCTGTGATCCATCCAGCTGAATACATATTGGACCTCATCCCGGAGCACACCTCCCCAACGTCACCTGGCTGTGAGGGTCTCCCGGGGGTTTAAGATAGAGAGAGAGAGAGAGAGAGAGAGAGAGAGAGAGAGAGAGAGAGAGAGAGAGAGAGAGAGAGAGAGAGAGAGAGAGAGAGAGAGAGAGAGAGAGAGAGAGAGAGAGAGAGAGAGAGAGAGGAGAGAGAGGAGAGAGAGAGAGAGAGGAGAGAGAGAGAGAGAGAGAGAGAGAGAGGAGAGAGAGGATAGAGAAGAGAGAGAGGAGAGAGAGATGAGGAGAGAGGGGAGAGAGAGGAGAGAGAGGAGAGAGAGGGGAGAGAGAGAGAAGAGAGAGGAGAGAGGGGAGAGAGGAGAAGAGAGAGAGAGGAGAGAGGGGAGAGAGAAGAGAGAGAGGAGAGGGGGGAGAGAGGAGAAAGAGAGGAGAGAGATGAGAGAGAGGGGAGAGAGAGAGGAGAGAGAAGAGCGAGAGGAGGGATGAAAGAGAGGACAGAGGGGAGAGAGGAGAGAGGAGATAGAGAGAGAGAGAGAGAGAGAGAGAGGAGAGAGAATAGAGAGAGAGGAGAGAGAATACAGAGAGGGGAGGGGAGAGAGGAGAGAGAGGAGAGAGAGGGGAGAGAGAGGAGAGAGGAGGGAGAGAGAGAGGAGAGAGAGGGGAGAGAGAGGAGCGAGGAGGGAGAGAGAGGAGAGAGAGGAGAGGAGAGAGTGGAAAGAGGAGGGAGAGGAGAGAGAGAGGAGAGAGAGAGAGGAGAGGAGAGAGTAGGGAGAGGGAGAGAGGGAGAGAGAGAGAGGAGTTGCTTTACATTCAAGGAGCTGGATCCCCCCCATGCCGGGCTGTGGAGGGCCGGCTTCATCCCCAGCAGAGAAGCTTTTAGGTGGCTGGACCGAGACCTGCTGGCTGTATGGATATTTATTTATATAAATATAGATGTAGATATGAATAAACCAGCGACCTCTCCTCTCTCTCATCTCTGTCTCTCTGTGTCTCCCGTCTGTCTCGTCTCTCTCTCTCTCTCTCTCTCTCTCTCTCTCTCTCTCTCTCTCTCTCTCTCTCTCTCTCTCTCTCTCTCTTCTCTCTCTCTCTCTCTCTCTAGCCTGTCTCTCACCTGTCTCTCTTCTCTCTTGCCTGTCTCTCTTCTCTCTCTTGCCTGTCTCTCTTCTCTCTCTTGCCTGTCTCTCATCTCTCTCATCTCTCTTGCCTGTCTCTCTTCTCTCTCTTGCCTGTCTCTCATCTCTCTCATCTCTCTTGCCTGTCTCTCTCTCTCTCTTGCCCTCTCTCTCTCTCTCTCTCTCTCTCTCTCTCTGTCTCTCTCTCTCTCTCTCTCTCTCTCTCTCTCTCTCTCTATCTCTCTCTCTCTCTGTCTCTCTCTCTCTCTCTCTCTCTCTCTCTCTCTCTCTCTCTCTC
>CM050999.1:11937964-11972964 GCA_027704905.1 Muraenolepis orangiensis
GGAGGAAAGAGGGGGAAGGTGGAGGATGAGGAACGTTGGGGGGGAAGGTGGAGGCTGGATGACGGAGGTGGGGGCGGAAGAAAAACTGGTGAAAGAGGAAGTGGAAGTGGAACATAAAGGCGGAGAAGGAAGTGGAGCTCTGCATAGCGATGCAGAGCTCGGAGCTGAGGCTGGCAGACGGACCGCGCTCCGCGGTGAAGAGACATGGAGAGGGAGGGAGAGAGAGAGAGAGGGGGGGGAGGGGGTGAGTGGAGGAACGAGGGAGAGAGCAAGAGGAAGGGAAGGGAAGAGAGAGAGCGAGGGATTCAGATTCAGATTCAGATTCAGATTACTTTATTAATCCCGAGAGAAATTAAGGTGCAACAGTTGACACAGGGGGAATAAATGCACACACAAAAATACTAATACCTAAGCTAAAAAACAAAACAACAACTAACTAAATAAAACTATTATAAACAAAAATATAGTTAAAATAATTCAAAATGAAATCTAAATGTATTGATAAATGAAGATAAATTTACAGTATTATTACAGTAATATGTAGGTATATACAATACACAACAATACGTATAGTGCAAATTGGCAGTAATAATATATTAATAAATAACTCAACTGAAAAGTGACATGTGAAAAGTGAAAAGTGAATTAGGATTTGAAATAGAATTTACAGTGCAAAGTTACAATGAGATGATTACAGTGCGTTGACCAAAAAATAATAATAATAAGTATGTTGGCCTCAGGTCACTGAGTCTCCACTGTCCCTCTCACGACCCGAGGTAGAGGAATTAAAGAGTCTAATGGCCACAGGAAGAAAGGACTTCCTATGGCGTTCTGTGGTGCACCTGGGTGGAATGAGTCTGTTGCTAAAGGTGCTTCTATATGAGGTCAGCACCTGATGGAGAGGGTGAGAGTTGTTGTCAAGGATACTACGCAGCTTGCGCAGCATCCTCCTCTCAGACACCACCAACAAGGAGTCCAGCTGGACCCCCAGGACAGCGCCAGCCTTCCTGACAATCCTGCTGATCTTGTTGGCGTCTGCTGACCTCAACCTGCTTCCCCAGCACACGACACCGGAGAAGATGGCACTGGCTACCACCGACTGGTAGAACACATTCAGCATCTTGTTGCAAACGTTGAAGGACCGGAGCCTCCGCAGGAAGTAGAGACGGCTCTGGCCCTTCTTGTAAACAGCCTCAGAGTTCTTGGCCCAGACCAGTTTGTTGTCCAGATGAACTCCCAGGTATTTATATTCCTGAACAACTTCAGCGGACACACCCTTGATGGAAATGGGTGTGGGTGTGGATTTGGTCTCGTCAGTGTTGAGCTGCATATGGTTCAGCTCACACCACTCAACGAAGGAGTCCACGGGAAGGGAAGAGAGAGAGCGAGGGAGGAAGGGGTGAGAGAGAGAGAGAGAGAGAGAGAGAGAGAGAGAGAGAGAGAGAGAGAGAGAGAGAGAGAGAGAGAGAGAGAGAGAGAGAGAGAGAGAGAGAGAGAGAGAGAGAGAGAGAGAGAGAGGGGGGGGGTGAGAGAGAGAGAGAGAGAGAGAGAGAGAGAGAGAGAGAGAGAGAGAGAGAGAGAGAGAGAGAGAGAGAGAGAGAGAGAGAGAGGGGGGGTGAGAGAGAGAGAGAGAGAGAGAGAGAGAGAGAGAGAGAGAGAGAGAGAGAGAGAGAGAGAGAGAGAGAGAGAGAGAGAGAGAGGGGGTGTGAGAGAGAGAGAGAGAGAGAGAGAGAGAGAGAGAGAGAGAGAGAGAGAGAGAGAGAGAGAGAGAGAGAGAGAGAGAGAGAGAGAGAGAGAGAGAGAGGAGAGAGAGAGAGAGGGGGGGGGTGAGAGAGAGAGAGAGAGAGAGAGAGAGAGAGAGAGAGAGAGAGAGAGAGAGAGAGAGAGAGAGAGAGAGAGAGAGAGAGAGAGAGAGAGAGAGAGAGGGGGTGTGAGAGAGAGAGAGAGAGAGAGAGAGAGAGAGAGAGAGAGAGAGAGAGAGGAGAGAGAGAGAGAGAGAGAGAGGAGAGAGAGAGAGAGAGAGAGAGAGAGGGGGGGGGTGAGAGAGAGAGAGAGAGAGAGAGAGAGAGAGAGAGAGAGAGAGGAGAGAGAGAGAGAGAGAGAGAGAGAGAGAGAGAGAGAGAGAGAGAGAGAGAGAGAGGGGGGGGTGAGAGAGAGAGAGAGAGAGAGAGAGAGAGAGAGAGAGAGAGAGAGAGAGAGGAGAGAGAGAGAGAGAGAGAGAGAGAGAGAGAGAGAGAGAGAGAGAGAGAGAGAGAGAGAGGGGGGGGTGAGAGAGAGAGAGAGAGAGAGAGAGAGAGGAGAGAGAGAGAGAGAGAGAGAGAGAGAGAGAGAGAGAGAGAGAGAGAGAGAGGGGGGGTGAGAGAGAGAGAGAGAGAGAGAGAGAGAGAGAGAGAGAGAGAGAGAGAGAGAGAGAGAGAGAGAGAGAGAGAGAGAGAGAGAGAGAGCGAGAGAGAGAGAGTGTAGAACAGCAGCAGAAGGCGGTAGAACAGACACACCCCGTCTTTGTCTCCGATGGAGACAAAGAGACAAGTGTGGAGGAGAGACGTCGTCATTTACCAGATGCTCTTATCCAAAACCACTCAGTGAACTCAGATGCTTGTCATTAAGGAGCTGGAAGGAGTTTGGAACATCCTACTCAAGGATATTGACATAGGGGATCGAACCCAGAACCTTTTGGCCGGGAGCAGGGCCTGACTAGTTTGGCGCCCCAGGCAAGCTGCCCGTGGCGCCAACAACAATCAACGGTGAACAGTTCAAAGTACAAATACACCAACATTTGCATTTTGCATGTATTTGGATTGTATTTTAATTAAGATTGTAGGACCCATATCTGTGATTGCTTAGCGGTTATTCATTTTCTTTATCCATTCCTTCTGTTCGTATGTGCATGGCAGGGACACTTATTTACCGGTTATTAACCGTTAACTGATAAGAATAAATATTAAAACGGAAGAAAGTCTGTGACCCGTAATAAATACCAATGTTACGGTTTCATGGAAAATCGAATGCAAACCACATTCCACATTTCAAGCGTCCGATAACTTGATTGTGCTTTTCAGTCAAAAATGTAAATAGTCGGTTAACAGTTAAACGGTGAGTTGAATTTAGTAAAAATCGAAATCTAAACCTGGATTGAATCGTCTTTATTGGTCACACACACACACACGCACGCACGCACGCACGCACGCACGCACGCACGCACGCACACACCACACACACACACACACACACACACACACACACACACACACACACGCGCGCCCATCCTTGTATTAGGAGCAGTGGGCAGCTATTGTGTATACAGCTGCCCGGGGGAGCAGTGTCGGGGTCTTGTGCCTTGCTCAAGGGCACCTCGGCAGTGCCCAGGTGCACAGGACGACCTTCCGGTTCTCAAGCCAAGTCCCAACAGACTGAGCTGTCCTGTCGCCCCTAGTATTGTGAACCATTATTATGAATTCATCAGCGATGTATATTTTCCCTATCCAAACTTTACATGTTTGGGACCAAATAGCCTAATTACATGATTGCTGATCACATGACACAATTATATTAAAATAATAAACAATAATAAACAGCGGGAGGGGAAATCATGGCTCTGTGTTCCTTCGCAAAAGGACAAGGTGATTATAGACCGGGTTGGAGTTTCTTATTCAATTCATATTCCACACATTCACACTGATAAGAAAACCTTGTATGTGTGGGTTTGTGTGTACGTGTGTGTGTGTGGGTTTGTGTGTGTGTGTGTGTGTTTGTGTGTATGTGTGTTTGTTTGTGTGTTGCATGTGGGTTTGTGTGTACGTGTGTGTGTGTGTGTGTGTGTGTGTGTTGTGTGTACGGTGTGTGTGTGTGTGTGTGTGTGTATGTCTGTGTGTGTGTGTGTGTGTGTGTGTGTGTGTGTGTGTGTGTGTGTGTGTGTGTATGTGTGTGTGTGTGTGTGTGTGTGTGTGTTGTATGTGTGTGACGCGTGTGTTTGTGTGTGTGTGTGTGTGTGTGTGTATGTGTGTGTGTGTGTGTGTGTGTGTGTGTGTGTGCGTGTGTCAGTTTGGGGGGGGACTGCACAAATAAGACATGTCATGACAGTGTACATGTAAATAGAACAGAATCTGTACCCCACTGGTATGAAATAATGTCAACCTTTTGTAAATGTTGCACATTACCAACACAAATGAATAAAAAATAAAACCGAAACGTACAGGAAACCGTTTGACAGCTCGTCATTACAACAATGATTTAGTTCAATTATAGTCCTTCTATGTGACTGCTCGACACACGTGACATGATAATTACCAGGTTGCGTGCGGGGAAAGTAAGATTGAAACATGAATATGAAAAACACCTATAGCTTATTCACGTGTGCTCAGCAGCTCTTTATGCACCCGCGTGCACATGCCTTATTTGCTGCCCAATCACACGCCTTTTATTTTAGAAACCCACCAATTAGGTCATTACAGGTGGTACACCATCTTCCCATTGGCTGTTTCTTAGTGCAGTCACACCATGGTGACAGAAACTACCGCTGAAAACATTAGTCGATAACAGACGATAAATTTAGGGCTGCAATTGCAATCCTAGTCTATAAATCTATCGGTTATTTTTCAGATTTATCATTTAGTCTATAAAATGTCATAAATAATAGCAAATGACATGACAGTGTGACAGAGTCCAAATGTTTTAATTTAACTGCAGCAAATGTTTGTTACTTGTACTTGATAAATTACTTATATGACTTAAACCGATTATCAAAATTAGATTCTGTTTGATGGACCTAACAACTAATCAACTAATCATTGCAGAATTTACTGGCAAACATTTACAACATATAACAAGTAGTTGGTGGCTCTTCTCAGATCATGACAAAGTTCATACTTTCTAAGTACGTTCATGAGACTTGAGAGAGGTGTTGGTTATTCCTGGACACACCTGGGATCAAAAACAGCCAGAGAACACCTCTGAGTGACCATCAGGTACACAGGGACACAGTTAAAAATACAGTACAAATCAAAGTATAATCACAAGATCCAGTCACCTCATGCTTTCAACCACCTGCCTTCTACATGTCTTCATTTTTTTTGGTGAAGTTGTGAATAAACGGTATTTCTAGAAGCTATTCATTCAGTCATGTAGCTATTTTATCCAAAGCGACGTAAGGTGAGTACAGATACAGGTTGTAGTACCTGCGGGCACATTGGCTGCGGACAATGGGGATCAAACCCAGTATCCTTTGACTACGAGACAATTCCGTCCCCCCTTTGTAACACGTCAAACCTTTGTTCCCCCAGGTTAATAAATACTGTCAAACTAGAACCTTGGGTACTATAGTCTCATTGTTGTATCCCCAAGTTGTAGGCCCAAGAGTGTGCCAGGTTTGACACTGAGAGAGGTGTAGATGTAGGTGTAGTACAATCACAAGAGACCGATTAATTTCCACACCACTGCATGATCTACTGGATACTCACCCTGTTGAGCAGAGCCTTGACCTGGATACTTTTACTATTATTAATATTAAGTCATTCAGCCGACTCTTCTATCCAAAGTGTAATTTAGTGACATGCCGTTCAGCAGCAGGTAGAGTTGAGGCGGGCATCTTGCTCGAGATAGGTTGTTGACATTGGGAATCAAACCTTGTACCTTTCAGCCGTGAACACCCAAACTACCCTAACCACAATACTATCTGCTTCCTTGCATTGCATACCTGCATTGAGTGCATTCATTCATTCATTCGATTTTAGATCCATGACATTAAGGAGCAGGTAGTAGTAAGGGCATCCTGCTCAAGGATGCCACGTATGGAGGTATCCAAACCAGTACCTCAGCTTCAGCTGGGAGCCAAAACCCCTGACCACAAATCTTGTAGCATCAGTAGCAGTTGTTATTGTTGTAAACCGTGAACACACTTCCAGTTTGTTCCCCTTTTCTTCCACCTCACGTCCCATTGGCTGTTGTTTACCTCAGATCTCATTGGCTGTTGCCAGTGTAATTGCTGATCTCTCAGTGGCCCCCCCCCAGACCCGATAATATCCAACCGCTTTGAGAAAATCTCTACCCTCCCGCCTCTACAGGGAGGGCGGAATCACGTGTCTTGTGACCCCCCCTACACAACACGACAATCAAGGCTGACTTCAGCCCCAATCGGCGAGTCGGTTGGCCCTAGAATGGACGCCGTTTGTCGGAGACGTTGCACAGTTCCAGCTCTAATGGCTGGTTCCTGTGTTCCCTGTGCTTCTGCGGAGCTCGGAAATGATTACACACTTAGTCTCTCCGCCGCGGCGCCTGAGCCGCCGAAAGGGACGGCGGCGATATCCAGGACCCTTCCCCAGGTGACCTTAACAACCTTCCCCGGATAACGAGCACTCTGGACCCCAGGAGCGGAGCTCCAGAGATGGGTTAATACGGGGACCCGGGCCAACATCCTCAGAGGTGGACACGCGCCTGCTGCTAGTGCTTTGTGTCATGGAAGTCCACAGCGCTGTTATGACTAACTGGCTTCTGGTTTCGGGTTGACGCTTTTTGTTGTGCTATGCTGCCATTTGCTTTGTTTTTCAACCCACTTTCCTGTATTTATTCACTATCCTGTCCTTATTCACTATCCTGTCCTTATTCACTGTCATGTCCTTATTCACAATCCTGTCCTTATTCACTAGCCTGTCCTTATTCACTATCATGTCCTTATTCACTAGCCTGTCCTTATTCACTATCATGTCCTTATTCACTATCATGTCCTTATTCACTATCCTGTCCTTATTCACTAGCCTGTCCTTATTCACTATCATGTCCTTATTCACTAGCCTGTCCTTATTCACTATCATGTCCTTATTCACTATCCTGTCCTTATTCACTAGCCTGTCCTTATTCACTATCCTGTCCTTATTCACTATCCTGTTCTTATTCACTATCCTGTCCTTATTCACTATCCTGTTCTTATTCACTATCCTGTCCTTATTCACTATCCTGTTCTTATTCACTATCCTGTCCTTATTCACTATCCTGTTCTTATTCACTATCCTGTCCTTATTCACTATCATGTCCTTATTCACTATCATGTCCTTATTCACTAGCCTGTCCTTATTCACAATCCTCTCCTTATTCACTATCCTGTCAAGGACTGTATGTATAGGACTCTATAGTGAAATACTTCCCTCATTCCCTTTTCCCTCTCTAATAGTTCAATGTAAAATACTATATAGTTAAAACCCTTGGGGACACTACTGGAGTCTCCATTAATGAATTCATTGCAGTGTCATAATTAAACGTGTCAGATCTTTGTCGGTGGACGCCACTTTCTGTGCGTCTGTCGTTTTTATTTCAGCGCAATGCATGATGGGATATATGCTTGGTTAGTGATTATTGGTTGTACACTTCCTTTCACGATGCATTGTGGGATACGATGAGTGCACTAAATAGGGGATAATCATTTACTTGTTCCTTACAAAAGGGGTGACAACGCAACTTTCTAGTAGTATGCTTCTCCCTATTTTGTGGAGGATTAATTAGACAGTTGGCCAAATCGTACATGTTGCATCTTTAAGTATGTATTAAATACACTAAGCATAACTGAAAAATTACATTCAATACATTTGTATGTTCAAGCATAACCCACACATAGCTTAGCAGCTTAGCTATGTAAGGGGTAATCAAACAAGTCGCCGTCGTGCCTTAAAACCGTTTTTTACGCACAGCTACTAGTTTGCCAAAAATATATAATACAAGCATTTATACATTGCTGGTGAATGTTTTTCATGCAAAATCCAAAGGTTATTCAGCAAGAGCTTAGCGCGGAATAATTGCAACCCAGCCGGTTAGTCACTGTTTAAACGACAACAGGGTAAAGTAAGCGTAGCTTGCGGCTCCATCGCCGTAACTCGTCACAAAGTATTCAAATGAGGGGACTTGATTTTAGGTCCAAATTGCCTGGCAGTATGTTTGCTATGATGGGCTATTGAGTTAAAAAAAAGAACCGCGATTAAACTTGAGCCAAACTAGGTGCGTTATTTCCCCAGACGACGGAGTAAGAGTGAACATAGCACCCATTTGTATCTATTGACACACATTGATGATGTCTTGTAAAAGCACAACATTAAAGGTGTGCCAGATGATTCTGGCACATCGCAGTGCCAAAGTCATCTGGAGTGGCCGGATGCAGCTGTCCGACCAGATGTCACTCACTGAATGGATTTCCTGAATGTTTCTCCCAAATGTTTTTCCTAAATGTATTTTTCTAAGTGTATTTCCACAAAGTTTCACAGCTTCCTCATTCTCCTTTCCTTCGTCTTTGCGTCGACTATCAGAGATTAAAAGTAAACATCCCACCAACTCTCTGCTGACTTGGCACACACACCCACGTTCATTTCTTTAAGGGTTTTTTTATTTTATTTTTTGATCTCTCATCAAATGTGAAATGTTTTCCAAATCAAAAGCCCACAGATTTGGTTTTCCTTTTCACTGGTTTGTTCCCTTTCCGACATGCAGAGACGTGTCAAGTTTCTGTCACACATGGACAGCATAGAAATGAAATGAAAGGAATATTTTTAACATGCAGGCACGCGGGTCCTGTTCCCCGGGCATGGGGAGCGCGGTCTTCTCTCTTAAAAGCGTGGCGGTGTCAGCATGGGTCTCCTAAGCAAGGTCTGATCACCAGCTAGATGTACAGGAGGGATGAAACATGGGTGGTCCTGGAGATAGCGAGGCCTTTCACAGCGGAACGACTGAGATTGACATGTATGGCGGTATTTATATCTCTAATTAGGGTTTAATGTGAAATTCATTTTGATGCCGTCCTTACAGGCTGCCGTTTAATCCACCGGGCTGCAGGTTGGCTAGAGGCTGTAGTATGTATGATATGTATAATTCTCTTTATGGGCTGCGGGTGAATGCATTGAATGCGGTGCTTAGAAAACCAGGTCCAGATGCCTGATAATTACACTGTGTACCTGTGTAATCTCAAGGTGAATTTAGTGAAAATTATATCGCATTACATTGTGACATTCTGAACAGAATGCTGTTGATATATATATATATATATTAAAACTTTTTCTGCAGAGGTGAATTGATGAATGCAGTTCACCTCTACTGAATTAATTAGTTAATAAATCATAATAATTTACTGCCTGGCGAGCACACGCATAAAACTACACCCAAGTATAAGAGAAGTTACTACTCTGGGTTTACAAGGAGCTGTTTACCACCAACTGTAAAATGTTGAGTCGACGGTCGTTGTCTCGACTGCTGGAGGGGGGCGGGGCTTAATGGAGCGATTCATTTGAATTTAAACTTTATTGACACTTCACAGCCACAGGAACAGCACTAGAGGATTTTCCGTAAACAAGTCTTTAAGGTTAAATAGTAGAAGTTTGTCAGATGTAGAAGGCATGCTATACAACATATGCTGTGCACGTTTGGGTGTAGACATATGTGCATGTGATGGTGACCAGGGATTCAGGGATTCAGAGACAGTATAGTGCTAATAGGGTCTTTGACTCTCAGCCAAGAGGTTCTGGGTTCGATCCCCGATAGCCACAGGCTAACCTGTATGTAATCTAGAGTTGATGCTCTAGCCCCTAAATGCTCCTTAATGACCTGAATTCACCTTCAATCAAATATGTCTGCTAAAACATGGTAACATGTCAAAGAAGTTAATATATCAGGATGAAAATAAGCGATTTTCTGAAGAGAAACCAACGCAACTTTTAAAGAGATTTGAGTGGCCACTGGTTAGAAGAGCTTTATAAATGCAGTTCATTCACCATTCACCTCTCATTGGACAATAATAGTTCATGGATTTTAATTTAAAAAAGTGATATCTCTCTCACACATCTAAAGTACATTTTTATTATTATTATTATTATTATTATAATTATTATTATTATTATTATTATTATTATTATTATTATTATTATTATTATTATTATTATTATTATTATTATATTAGGAGAGTGCACTTAGTGGCTTTATTAACCCTCACTAATGTCCCTCCATATTCTCAGTTGCCTGAAATCTGTGTTGGCGAAATATGAATGAAAACATTTAGAGAAGAGTTTGGTCCGTTTTACGGTTTTGGATTAATGGAAATAGTGAAAAGAACGCTACTCACACTATTTCAAATGGTCTCTGGTGATTCCCTGTCGTAATTCAACAATAAAAGTCACCTTTGTCTGGGTCAGGTTGGAAAACACGGCAAGGACACGCTTTTAATGTGAAAGAGCAGGAATCGTTGTGGGCTGCTATCGGCCAAATGAAAATCCACAAATCATTTTTTTAGGCATTCCCTTAGTTTGCACTCAATTTATGAAATCTTAATCAAATTTAATTAGCCATTTCAATGGAATATTCATGGAATGGCAACGTTAAGCTTCTTGGTCGACCACCCTCATTTTGAATACCCCCTCTTCCTCCTGAGTTATAATAAATGATGATGGCGATGATGACGACCACGATAATAGTAATAACTCTACACACAGCCATTCATTGCTCAGGTGCTGAACACGGAGCATCCGTCCCTTCGTCATGAATCATCACCAAACCATGCGGCACGTTTTTAATTTGCGTACATTTAGACTCTCTTTCCCGCGTGGCCTCAGCAGCGCGGCCTGTACCCTCTGCCCTCATCAGCCCCACCACTTAGTGGTTCGAGGATGGAGGAGAACACGTCCTAGAAGACTGTTCTCCCATTGGCTGATACCTGGAAATTGGCGAGCAGGAGAGTGAGGTGTCACTCGGTCGTCGTCGGCGTCCTACAACAACGCCCGGCCAATCAAATCCATCGATTTAATCACGTTAACGCCCACAACGCCCGTTATATAGAGTCATTGTGTGTGTTGGTTAGATTTTTTTTTTTAGGTCCATTCTTTCCTCACCGGTCTTATCTCAGTGCAGTTCATTACACTGACAATAAGAAACGCATTTCCATCTGCCTGACAGTTTAATCTGTGCTGTGTGTATGCAGTGTGGCGCTGTGCTTTAGGCACACACACACACACACACACACACACACACACACACACACACACACACACACACACACACACACCACACACACCACACACACACACACACACACACACACACCACACACACACACACACCACCACACACACACGCCTCAGAGGTCAGTAAATCTCCCTCCATCACTCGGGTGACAGCCTCTGTCTCCGGCAGTCTCTCATCTTCATTCCTTCGACGCTTTATTCTTTTTTTTTCTTTCCACCTTTTTGCCGACAACATTTAGCGGCGATGCGTTTTAAAGTGGAACACGACGACCGAGCAGTTTTACTTAACCGTTTTTTAAATGAAGCGGCGGTATCGGCTTGCTGCTGCCAATTACCCAGCAGTCGGTCGCACATTCCATCCCACGGAAGAAGACGCTCTCCTCAATGCGGTCCCCTCGCCGCCACGCCGAATCATAATTAAATCGAGAAGTTGACTTTTATCTCCCTGGCAAGCTTAAGGGATCATGTCGGCTCTAGTGCTGGTTTGTTTTTTTGAGCCTGTGTGTTGTTGCGTTGTGTCATATTTAAAGGCACAAGACAACCTTTAGGAAATGGCCTGGATGGATGGTCTGGTGCCTCCGTAAAGGTGAAATAAATTCATTAAAAAAATGTCTTTTATTGTTCACACCTGGCTGACATATATTAGAAACAGAGGAAATGTACCAACTGTACATAGCATATGTATTGAATGATACATCCAAAAATATATATAAATGTATTACAGTCCATGCCATTTTTGATGGTTATTCCCAGCCGGCTCTGGGTTCGAATCCCAATGCCCACTGTCTACCTGTACTAGGCACCTGTGAGCAAGATGCCCCCTGACCCCTACCTGCTCCTTAATTGATTCACTGTAAGTCACTTTAGATCAAAGTGTCGTATAAGTGACTAAATAATGAATAACTGTACAGACTGCCCTTCTACATATGATTGTGCCCTGGCCTAGAATATAGACTTACACAAACACTTATCTTGTCTTTTAAGTGTTTTCATAATTACTGCTTCATGTTTAAAACTCATCTGCCATGACGGCAGCCTTTAAACTTTAAAGCGGCATCGGTTGAACTTTGTTTTGGCTGTGGAGGCAACCTGCTAATGCGTGCGCTAACGTGCTAAACGAGGAGCTAAGCGAGTCGTCTATACAGGATGCAGGCGTAGCACTCCGTTGATTTAGGGACCCTGGGTGATTGTAAACGGCAGTAATAGGTATCGGTAACGCTGTAGTCATCACAAAGCGTTGTCCGTTGTTTTTTAAATAAACTCCCGTGCGACGCTGGACTCCCACGCTACCTATGCTAGGGCGGAGATGCGCCATGAAACCCCTGTTATGTAATCACTCAGGCTAACAACAGAAGAGATTAACACCGGGTTTCACTTCTTTTATTTGCCATGCATATTATTGGCTTTGTTCGCCTGCCAAAGTTAATGGAGTTTCAGGTATCCTCCACATGAATATTTATCTTTTATGGAGGGAAAAGTCAGCAGGAATGTCCTCAAATTCCTGTATACCGTCCTTCCATCCAATTATGCTCTCCTGTGGAAAGCTGTGTGTATTGATATTGAGAAATCAAGTGATTTTGTTTTTTGGTATTTCACAACAGCCCACAGTTTTTTGCCTTTTTAATGAAATGAATTGCTATGCAATCTCACATCCATGAGTTTCTCCATCAATGTAAATATTTGCGCAGGTTGTAACCATTTGATTTGCAACGTGGGTTGTCTCTCTATCCACTGGTAGAATGGCTTCATCAAAAGGATATACATATTAACATATCATTACCCTTTCATTATGAAGTTACTACTCTTTCACTTTACTGTTCCTTCTGTATCGCATTGCTATCGTATAGTGTTGTATATAGTAGGTAGTATATAGTGTTGTTAATAGTATAGTATTGTTAAGTATAGAATGGTATTGCATAGTTTAGTATGGCATAGTATTGTATTGTTGTAGGAAATTCATACTGCGGGAAGGAATGGGGAGTAAGCGTTCCATCGACTTGTTGCAAATGGCAAATAAAAACATCTTTAATCTTTAATCACTTGGGCACTTTTATATAATGGACAATAATGTATAGTTTAAGTAGTGTAGCGTTGGCTGCACTACACTATAGGCCGTCCTCAACTGTGGATAATGTTATTCTTGCATCTCCTACACTTAGTGCAGACATATCTTCTGTGTATTGTTCTCTCCTGAAGGCTGCTTGCTCTCTGCTCTGACTTCCCACGTGGGAGCAACTCATCATATCTCACATTCAGCTACTTGATGCGGCGGCATTGAACAAGGCTCTTAGAAAACACTTTAGTCTGAAATCACAGCTCCCGCGGAAACCGCGGGGTTCAGCGGTACCATCCCGCGTGGACCACGCGTGGACACGCTCGAAGCGTGTCATTTAAAACGCAGCGTGGTTGAAGCGTGGAAAGGCTCTGCTCCCCTCCCACCGCCCTCGCACCAAACGTCTCCCTGCGTGCAGTAGAAGAGAGGTGCTCGCGCTCATCAAAGTGGGAGGAATCCTCAAGCATGACATAAACAGGCCTAATTGGACCATCAATCACATAAATTAGTTATGGATTATCTTTCCCTAATTGACCCCTTTTGTATGATGGGCTGTGAAGCAGAGGAACTCGGCTAAATACTGCCGCTGAGCGTCAGCTCTGCTCGCAGACTTTCCCTCCGGTTGAGTGGGAGATGTTTCCCCTGCTCTGCCATCGTAGGCGTATTCCATCAGGGACGCGCCAGTATATTAGGGACTGTGGTTATACATGCTGCGAGTGTACACTGATGTTTAGTTTCTGCCTACTAAAGATATCAATGTTACACAGGTAAACTGTCACCTCTGGGACGATTGCTTAGATTAGGTTGGAGTGGGTCGGATTAGATTAGATTCTATTTGGTTGAATTCATTGGATGACTAATATATGGATATATTACATGACAATATTACATTTGATTTAGTTAGATTACAGCATTGTATTGGATTTCAAAAGAGTATAGGTGTGTGTGTGTGTGTGTGTGTGTGTGTGTGTGTGTGTGTGTGTGTGTGTGTGTGTGCTTTCTGCTCCTCACATTAACAAACCCCATGGTGCCCTAACATAGATGAAATATACACGTGTGCAAGGCTTTCATATGCTAACATTGATTGAAAGCAATAACTTTATACCATGTTCATCGATTGCCCTGGATTAATTTTTTTTTTGTTTACATCTTGATTCTATATGTGTAGTGTAATTGTGTGTGGATGCCGGGGGGGGGCTGGCATCCTCTCCTCATAGAGAATCATACCCATGAGCTACTTAATAATCTGCGGGGATTGAGCGGTCCTAACTGCTGACTTGTAGAAGAAGCTCGACATTTTTTTAACTTCTTAGTCCAATAATTTGTGAAGGTTTAAGTATATTTCAGGGTTGCCGGTTTTTCAGGTTTTCATTCCAGCCAATCTGTCCACAAACAAGTCTATCATTCACGATTTCAGTTTTTTATTTTTTTGGTCAATCTGTGACTGAAGTTGGCCGCCGGTGGTTCCTGCAGCCCCCGTTGCCTCCCACTCATACTAATAGCATGAGGGGGAATTCAGGCCCCTGCTTCTCCCTTCAAGTTTCCTCACAAACTCCTCGATAACCAATCTGCCTGTGTGCTGTTGACCAGAATTTATTTGTCGTCCCCCCCCATAAATTATTCAGTGTTTTGCATCGATTAACTGCCATACCTTTAAGGTTATGGACCCGACACCCCAGCACCCCCCTGCTGCATGCTAACGCTCGACCACAGCTCATACATAGAGAGACTGGGAACCGGGGGGAAAAACACAGGAAGGGACCCAGCTTGTTTGAAGACCCGAGACCCACCCAAACATCCCCAAAAGATAGTAATTCATGACTCTAGTAATTCATTTATAATCCCAAGCAGTTCACGGCAGCTCCCGTGTCCCCGCCACTCGCACCCTAAGCGTGTTGACTTGACTTCCCTCTGCGTACTTCTGCCCTCTGGTTGCTGTGCGATTCTCAAAAGACTCAAATAACCGGGTACAGGAGAGTACTTTCACTTTGGGCCGCGGAGGTTCGCTTTCCTTTCCTTTGAACTCCGGGATTCTTGCCACACACGCGTGCCTGTGTGTGTGTGTGTGTGTGTGTGTGTGTGTGTGTTTGTGTGTGTGTGTGTGTACTATTATGTTCATGTTCATGTGCCTAACCCCCCCCCCCCCCTCATCATCATCATCATCATCAATATCAACATGCACATCAAAGACCTCGCCACACAGCAGGAGACGCGCGGCCCGTGACACGCATCACAACCACGACAACAAGCGTCTGAGGTCACGCCGCCAAGGTTACTCAGTGGTGCGCCCACAGAGGGGGGGGGGGGGGGGGGCGTCTGTTGACAGCCTCCCTTGAGGGTTTGCCGCCGATCTCGGCGCTTGTATTTACAGGTTCCTGTGGTTGTCTGCGATTGTGAGTTCAGATTTTTACATCGTTTGTGTGTGAAACCTCCTCGACTAGTCTCTCAAGATTCAAGGTTCTTTTTTTTTTTTTTTGGGCCCTGTGTTACGGCACAGTACAGCGGGACGCTTATTTCCCGTTCCCTCCCGCAGTATGAATTATTCACAGCAATAACAGTGAAAGTAAAACACAATGCACAATAAGTGCCAATAAAAAGTCAACAAAATAATATAAAAAAGTAAATAAATAGCAATAATTGCACTTAAGAAGAAGTATGTAGGTACATATGGCGGCTGGTGCAGAAAGCTTTTATTTTAAGTGATCGGAGTAACACACTAGACGGTAAAGAGAAGACAGGGAAGCAGGGAAGAGGATGTCACCCTGAGGGTCACCCTGAGGGTCACCCTGAGGCCGCTTGACGCCCTCTGTGGACTACACTGGTGTTTCAAACAACCAGTCACCAGGTTTAAGGGTAGTTTTTAACCACAGGCAGTGCGCCTACTGAACTGCTAGGAGTGCTGCCACTTTCACCTTCATAACATTGTCATTAACATTACGCTTACACACATGGACACACCATTTAACAGTCACTTTGCTGCTCTTTAAAAAATAGTATTGTTTTAGGAGATATAAACTGCGGGAGGGAATGGGGAGTAAGCGTTCCAATGTACTTGTTACAAATGGCCGATACAAATATCTTGTATCTTGTATCTTGTACCAACTAGTCACCCAACCAGTCACCCAACCAGTCACCCAACCAGTCACCCAACCAGTCACCCAACCAGTCACCAACCAGTCACCAACCAGTCACAACCAGTCACCCAACTAGTCATCAACCAGTCACCCAACCAGTCACCCAACCAGTCACCCAACCAGTCACCCAACCAGTCACCCAACTAGGCACCAACCAGTCACCCAACTAGGCACCAACCAGTCACCAACCAGTCACCCAACTAGGCACCAACCAGTCACCCAACCAGTCACCCAACCAGTCACCAACCAGTCACCCAACTAGGCACCAACCAGTCACCCAACCAGTCACCAACCAGTCACCCAACTAGTCACCAACCAGTCACCCAACTAGTCACCAACCAGTCACCCAACCAGTCACCCAACTAGTCACCAACCAGTCACCAACCAGTCACCCAACCAGTCATCCAACCTTCCCCGGTATTCTTTCAATTGAAATCTAACTCAACTCGTTGGACGGTAAGTAGACGGCTGGATGGACTGAGGGAGGTGTTTGTCAGCAGGGTGATGGAGGCACACGGACAACATTACGAAAGGTTTTTGACATAATATTTGAACTTTTGCACACATGAGGGGTAAAGTTAATGACCAGCACGCACGCACACATGCACACGCGCACGTGCACACACACACACACACACACACACACACACACACACACACACACCACACCACCACACACACCACCCACACACCACACACACACACACACACACACACACACACACCTCACACACACACCCACACACTGATATACACTACCTTCATTGAAGCAATAACATTTTTTGTGCAGTAGTTTGTGATCCGTCACCACAGCTAAAAATGGACTGTCCTAATGGGTCAACGTTTTCCAGTGCTTTCAGAGTACTGCTCTCAGAGCAGCCTCCAGAGAAAGACTTTGTGGCATTTTCCTAATGTCCACTCAGCCAATCCTGGAAGCGGAGAGAAAAAACATGACATTTTCACCACACTGATGTCGGTGTCCAATCATGCAATCCAAGCCTCTAACGCTCTCTGGGAAGGTCGCTATGCAGAACTCTCAGGTGTGTTTACAAGACGGTCCACAGGCAGACACACACACGTGTGTGTGTGTGTGTGTGTGTGTGTGTGTGTGTGTGGTGTGTGTGTGTGTGTGTGTGTGTGTGCGCGCGCGCGTGGGCGTGTGTGCTGTCGTGGTGGACGTGTGGTAAAAGGATGTTTTCATGTGTGGGAGCAAGTTGAGCGCCTGTACTCGTCAGCCAGCCAATTAGAGTCTGTGTATCTCCCGAGAGACGTGCGTGAGCTTAAAGTTTGACGAAAGTTGCGGTAAACTGTTGCATGTTGTCTCGAACAAAATGCCTCACGTGTTTCATTAATTGCCGTCAATCAAAGTGTCTTTGCGTGCACTGTATATACGGCCTTTTACACACAGTGTTTCTAGACAAGCTAGACAAGATGCTGTACATTCAGAAAGAAAAGCAAAAAACACACAAGGTAGACTTAACCACCACCCGTAAATCGGTTTGGGATGGATCCCTGGCACACCATTAGAAAGGTAGACATCATCTGCGCGTACAAACATCAAACCTTTTCCCCTTTTCAGCAGACCTACTTCTTAAGTCCCCCCCCGTTGTGCCACTGGTGAGCGTGTACCTGCAGATAGGTGAGATGCTGACGCCCCAAAAAAACAGTCCTTGTCGGCTTCTAAGTACCTATTAGCTGAGCTAATGTTGCTGAGCCCGTGAGTCCGAAGCCAGACACCAGATAGACTTTTTTTTTTTGGTCTGGGAGCAAAGGACCGTCGGACACTCTCCTCTCTCCCACTACCCATTTAACCAAAGAAAGACCCCTCGTCTCCGGGGAGAAGTTACACCGGCTCCGGACCGATTGGCTTCTTACGGGTAATTAAAGAGGTTTCCCTCTTGTCCGGTGAACTGCTGACCTCACGGGCTCCGGCTCCACAGTCTCAAGGCTACCATGACTTTCAGAATAACTTACTTTCTTTTTTGGGGCTGTGTGATAGTTATTAGAGGTGGCAGGTTCCCCCGGAGCGTAAAATGTCTTGCTAAAGCAGATTTAGACTCCCGGCGGAGCTATTCTGATACGTTTTCTTTTTCGCACATTAATAATATTCCCAAGGCTTTCTATATTCCTTTTTTCACTCTTCCCCTCAATTTTCCACAATGCAGGTGTGTGTGTGTGTGTGTGTGTGTGTGTGTGTGTGTGTGTGTGTGTGTGTGTGTGTGTTTGCGTGCGCGTGCGCGTGCGTGTGCATGTGTGTGTGTGGTTGTGTGTGTGTGCATTTGTGTGGTTGTGAATGTGTGTGTTTTCCCACCTACGGGCTCGGCGACTGCCTCATTAAAAGGCGGGATGAGATAACCGTCACGTGGGGTGTGTGTGTGTGTGTGTGTGTGTGTGTGTGGGGGGGGGGGGGGGGGGGGTGAAGGTGCGCCCACGCCGGTCATAAGCGGGACCTCGGCCAAGCGCCCAATTGCTCCGATGTCACACTAAACATCAATCAAAGCGCTACTCGCTCGCCGACACACGCAATCCAGCCAGCGCTGCCGCAATACGGCTATTATTATTATAATATTCATATTGTAACGATCGTATAGCGAGGTCCCCCATTAGACGTGACTGGAAGTAAGGGTCTGTTTTGAAAAAAAGAATGACTTGTCATCTCCGTAACGAGTTTAAGTGTAGAGGCACTTCCATTAAAACAAACTGAGTCATTCAAAAATTAATATTAATATTTTCAGCTGATGCAGCCAAGCTCTGTTTGTTCTGTCATCCAAGTAATATGTGCCAGATGTGAGTTGACAGATTATAAATCGAATCATCGTCCATTCAGAGAAATAATAGCAAGTAGCTTCCTGTCCTTTAATTGCTCGGAGTCCATTAAAGAGGATATGGTTTATTTAAACAAATCAAACCCTCTTTATTATTTGTTAGCCGTGCTGTTTTCTATCAATTTTTTTGGGTTGCGTTTAAAAAGGCACAATCGCAACATCGGCTCGGCCTGATGGGTTTGCGGATAATTGAAGTGGACGTTTGGGAGGCAGCAGCGAGTGGTTGAATATTTCCCAGGTGGATTAATGATTCATGAGCTAAACTGCGAGGGTGTTGAGGGTTGTGTTTTTTATGGCCCCCCCCCCCCCCCCCCCCGGTGTAGCTTGCTGGGCTTACAGCACCGCGCAGTAGTAATAAGGGATGGAGAAACACCGCTAGTCAGGAGACTGTATCTAATCACAGGATCACACCAGATACTTTACGTATTAAGTATTGAGACAGCATTCTTGTTAGACACAAAACCGTTTCGGTAAAATCTTAATTTATCCCCCGGAAAATGATGGACTTTATGTGCCGCTAACAAGTATCTGTTAATTAGACTTTTTTTTTTCTTTGATTTTCCAGCATTTTTTAAATTGTATTAAGAGCCATTACAACATTACAGTCATTATTATATATATATATTTATATACTGTATATAAGTTTTCATTACTTTAAAAAGTAATAAAGGCTCAACACTCAACAAATGTTGGTGTTTAGTTTAAGTTCAAGTGATACTGAGGGAATACAGTTCCCTCAGTAGACGAGCCACACAGGAAGTAGCAGCAGTGTCCCATTTGGATTGATTGGACCGTCCCCTTAGATCCGTGCTTTCCGCACGGCTCGTCTGATGTTTGTTACGCCGGTCCCACCGCGGCCCCGCTGCTCTGAAGAACCCCCTTCACTCTGGAATCGGCTAGTCTGGCCTTGCGCTTCTCTTCACACTGCCCCCGCCGTTGGCTGTATAATTACATTTCTTGTTACCGTGTGCATTCTCACACGGCTAGTAGTTATGGCGGCAGTGTAGCTATAGGTACAGCGGTCGCCTCACAACCTGAAGGTTGCCGGTTCGATTCCCCGTTCTCCTCCTAGCAAAACCTGTCGAGGTGTCCTTGAACGAGACACCCTAACCCTAATCTGCTCCTGACGTGCCGGCTGTCTCCTTGCATGGCTGACTCCGCCCTCGGTGGTTCAATGGGTGTATGAATGGGTGAATGTGAGGCATGACTTGTAAAGTGCTTTGAGTGGCCGCACTCGTTAGAAAAGCGCTATAAAGCGCTATATAAATGCAGTCCGTTTAGTGATGGGCATCAGGAAACACAGGTGGGAGGAGGAGGGAGAGGAATGTGCCATCCGGCTTTCACCCGTCTTTCCATTGCTCCTTTCTCTCATCGCGTCCATCACTCATCCACCACTCATCATACCCATCCATTCATTCTTTGTTCCGTTCTCCCATTGATCAATCCTTCCATCCATCCCCACACCATATCCTGCTCAATGGCAAATCAAATGAATGTGTGTGTATGTCTGTGTACTATTTATGTTGGCCAGTCAGCGGTCTGGGTTTCTTCCCGGTGGATGTAAGGATGTTGTTGTTGTTGTTGTTTTTGTCCTGTGTGGGAACGACGTCCTTGTAGGTCCCAGCAATAGAAACACATGATTCGTTGCGCCTGGCAACAGCACACAATTCTGTGTCCTACGCACTGAGCTTCATGTCGCTGGGAGTATAGTAGAGAGGAGCGGGCCAAAACAGGCTGTCAGAAGAGGTGTCCGGTTCTCCTTTATACATCCTCGTCGCACACACTGGGCCCGCCGTAGTGAGAGAGAGAGGGAGAGAGAGAGAGAAAATGTTTTATTTCCAGGTGATGATGTGTCTGCGCTTCATGACTGGGAGGCATCGGGCCGGGGATGTGTACGGATATGCAAATGAGGCTTGTCGCGCTGCGTATGCATTGTGTCTTGACATATTAAACATTGTGGGGCATACGGTTCTTAGCTCCAGGCTTTCACTTAGTTTTACAACAGGGTTTTTTGTGTGTGTGTGTGTGTGTGTGTGTGTGTGTGTGTGTGTGTGTGTGTGTGTGTGTGTGTAAAAACTTTCCGCTGTGGTTCATGAATATAAATCAGGAGGGAGGGAGGTGGGGGGGGGAGGTTGTGTGTGTGTGTGTAGGGGGGGGGGGGGGGGTGGATTGCGAGGGTTCCATATGAAGTGCTCTCCTCACAGTGGCGGGGAACACAAACGAGGGGGAGGGGGGGAGGGGGGGTGGGGGTGGAAGTCCCCATATTTTATTATTATTTCCACAACAAGCATGCCATATTGACTAAGCCAGAAGCACGGGGTTCTGCGCCACAGCGAGCTCCCGGCTGCTGCTGCTGCTGCGGCGCGTCATGCAAATAGGGGACCCTGTGGACCGATCAATAATGCATGTTAGCGGCCGGCTTGGTGAGTACGGGGAGCAGACAGGGGAACCGGCCTCTGGAGCGCCGGGGTCCCTGCCTATCAGCGGGGAACATCGGCGTGTTGGTAGGTAGGTACTTAGAAATACACGCCACGGCGTAGATAAGGGCCCGGAAGATCGATTTCACTTTGCGAATGTCGAACGATTGTGAACTAAGCGCTTCAAATACTATCTAAAAAAAAATGTCTGGTTGGCGTTTTTTTTTTGATTTGTTGTTCTACCGACGTCTGTCATTTGCACGTTTGCTTCCGAACTGTGCGCTGGAGAAGATGAGAGGCTAATTCAGTTGCAAAATAAATAAAGCAACACTGAATAAAGGTTTAATGAAAAAGTCAGGGCGTTGTGATCAGCTCCTCTGCCAAATTAAGAGACGCCTCAAAGTGGAATGCAAATTAGAGGCGCCATCAAAGCCCGATGAATATTTGTAAGAAGAGAGAATGTGAGATCAAAATTGTCAAGAACAGTGGTGTAGCAGTTCCAGCGTAACAAAGCACAGGCAAATACGCATTTACAAAGAGACGAAGACGCCAGTGACAATCTGTATCCGAGGATGAATTAAAAAGACGGGAATCGGATGCCAGGGAGGTTTGTCTGAAGATCCCTGATCAGCAGAACTGCCAGAACAGTTGAAACCCTCTCACCTGGGAGAGCCGGTAGCAGCCCCTCACCTGTCACGCCGTGTGTGTGTGTGTGCTCCGGTTCCACCACCAGGTTCCACCGCCAGGTGTACCCGGGGTTTGACGAGCCATCCCTCCACATCTCCACAAGTTTTGCCGAAGTTAACACGGCAAAATTAGTTCACGCCTTATTTATCGAGTATAATAACTTTTCTAATTAATAATACCATTAAAATGTCTGAAGAAATACTGTATTATATTAACTGCCATCTCCAAAGGGGTTTGACTTGACTACATGCAGCTGTTAAATTATGGTTCTACTTAAAAAACCCACCCCTTTGGTGACACACATAGGTGGATCCATCTAACCGTCACACAGGAGGGTGGGGGGTGGGGGGTGGGTGGTGGGGGAGTAGGACACTACCACTCGTAATGTCACTAGAATAATTATAATAATGCATTTACATATTACATCCTTTCTTTTCTTGCATATATTATATTGCACTACGAGGATAGTGCGGATGGATAGAAATGGCCATTCGACATCCCCCCCGGTGGTAAAACCGGGAGCATTGGATAGAGTGAGAGTGGGTAAGAGACTTTGACGTGGAACTTTGCTGCAACTTTCCTCCAGCACCTGGTGTCACCCAGATCACCTGGTGAGCAGCTGGTGTCACCCAGATCCGTGTCCCCGATAGACTCCATTCTCAGGTCAAACACTTGACCGCCCCGCTTAAAAGCCCAACAGTGTTTTTCACTGTAATCATCACCGCCGTCTCCCACCACTTCCTCACTCGGAGTACAATTATTTTACTTCTTAAAGGTCACGTTGAACATGTATTTTAGAACTCCAAACCCTTTCGCCTATTATGCTCTGAATAATGCTCTGTTTAAATGGCTTGGCCCGTATGAGAAGACATTTAATATGTTCTTACTTCTATAGAAAGTGGCGCCAAACAGCTCGTAGGCAAACCCCATGTCCTCATAGTGACTCCATGTCCTCATACACACCCCATGTCCTCATACACACCCCATGCCCTCACATACACACCCCATGTCCTCATACACACCCCATGCCCTCACATACACACTCCATGCCCTCACATACACACCCCATGTCCTCATAGTGACTCCATGTCCTCATACACACCCCATGCCCTCACATACACACCCCATGCCCTCATAGTGACTCCATGTCCTCATACACACCCCATGCCCTCACATACACACCCCATGTCCTCATAGTGACTCCATGTCCTCATACACACCCCATGCCCTCACATACACACCCCATGTCCTCATAGTGACTCCATGTCCTCATACACACCCCATGCCCTCACATACACACCCCATGCCCTCACATACACACCCCATGCCCTCACATACACACCCCATGCCCTCACATACACACTCCATGTCCTCATATACCCTATATGTCCTCACCTACACACTCCATGTCCTCACATACACACCCCATGTCCTCACATACACACCCCATGCCCTCACATACACACCCCATGCCCTCACCTACACACCCCATGTCCTCATATACCCTATATGTCCTCACCTACACACCCCATGTCCTCATATACCCTATATGTCCTCACCTACACACCCCATGTCCTCATATACCCTATATGTCCTCACCTACACACCCCATGTCCTCATTTACCCTATATGTCCTCACCTACACACCCCATGTCCTCATATACCCTATATGTCCTCACCTACACACCCCATGTCCTCATTTACCCTATATGTCCTCACCTACACACCCCATGTCCTCATATACCCTATATGTCCTCACCTACACACCCCATGTCCTCATTTACCCTATATGTCCTCACATACAAAACTTCTCTAAAACGCTAGCATACGTTGAATTAGTTAAAAGGTAAGTTTTGTTTTAAGTTATGAAGCACGCTGGTATACATCGTAGTACGGCCAGTATGCCAGCGTATGGCTCATACGCTGGCATACTCGGGCCATAAGTTGTAGCTAAACTTAGATAATGTCTAGTGCCTACTCCCACGGCCAGGAGACTTCTTGGCAGCGTTCTTCTGAGTTTTCTTCGGCATGACGGTGATGTTGCTACGGTGATGTTGAGACTGCGACGGTAATGTTGAGACTGTGATGTCTAGTGCGGTTATGATTTGAATCGTCAAGCAGCAGCCTTTTTAAAGGCTACGACGTTATCTATAAGTTATCGAAATGTTCTATATAAGTTACTAATATGTTATGTATACGTTATGTACAAAAAAAACAAAAAAAAACATTGATAGTTCAGCGTATGCCAACGTTTTTTGAGACATTTTGATACGTTGGCATACGCTGGCTAAATTGTCAAGGTGTGACAGGGCCATTATATCCTCACATACAACTCTTATGTCCTCACACAAACCTATCTAAAAGCCGGTGGTTTTCCAGGTAAAACTCAAACCATTAATAACTTACGTCCTCATATATCACCCCCCCCCCCCCCTGGGGGATTTCCCCGCAGGGAAACAATAAAAGCAGAAAAACATGTTTTGGGGGAATTCTATTTCATCCCCACGGAGACGGAGACCGAGCAGGGACGAGATGGAAAGGTTTCACTCCAGCAATTCCTTGATGTGCAAGCTGGCAGAGTGCCGTCACTT
The DNA here is from genome assembly GCA_027704905.1 of Muraenolepis orangiensis. Taxonomy (NCBI): domain Eukaryota; kingdom Metazoa; phylum Chordata; class Actinopteri; order Gadiformes; family Muraenolepididae; genus Muraenolepis; species Muraenolepis orangiensis. Next base: position 11,962,654 of record CM050999.1, read on the forward strand.
ACCGTCCCCGACGGCGGCAGCGGCGGCGGCGGCGGCTTCTGCTCATCCCACAAAAAGCGGAATTGGCAGAAGTTTTGACATGTTTTGTCCGTCAGGGAGCAACCGTCGCGGTGACAGTGCTGCTGCTGCCGTCGCCAGGGCAGGGAACACGACAAAGGAAAACGTCTCCTGGGATTTAGTTCCGGTCTATGCATAGAATGCAATGCCTGATGGTAAAGGGTGTTTGTTTATAGAATGTGTGGATGCTCATCCAGGTCTTGCGGGTTCCCAGCCGTTCCCTTGGTTTCCATCCATCTCGGTGGACACACACACACACACACACACACACACACACACACACACACACACTTTGAAACGGGGTGTGAAGCAGCTGATGAACAGCAAACCCGGTGGTTCCTGTGAGTCACGCAGCTCCTTGCCTCCTGACGATTGAAACCTATCCTTTGTGGGTACCATAGCAGCCGCCATAACTGTTGGAATAGCCCCTTTTAACAATGTGCTATAGAGACAACAGGCTACACGTTATTTTATAGATATGAAACTACTAGATACAGATAGAAATACTAAATTGATGGCGACGTTGCACAGTGAATTCACTTGAATCAGAGCGTCCTCAAAGCCACAAAAAGCTGATCAAATTATATTATTTAAAGGATTGTTTGACTTTATTTTTCAATTCGAGACGTGATTATTCTGTTACTCAACTAATTTTCTGTGTGGATGAATATTTGGAGCATAAATGTCCTCCACTACTTGAGTCATTCTTTCGACTGTTTTTTCTTTCTTCCTTCTCCTATGATGCTCTGTACTATCTCGTGCTTCCAGCTACCGGCTGCAAATTAACTCATTTTTCATGAAGAACGTTATGTCAGAAAAGCATATCAATGCTAAACAAATGTTTGAAATGTAATCAGTTATTGCAGCCTCTTTTTTTTTTAAAACATTCGATCATAACCCTGATTTATTGTCCCCGATGTGAAGAGAAGTGCGAAAAAGCGCAAAGTATTTTTTGCTGCGTGTTGAAGATTACTTCTGTACCTAAAAAAAGTGGATATATAGCTATAACTATATATATATAGCTATAACTATATATATATATTTATATATATATGTATATATATTTATATATATATACTGTATATAGCTATATATATATAGAGTTATACTAGAACTGCAGTGGGAGAAAACACAGGCAGATGCTTTCATCGCACGTGGTCTTTGAAGCACAAATCCTTCTCAGCAATCAGTACTGGGAATTTGCATTTAAATGTGTTTGACCTTGGGAGTGTGTGCACGTGGAAGGCCTTTGCGATGTTGCGCACACACCTTTAATTGGCTAATTATTTTGGCTTTTGTGTTCAGCCCAATTCATTACCCCCCCCCCCCCCCCCCCCCTCTGTTTGTTTTTACTTTCTGCTGAGAAGTGATTATGCTGAAAATGTGTAAGTGTCTCGTTTCCTGGAAGATGTTGCAGGAGCAGAGATGTGTGGTGTTGTCGTCTGGGCGTGAGCTGGGCTATGTGCTGGTGGCGTTGGGTACCCACCCAGATATTGGTCCGGTTTTATCCACAGCGGCTTGTGAACGGTGAACTGAAGATGTGTGTCATCAAGCAGGAGCATGCAGGGTTCTGTAGGGGGGTGGGGGGGGGGGGGGTAGTGGGACTGTAGATATTGGGGATGGAACTCAGAACCCTTTGGTATGGAGTTGATCACCACCCTAGCCAATTCACCCTAGCCTTCTTCCCCAAGCTGACACAAACATATCAGAAAAATGTACTTTATACACAATTCATTCATCTCAGGCTGGACAAAAGTAGAAAATAAAAACATATTTTTGTTTGTTCAATTATATAGGCCGTAATTGAACCGTATAAAGTATTCAAACTTGAATACGGGTGCGGGGTAGTCAAAACAAACGACTAGTCCAGTGCACACGTTTCTCTGACTCTCAGTAGGTACTGGGTTCGATCCCCAACGTCCACAGGGTACAAGCCTTGCCAACAGGCGTCCGTTAGCCAGATGTCCTAACCACGATCCTCTCTTTAATGACATATCTACAAGTGTAATCTACGTCTCTTCGGATGAAAGCGTCTGCTGAAATGACTAAATTGCACTAAATAGAAGAAACTGCCTCTTAATTATTGCTTAACGACACCTCCACTATCGTATATACTATAGTGCACATGGGCTTTTAAACCGCTGCAGCCCCGTGGGGGGCCCCGTGGTGCTTAGCTGGGTTGCTGGTTCCACACCCGGAGCTGCCGACTGAAGCCTGAATCGGTATCTCATTACCCCGGATAAGACGAGGGGAGGGTGGGGGGGGGGTGGGGAGAACGTTGAAAGCAGTCAGGCAGTCGGGGCAAATCACATTTATCAACTTTTTCGGGGAAACGTCTCGGCTCTCGATATTTCACTTCTTGACCTAATTTTGTCTGAAACATTTCTAATATCCATGAGATTTCGGTGGATCCGGGCTTCCGTGCCTAATAACGTTACGGCAGCCGGCCTTACAGTCAGGGTATTACCCAGATAAATGTCAATGGAATGAAGCGCCAGAACAAAGTGCTTGTGACTGAGAGGAAGAAGAGAGAAGAGATGGAGAGAAATCCACCAAGAAGGTTCAGAAAAACGAATATGGGCCTCCGCTGGGACTGAAATGGATCTGAATACGGCCTACCTTCTGTTTCTTTTGTATGCAATGGATGATATCCTTTTCCGATAGGAAGGTGGGAGGGTAAAGTGGGCAGGCTTTTTGACTTCCCGTGGAGAGGATGCAGGTGTGGACCTCCTCAGCTGCCTGTGATGTACCGCCTTTTGCTACCACTGATATATGTTTCTGTTCTTTGCTGCTTTTACTCTTATTTAATGAAAGTATAATGAAAATAATAAATGGGTTGGTTTATTTTACATTTGTTTTATGGAGTGGTTTTCATGACACTGAAAGACACTTTACAGTGTTAAAATAATAATGCCTAAAACATTACACAATTGATGTAAAATACATTAATAGATTTTAGAGGAAAACCCACAGGTTAAAAAGAGAGAAAAAGTAAATTGATTGATAAAGTACAGTCTCATATCATTTTCTCAGATCTATTATGGGACATTCTATTTTGGATGAAGGACCAACGGCTACAGTAAACGGGGCGTAGCCTGCACGCTAGCGGGCCGCTACGAGAGAGAGAGAGAGAGAGAGAGAGAGAGAGAGAGAGAGAGAGAGAGAGAGAGAGAGAGACAGAGAGAGAGAGAGAGAGAGAGAGAGAGAGAGAGAGAGAGAGAGAGAGAGAGAGAGAGAGAGAGGGAGAGAGGGAGAGAGAGAGAGAGAGAGAGAGAGAGAGAGAGAGAGAGAGGGAGAGAGATAGAGAGCGCTTGACAGCATTAGTGCGGCGTTGCGTCGGAGAGAACGTCCTGTTGCGGCTGAACAGCCCAGGGAGAGCTAACGAGTGCAGTCTTTAAAACCACAGTGCCGCACAACTCTGGAACAACCTGCCGGTTCCTCTAATGGCTCCTGGCGAGGTCACAGGCCTTTAGAACGCATCTGCTGACATAAAGGGGGGTCCTTGGCTAGAGGCAGCTAGGTGGGTGGGTCGGTAGGTAGGTAAGTAGATGGTTAGGTAGGAAGGTTAGGTAAGGTAACTCGGTAGTTAGGTAACTAGGTAGATATGTTGGTTAATGGTAGGTAACTAGCTAGTTAGGTAACTTGGTAGGCATGTTGGTCGTTATGGTAGGTAACTAGCTAGTAAGGTAACTAGGTAGGTACTGTACGTATTTGATTAAGTAGTTAACTAGGTAGGTAAGTAGGTGTTAAGGTCGGAAGGTTAGGATGGTGACTAGGTATTAACTAGTATGTAGATAGGTAGGTAACTAGGAAGGTAGGAAAGTAGGTGGTTAGGGAGGAAGGTTAGGTAGGTAACTCAGTAGGTAGGTAACTAGGAAGGTAGGTAACTAGGAAGGTAGGTAAGTAGGTGGTTAGGGAGGAAGGTTCGGTAAGGTAACTAACTAGTTAGGTAACTAGGTAGGTTCTGTAGGTATTTGGTTAAGTAGGTAACTAGGCAGGTAAGAAGGTGGTAAGGTCGGAAGGTTAGGTAGGCAACTACAGTATGTAGATAGGTAGGAAGGGTAGGTAGGTAACTCAGTAGGTAGGTAACTAGGAAGGTAGGTAAGTAGGTGGTTAGGGAGGAAGGTTCGGTAGGTGACTAGGTATTTCAGTAACCAGGTAGGTAGGTAGGTATGTGATTAGTTAGGATTAGTTAGTTAGTTATGGAGGTATAACTAGGTAGGTATATGGATCAGGAGAACTAAAGAAGCATTTTAAATACAATATTAATGAACAATGAGGTATGCGTGTGTCAAGTACAAAGCACAAAGCACTTAACATCAAGGTCTAATATCTAATGTTCACTACCGCTTCTGTCTTCATCACTACAGACCTGATAGGCTTTAAAGAAGCACTTAGTCATCCAGTCATCTATTGGTCCATCAAGACAAACTGCTCACCCTGCTCAGTGTCATGGAGAGGCTGAGAGTCTGCATAGACATGTATACATACATACTGTATATATATATATATATATATACATAGACTATATAATATACATAGACATATACATATAGACATATATACATTGACATATATAAGTAGATATATATAGCTAGACATATATAGATAGACATATTTTCACATACATATAAACATAGAAATATATAGCTAGACATATATACAAAGCCATATATACATAGACATATATATATATATATATATATATATATATATATATATATATATATACAAAGACATATATACATAGACATATATATATATGTATATATATATATATATACATAGACATTTATACATTTATACAGACATGTATACATATATGTCTATGTTTATATGTCTATGTTTTATATGTCTATGTATCTATGTCTATGTTTTATATGTCTATGTATCTATGTCTATGTTGAATATGTCTTTACATGTGTGTGTGTGTCTCTGATAGTCTATCCCAGCGTATCACCAGGGCAGAGAGCCAGTGAATGGGATCCGGGGGTCAAACACATTCACTCACATTCCCACCTCCACCCCCCCAGGGAGCCGGGGCCTGCGTGTGCCAAGCTGTCTTTCAAGGGCAAGAGAGGAGGCAGTCGTCTGGACACAAGCCACACAAACACCACGTCCAAACGGACATCTTCCCAACGTCCAGAGGGACAGACGGACCAGAGATGACCAGAATCTGTTGCAGACAAACTCAACACCTGTCACCACATGCCACCGCGCAAATCTGTTTGGACGACGACACAACACATCTGTTAGGACACAATGTAGCTGTCACGGCCTGTTACCACACTATATACCTGTCTGTTGGAGTTGATCAAAATGCGTGTGTTTGCTTTTGAAAACACCGCAGGGGATTGGCCTGGCGTCGGGCTGCCTGAATTGATACTTCAAGGTTAAGTGCTTTCAGCGGTTAATAACTCTGAAAAGTCACATTAGGCGAGTGTATTGGGAATTAATGGGTTGGGAAAAAGGGGGAAGTATTTGCCATCACAATCACGCCAAATATGCTTTCCAACACATAATGTGTAAGTGAAAACACTTATTCGCTCCGAATGCAAACAGGGAAGTGGCCCCCCCCGGTTTTCACCTCATGCATGGTGCATGGACGGGCGAGGTTCACCGTGCAGAGGAGGTCTTATGGATCCTGTTTGTAGAGCGCTGTTTTACCAAGTTGTCCTTGCCCCCCCCCCCCATCTCTCTCTCTCTCTCTCTCTCTCTCTCTCTCTCTCTCTCTCTCTCTCTCTCTCTCTCTCTCTCTCTCTCTCTCTCTCTCTCTCTCTCTCTCTCTCTCTCTCTCTCTCTCTCTCTCTCTCTCTCTCTCTCTCGCTCTCTCTCTGGAGGCCTGGTCAAAGCCGGGGCAATGGAGTGTGGCTTGCCTTAACACTGTCACTTTGATAGAGTGAATACATTGTGAGAGATAATGGAAACTTTCTATTCAGCCCGGGCCGGAATAAAGAGAGCCTTCCCAGTCATTCATCAACATTGATTACTGTACAGCCCCTGGCCCTAGGAGAAGCGCGGAGGCCCTGGTCCCACACAAAGCCCCGTGCCGAATTGCAGGTGGAGAAATCCGAAGACGACTAAAAGTGCAATAGTGGTCCTTTAGAAAGCATCACCCCAATTTGTTTTAAGGTTGAAGCTGTACACCGTATGAAATATTAGGGCTCAGCTGGCAGGGGGGAGGGGGGGGGGGGGGGGTCACTCGGGGAAGAGGAGCTGTGATTCAAAGTTCGCTTTCGAAAATATATAAAAAAAAGGAACCGCCAACGCTATCGGAAAACCTGAGGAATACCCGTCGCCGTGGCTAGGCTATCGATATCCGGGGTTTAAAAAGAAGTCCCACAACATTTTCATTCAGTGGTTTTTCCAAAAATAAAACGAAAGGCGTGCAATACCGTGACAACTAGTTAAACAACAGAGTCTGCGCTTGATGGATGACGATGATCAGTGGACTGCATTAGATCGATTGCTTGTGTGTGAAATTTGAAGCCACTGATACAGGATATATATATATATATATATATATATATAAATATATATATATATATAATTATACTACTGTATTCTGTGAGGTCATGCTGAGGATGGGTGGTGTTGAACAGGGTGTAAGGGCGTTTGTAATTGCAAGTTTTTCCGCTGTGCATGGTACCCTTTTTAAACAGGAACTTGTTCAAGGTGGGGGGTGGGGTGGGGAGGATGGGGGTGGGGGGGGGGGGTGGGGGAGAGTGGGGCCGAGGACGACGCAGGAGGTGTGTTGTTGGCCCTTTATTAAACGCACGCAAACGATGCGCCACAAAGGAGTGCCCGAGAGATGAGTGACTCGTTCTGCGCCATAAAACTATAAGATGAAGCATCTCCCGCCGTAACAGAAGCGCTTTGATGTGCGTGTCTGTCTGTCTGTGTGTGTGTGTGTGTGTGTGTGTGTGTGTGTGTGTGCGTGTCTGTGTGTCTGTGTGTGCGCACGCACGTGCGTGTGTGTGTGTGTGATGACTGTGCGTGTGTGATGACTGTGCGTGTGTGATGACCGTGCGTAACGGGAGGACGCTTAATGAAAGTGGGACCCCCCCAGAGGACGATGTCTCCTCCGCTACTCGGTGAAGAGCTGTGACAGGCTCTGGGCACCGGGGGTGGGGGGGTGGGGGGCGGTGGGGGGGGGGGGACGGAACGCTCTGATCCTGCTGCTCCTCTCAAGTAGAATCACAGCGCTCGGACGGCCGGTCCTGATGGACCTCTTACGGCGTCGTGTACGGGCCCGGCACTACTTTAATTAATCTCTCGTAATCATAAAACATTTAGCCGGTCCCCACAAGCTATGTGTTTGTGTGTGTGTGTGTGTGTGTGTGTGTTTGTGTGTGTGTGTGTGTGTGTGTGTTTGTGTGTTTGTGTGTGTGTTTGTGTTTGTGTGTGTGTTTGGCTGCTAAGTGACGACCAACAAATGCATGCATGCGTAGACATATACAGTACGCATGCATGCCTTAACAGGCCTCTGCTATATAGGCTTGTGTTAAGGTACTCACATGCCCAGTCACTTGGCATGCTAGGGGTGCCCGTTGCATGTTAGGCGCTAGCGTGCAGAGGGTACTAAGCATGCTAGGCTCTCTAAGCATGTTATGGTATGGAAATTTGCTACGAATTGTCATCGTGTGTTGCAGAGCGTGTCTAAGACCCCCTGCAGGTAACCCACACCGTAACACACGTCTTCAAAAACCCACCCTGATCTCTCTCTCCCGGGTATAGATATCCCCCGATCTTCTAACCCAGTTGGCAAATATGACAAAGGGGAAGGACAGAAAATATGTAAATGCTCCCATCGATGCAGTTAAACACCCCCCCCCCCCCCCCCCCCCCCCACCCCCCACCCCCGGCTTGCATGTGAATTAAGAAAAGGCCAGCGCCAGCCGCAGTGGCGCTCAGAACGGCTCTTCTCAGCGGCAGTGAGCTTAATGTCGTGCCCAGCGGTGCTGGGAGTGATGAATTTCCCACCACCATTGTCTGGTCTGGACTCTCCGCAGCATGCAGACGAGAGTGCAGGCGGGTCTCATGCACATGAACATCCTCCCGGGGAGGGAGGGGAGGTGACAACAGCAAATTAAAGGGAATGACACTATGAATATATCAAGCCAGCAGAGAGAGTTCTGCTGCGGCACTTGATTGAAAAACAGAGGAGCGGAGAGAGGAGGGAGGAAGAAGTTCCAGGGTTTCTGCCGCGGCCTGCTGCAGGTGACTTATAGGGAGGGAGGGTTATGAACAGAGAGCCAGGGAGAAACACAACCTCCTCCTATGAGATCTACACGCCCGTGGTCCGGGGAGCTGGGGGGGGGGGGGTGGGGGGGGGGGGGGGGAGGGGGTGAGGGGGCGGCGTCTGCTTCAGCGGGGCAGACGGCTGTGCTTCTGCAGTATATAACTGGACGACGTGTCGTGTGTGTGTGTGTGTGTGTGTGTGTGTGTGTGTGTGTGTGTGTGTGTGTATGTGTAAACTGGGCTCTCTCTCTCTCTCTCTCTCTCTCTCTCTCTCTCTCTCTCTCTCTCTCTCTCTCTCTCTCTCTGTGTTCTCTGTTCTCTCTCTCTGTGTTCTGTGTTCTCTGTTCTCTCTCTCTGTGTTCTCTGTTCTCTGTTCTCTGACTGATGGGACACCGCCGCTGGTCGAACCCATTTCATTTTAATCGGCGGCTGGTTGTTTACTCTGAACGTTAGCGTGCGGCGGTTGTCCAACAAAAAACCTGATATGACTTGACCCGTGTTTCCCGTGGCAGAAACGTCTGACACGCCGCCAGGGGGGGGGGAGGGAAAATAAATCACCCAAAAAATATATATATATATGTATGTATATATATATATATATATATATATTAATTTAATAAAACAGGTCTTAAGCAGGAACTCTTTGCTCCGGTATGCGAAGGTGTGATCTCGAAAGGTACGAAGGTTAGTACGCAGGAAGCGTACGCATGTCTCTCCGCTTCCTCCTTATAGCCGTCAGATGCTCAGTCTGTCAACTCTATTTACAAGCTGTCGAGAACGGAGAGAACATTCTGGAACTGAACTGTATTACATACACACACACACACACACACACATGTTTTATATCAGTCATCAGCGATGACTGATATAAAAAATAAATAAAGACACTTTAAGGACACATTCTGTCCTGTGTTGTGAGCTGGTCCGTGTGGCGGTGACGTTGGGGTTCAGGAGCGTCGGTATCCGCTGACCTCTGGGGGATGAATACAATCACAGAGGAAGAGAAGCTAGACGCCGCCGCCGCTGCTAGCGCGCTGCAGATGTAAACACTCAAAGCGTTGATTAGCTCCAAACTAGTCAGCGTCATGCTAATGGCGAGAGATGCTAATGCGGCGTCGGAGGGAGGAAATTAGGTTTCGACAAAGAGACGACCAGATGTTCATCGGAGAAGAGTCTGGAAATAACTATTTGAGTTTGTAATAAACAAATACATAAATAATCATTTACTCCTATAGCACATTTAAAAGACTTCAAAAAGCAACACAATAAAAGTGAAATAAAATACCAAAAATAAATGACATTTCTAAAATGTAATGACAATGTGAAAGTTAAATAGTTAAAGGTAAAAATAGATATGATTACATTTTAGCCTAAACATAGAGAGTGACAGTGTCCGAAATCACTCCCTACTCACTATATAGTGCACTAACACAATTAACACTGGCACTTTTAGTGTCCCAAAGTGTTTTTTTACTATATAGTCCTCATTGAACTACTAGAGAGGGAGTAGGGAATGAGGGAAGGATTTCACTATATAGTCCTCTACATTGAACTACTAGAGAGGGAGTAGGGAATGAGGGAAGGATTTCACTGTATAGTCCTCTACATTGAACTACTAGAGAGGGAGTAGGGAATGAGGGAAGGATTTCACTATATAGTCCTCTACATTGAACTACTAGAGAGAGGGAGTAGGAATGAGGGAATGAGGAAAGGATTTCACTATATAGTCCTCTACATTGAACCACAAAAGAGAGGGAAGGGAGTAGGGAATGAGGGAAGGATTTCACTATATAGTCCTCTACATTGAACTACAAAAGAGAGAGAAGGGAGTAGGGAATGCGGGAAGGATTTCACTATAGAGTCTTCTACATTGAAGTCCCTAGAGTGGAAGCAGGAAGAAGGGGATGAGGGAAGGATTGAGGACACCAACATGATCGCTACACACTTGCTTCCCTCGTGAAGTGGAGCGTCTTGAAGTACACAGTTACCTCCAGACACCTTTCAAACCCCCTG
>CM050999.1:11977964-12000464 GCA_027704905.1 Muraenolepis orangiensis
TCCAGAGTTTACTTTTCTCTGACCTCCTTGCGTTTGTAAATTAAACGTGTCGGAGCTCCCTTGTCGCTGCGTTTAACTTGATAAAATGAAAAATGGTTTAGTTGGGGAGACTTTATTGAGATAAATCTGTCTGAACTTTCCTATTATGTGCCAAGTGGGACTGTGAGATTAAATCTGCTGTTGGCCCCTGGGTTTATCAGCAGCTCCACTGCCCTTGAAAAGGAGTGCTGTTGCTTTGCCTCCATCGCCATCTTCACCCTACAAATGCTCTATTTTAGCCTTTTGAACTGGAAAAGCTGTGAAAAGCTTTAATTCCTAAAAATACTGACAGCCCTCACCGGTTGCTAACCTTCGTAGTATAAGTACGAGTGTGTAGTAAGTAATCTCAATTATTTTGCTACAATGGGCCTTTACAGAAAATACTGTGATTGATTTGTAGAAATAACCTCGTGGTGGAAGCAGCGACTATTACACTTTAGATTAGGGATGGGACAAAATATCGATACTGAAATACATTCTGATATTTCCTCTTGCGATACGTAATCTTTACACTGCCACCAAATATATATATATTTATATTTAAACATGCTGCTGCTCTAAGGGGATTCCCCAACATTAAGCCTGTTAGCATTTTGACTGATGGCGTCGTACCCCAGTCAATTTATAATATAAACCTTCTGTGTATAACCTTCATAATATGAATAATTGATATGGGCTGGTATAATTATCGGAATAATGTGCTTCAGCCTTCCTAATGATGTTCCCACACATGTTGAATGCATGTGTGGTGCTTGAGAATCCCAACTTTCATGTTAATGTCGATTCATGATCGACCAAAGCAAAATCATTTCTAATTCCTATTCAACACAATGCACGGAAAAGCTCGGCGTGATCTCTAATTCTGGAGCGCCGGAATCAGCCCATCTTATTGCGCTACGGCACTCCAGCTGGGTACATGTCACCCGGCCATCAGATAACTTGCTAATAACACATTTTCTCCTTACAAGTCGATTAAAACCCATTATTTCACGTGGAGATCGGGGGGCCTCTGAATGTTTGAACTCCCCCCCCTCGCGTCACTCTGCCGTCGCCTAATCGCAGAATGATTGCCAGTGTGCCAACCGTGGCGTGGTAATGACATTACCGTCTGCCGGTGACAGCTGACATCTGCGTCACCTGGCGCCGGCGCCCCATGCTCCTCGTCGGCGCCGTGGTTTACAGAAAAAGAAAAGGAGACTAACGCGCTATCTCTCTCTAGTCAGAACCCTACTGGTATCCAGAACCTACTGACGTCTCCCCTGTTAGCTTCCGCTAAAACATCCATCCCTACGCAGAGGAAATTTGTCAAACTGACTTTTCCCTTGTCCCGATTCTGCCGAAGAGCATTTAGCGTACGAGTGTGAACGACGGCGGCACGGCCCCAATCTTCTCTTTTGGAAGACGTGCGCCAGTTTGAGTTTGTCGGAAGATGACAGTAAATCGGCATCCAAGTACTTTACACAATGTGTTGTCACAAAGACCAAAGTCGCTATATTGCCGTTGTTTACGTGTCTGGTCTCTTGGTAACGTATATCGTAGTGAAGCCAGGAGGTGGGTGGGCTGTCTGAAAGGAACAGGACTACCTGTTCTGGTATTGTCCCCCCCCCCCCCCCCCTCTCCTCTACACCCCATGTGGAGGAGTGTGTGTGTATGTGTGTGTGTGTGTGTGTGTGTGTGTGTGTGGGCTGGTGGAGGACACTCCACCCCACCCTGAAGAGACACACTCCAGCCAAGGTGGACGGCTGGAGAGACGGTGGGAGTCAAATTAATTTTAGATGGAGTGAGTTGCACTTTGTCCCTCGTTTCCTCCTGACCCGGTGACCTGGGACATGATTAGTGCTGCATATTGATGGACATTTCAATAAAAACGGGGGCCCCTTCTGTACCCCCGCATAATTACATCTCCGAAGGTTAAAAATGATTTGCAGATATCGAGCTGTCTTTTTTTTTACATTTTCTGTCATAAAACAAATCTTCTCGGCCGCCTCGTGGAAGTTCCACCGTTCAACCGATTCTGCGACATTGAAACAGAATGCGGGATGCTTGCCGCATGCTTGGCTCCACATCCGAGTCTCCATTACATTTGTACACAACCCCGTGCAACACTTATTTTGAACTCGGCGGTAGTGGCAATGACAAAATCAATCTCATCAACTAGCCGATTGATCTCATCTCCCCGACACCTCGTGGCTCTGGTGGGTGTTTCTGGATAATCGCAACGCCTGTACAAGAACACTTCATGGCGAATGGCAGAAGTTGCTGTGGCATGCACCACCATGGCTATTTTTATAAGTGTGCTGCTGGGGATGTGTTTGGACTTGAGCACGTACGCTGACCACCCCCCACCCGAGACCCCGTGAAGCACATCGTCCAGGTGTTGAATTAATAAGCCATGAGTGATGTTGTTTCGTGGAGGCTAGGCTACAGATGTGTGCTGCTGTTCCCAATGTCGCTGCTGTTGGCTCTTGTAGTAGATCCCAATCATAATAATAATAATAGCTTTCTGATCCTATTTAGCATTGAAATTGAAATGATTTACAATGATTATCAGAATCAAGATTCAAGGTTCTTTTATTTATATTTTTCCATGTGTAACAAGTACAATGAAATGCTTACTCCCTATTCACTCCCACAGAATGTAATAACATTAACAATAATATGAACAATAATGACGAACAATATAGTATCCAGTAAAGTATCTAAGTAGGGATGATAGGGATGATATGCATATGGCGGGTGGTGCAAAAAGCCTTTTTAAAGTGACTGTAGGTGCAGCACGTTAGTGAGTGGTAGTAGCATCCTCAATACAGTGCAGGAGAGTGTAGAACAGGGCAGTAACGGTAATGAGTCCAGTAAAGAAGATCGGCACACTGTCATATGGGGGACAATGTTTTGATAGCGGCATCACTCCTAACAGTTCAGTCTGCGCACTGCCTGTGGGTGGAATCAGAATGCCTTTATTGTCCTTGTTCAACTACAACACATTGTTGTATTGTGTGTGTGTGTGCCATTTACTATAATTTACAATGTCGTTTTTTAGCTTTAGGAGACACCTTCATCCCGAGGGACTTACTGGTGTGAACCTGCAACACAGAGGTCATGCTGAAGAAGGCACACTGTATCGCCTCTGTGCCCTGTGGTTCCTCAGGAGAAGCGGCATAGGCGAACGGTGGCATAGTAAACTTTTACCGTGGCACCGTAGAGAGTGTCCTGACGAGTGGCGTCACTGTGTGCTACGGAAACACCACTGCACAGGACAAGAAAGCCATCCAGAGGGTTGTGAGGACGCCGGAAAAGATCAAAAGATCACGAGATGTCGGAAGAAGGTTGTCTTCATCACAAAGGACCGCAACCACCCTGGGCGCCATCTCTTATCCCCCTACGGTCTAGTCGCCAGTTCCGCAGCATCTGTACAAAGACTTCCAGGTTCAAGGGCAGTTTTTATCCACAGCCAGTGCGCCTACTGAACTGCTAGTAGTGATGCCACTATCATAACATGGTCATCCATATTACATTACTCTATCACACTTTTTCTGGACTTTCTGGATGACAGCTACTGCACTGTACTGCACTGTATTCATCATGCTGCTGCACTACTGGCACTTTAGATTTTCTTTTTGCACAATTCAACACATGTATCATCCATCAGTCACTTTATTGTTCTTTATATGTTGTACAGTGTTGTTACAGTATAGTGTTTTATAGTATACTTATAGTACAAAGTATAGCATATAGTGTTCAATTGTAGAAAAGTCATACTGCGGGAGGGAATGGGGAGTAAGCATTCCATTTTACAAATCTTGAATCTTACTGTGACTTTGGATTGATTGTCATGAAGGAGCAAATGGGGGGTTAGTTATAAATGCCCAGGGGAAGGCTGTGTCCCCAGGGGATCAAACCCAGTGCCTTGTAGCTGGGAGTCCATCCACCTTAGCCACTAGACGAGCCTGCCTGCCTGTTTTACACCATTAAAGGTGAAGTCATAATGATGACAGTTAGGTATGCTAATTGTGTACTGTGTACTCTCTAACCCAATACATGTAGTGTGCAGTACATTTATGTTACAGTGATGGTTCTTACAGTTCAAAACATCTGGAACCGTTAAGATCCATACCCAGGTGATGGTGGTGTTGTGGTGCTATGTTCTGGTACTGCATCCACCCTGTAGTCATAGTAACAAGAGTCGGAGGATACATGCGGAGAGTCTAGTTGTGGTGCGGTTTTTTTGGTCGCAGACAGCAGTGAATGGAATCTGCTTCAGATTAAAATCCTAAATCCTCACCCAGTCCAACCGATGTTTAGCTAATTTCCCTGTAGTAAAACAGCTAAATCCATGAGAAAAACAACAAATGTTTTTTTTATTCTATTGACAGAACTCAATGAAAAGATAAAGAGTCAGATCCGTTTTGAGTTTCACAATCACAAGTCAGGGATTTCTAGACAATCTGGACTGTATGATATGGTTCATATGCTGATATGGATCTGATCAGTTGAACTACCATAAGTGTCTTTCTTTGGGTACGTTACATCAATGTCTTCGCTGGTGGAGATATATTTAGTAGATCATTTTGTTATAATACTTTCACTGGTCCTGGTTAACTCCAGTGTTCTGTGTTAGTTGATGCTCGTCCTGATGTGTTGAGACCGTCCTACAACATTCATCATCATCATTCATCTCCCACTGTGTGGTAGGTCAGTTAGAGAAGGTGGCAGAATCAACCTTTTCAAACTAACTAACTAATCCACTAACTAACCAACCTGCTCTAACCAACCAACTAACCAACTAACTTACCCACTAACAAACCAACTCTAACCAACTAACAATAATCTCCAACAAGCCAACTTACCAATTATCTCTAACCAACTCATTTTCCAACCATCTGCAACCAACAAACTAACCAACCATCTCTAACCAACCAACTTACCAACCATATCTAACCAACAAAATAATCAACCATCTCTAACTAACACAACTAACAATCATCTAACCTACTAACTAACCAACCATCTCTAACCAACTAACTTACCAAACTTCAATAACCCACCATCTCTAACCAATCATCTTACCAACTAACTAACCAACCATCTCTAACCAACTAACTAACCAACAATCCCTTACCAAATGACTAACCAACCAACTAACCAACCAACTAACCAACCATCTCTAACCAACTTATTAACCAACCATCTCTAACTCACAAATTAACCAACCTTCACAAACCAACCATCTCTAATCAACTAACTAACCAACGATCCCTAACCAAATTACTAACCAACCATCTTACCAACCTACTTACCAACCAGCTCAAGTCAACCAACCTCCTCCAAACTTTTCCATCCAACCGACTCCATCTCCAAACAACCATCTTTGACATTCTTCCACCATTTCCAACCGACAAAACCAACCATCCATCTTAAAACAACCATCTCTAACCAACCAACCAATATAATCTCCAACAATCCCAACCAACATCTCCCTCCAACTGTCCATTGACCAACAAACAAACCAAGCAGCTCTCAACAACCTCCACCCACCTCTGCTCTCCATCCAAGTGACGCATGGCCCTCAGAAAGGACGAGGAACCTTTCTATTATTCATTCCTCGGCGGTGTCTCTGCTGAGGGCGGTGGGGAGACGGTGGCCTAGTGATGTTGAATAATTAGATTAGGACATTAATAGGGTGGAGTATATTTCATTCTGCTGGGTGAGGGATGTATTAATAGGAGTGGAGAACCTACGGAGCCATTTACCAGATGGGTCTGAGGAACTTAATCTCCAAACAATGTCAGCCATACCGCGGGTGACCTAATTAGCTCGGTAACACAGGACACACGAAGAAGAAATACCGTCTTAATGTTCCGCGAAAGAACCCAGAAAGAAGGGCCATTGTCGCCGTTAATTATACTTTCACATTAAAAGGCCCCGGATAAGTTATGAACGTGTCACGCTGCCGCAGTGGGCAGGTTGGGGTGGATGTGTGTGTGTGTGTGTGTGTGTGTGTGTTTTCAGTTTTGGTATGCAGTGGACATTTTTCCACAAAAACAACATTATCCAAGTCGCAAGGTCGCTACCGGGGACTGCAGTCTGACTTCCCTGTCTCATTATATATGCATTACTGTATACTAATCTCCCTCAAAATAGAAGAGAAATGTCAAGTAAGCCCGAAATACACAACTCCCTCATGAATACCGTTTAGATTATGTATTTTTTTGGGTCTACCTCCTCCTACCTCTCCCCCCCCCCCCACGGCGCGGGGCGGCGTCCGGTTAGATCCGTCCAAATCAATACCGTAATGTACAAGTATTTCTGGAAGCCGGTGTTTATATATTGGATCGATGCGGTCGTGGTAATTTTAAAGCCGCTTCGGGTGTGTGAGGGTGGCGTTGAGATGTGGCTGAAGAATCCCCCCCCCCCCTCCCCCGCACCCCCCCCCCCTCGTGTTCTTTTGGGACGCCCGGCCACCCGGCCACCCGGCCGCCTCCTCGCCCCCCAAAAAGGGGGGGTTATCCACGTGTGGCAACCCCGGGGTGTGCGCTGCCGGCCACAAACACGCCGCAGAGCGCTCGGCCTCAACTCGGCCTAGCGTAAAATCGTTTCCTTCACTATGGAAACGGTGTTGTTGTTTTTCATTAGAATATGTGTAAACAATATCCATTTGGTTTGACAGATGCTGGTTCTGGGGCGCCGGCCAGCGCTCGGCGCTCGGTGCTCGGTGCTCGGTGGCGGCGGCGGGGACGGCGGCGGCTGCGACGACGTTGCACTTTCTTGTCGGGCAAACAAAATGGATAATTTGGCGCCATCGTGAATAATTATCCCAAACTGGTTAAACTGTTGTGGTGGTAGGAAAATACGGCGGCAAGGAGCAGAGTGAGGCATTTTGGAACACAAAGCAAACCCGTTTCTTGTACTTGTTCCCTTTTTTTAAACGATTTCCTTCGCTGCTCCTGTTTGAATTAATTCTCTCCCGATGTGTTATGTGTTATCCCCACAGACGCAGCAGAGTGCAGGAGAGACGCCTGGTAGGCTGGTTAGGGTTCGGGGGTGTTTGTCTCCCAAGCCAAAAGGTTCCAGGTTCGAACCCCAACGTCCACAGTCTGGCAGTAGGCGCCCTTGAGCAAGAGGCCTTTTACCCCTACTTTCTCAAAATACACGCTACTAATAATAGTAATAACTTGAAAATGTTCCTTCAGAAAATGTAGTGTTTATGGGTGTATATATATATATATACTCAGACTCATATACACTCTCCATTTTCTGAATACTCCCTCGTTCCTGCCTCCAATTATATTTGATGGAGGCAGCCACCTCAACAAAAACCATGTTGTAGTAGTACTAGTAGTAGTAGTAGTAGTAGTACTAGTAGTCGTAGTACTAGTAGTCGTAGTACTAGTAGTCGTAGTAGTAGTAGTAGTAGAAGTGAGAGAGGGACAAACTGCTGGAGGTTTAATCAGCTGTGTTAGTGTATCTAGAGCCTTACCACATGCAAACATTACATAAAAACCAAACAGTTCTCAACCAGTGGTCTAAACTATATATAAATATTAATCGTTTACGTTACGTATGAAGGTCAAAGTGTCACGATTTGCATGGCCGTTGGCTTCCATTGTAAAATGTCATGTTTCTAAAGTTGAAAAAGAAAATATATATATATATCTGTGTATATATATATATATATATACAGTATATATATATATGTATATCAGTATACAATATTTTAAAAGTGAATGAGAGCAGTGGATTCTCAAAAGTCAAAAAGATGAACATTTTGAAAGTTGAATGAAGCCTCTAGGCGGGGAGAAGAAAGGATAATTCCCAGCAGCGCGTTACAGTTAATAATAAAGCCTATCCAATCCACAGGATGAAAGCATCTGCTAAAAAAAACAACCTAAAACAATAGTGGTAGTAGTAGTATAGCCAGAGTTGGTCTCGCAGTGGATGCTGACGATGAGTGACAAGAGGGCTGCAGGGTTGGTCTGTAATCAATATTATCTCAATGTTATCTCCCAGTTCGTATAATGGGACTTGTAGCGATGTCTCTTAAGTGGCAGCATTGTCTTGAATGGCAAATTCACCCTGGACCACACACACACACACACACACACACAATCCCACACACACACACACACACACACACACACACACACACACACACACACACACACACACACACACACACAATCACACACACACACACACACACACACACTGACGGAGGTGTCCAGCAATGACCACCACATACAAGTTTGTTTATCCATATATTTTGTACAAAAATACCCATTATACCATAATGTACTGTACCAGTGTTTAGTATATTTAATATATATTTCATATATTTCATGCATTATTTCTGATATTTATTTATTTATTATACCTACTATAATGCTTGCGTTCCCGGCATCTGCGGCGTCTTATCGTGTGACTGACACACTATTTATAGGAAGTGAAATCGTTTGAGTTTTTTCTCCAAACCCAGCGTTTTTCCCTGCGACGGGGAACTGGGCGTGTCCCCGGGGACCGGCCGAGTCGTGCCCTTCATGCAAGACGTGTTAATTATGTGTTTAATCATTGAAGATGTCTTTACCCGGCGTCTCAGCGGCCTCCCCCCCCGCCCCACGCCGCCACCGCCACCGCAGCCCTGCGGCGCGGCTACAGATTAGCCAGGACCGGGAGGGACCGCGACCTCCTCCAGAGGTGACCGCAACGCCATGTCTCACGGCATGGGAGAGGAGGCCGCGCCCACGACCATGACCATGAGAGAGAGAGAGAGAGAGAGAGAGAGAGAGAGAGAGAGAGAGAGAGAGAGAGAGAGAGAGAGAGAGAGAGAGAGAGAGAGAGAGAGAGAGAGAGAGAGACCACCGGAATGACCACCCGGAACTGAGCGGGGTAGTCAAACAGCAGGAAGAAGAGACCTGGATGTACCCATTAATGGCTGCCTTGTAAACATGCAGAAAATGGGGGGGGGGGGCAGAAGCCCAGGAGATAGAGAGCGGGTTGTGTGTATGAATGTGTGTATGAATGTGTGTGTGAATGTGTGTATGAATGTGTGTGTGAATGTGTGTGTGAATGTGTGTATGAATGTGTGTGTGAATGTGTGTGTGAATGTGTGTATGAATGTGTGTGTGAGGGGATAATTGTAATGCGCTTTGGGCTAAAAGCGCTGTGTAAATGCAGTCCATTTACCATAAACCGCCGGTTAAAGCGGCGGGATGACCTTTGACCCGTTTGTTACGATGAGGCGACTTTAATCTTCAACTGCATTTAGTCTTTTTGTGGCTACATGATTGTGGTTTTTGTAATAGAAGGTGGTTTAGAATCGCAATTTAGAAAGCACTATCATATTTATTAGTGTGTGTGTGCGTGTGTGTGTGTGTGTGTGTGTGTGTGTGTGTGTGTGTGCGTATGTGTGTGTGTGTGTGCGCGTGTGTGTGTGTGTGTGTCTGTGTGTGTGTTGTCCGGACTTCCACATTATTCAAATATTCAACTGAAGAGAGCGATGCGGGGTGTTGAGGGACACTTGTGTGCCGCGTTAAACACTCGTGGGCCTCGTGAGTTCCTGGGCGTCTTCTCCATCATCAACTTCAACCGTCCTCTCCAACAGACAAGCAGCCCCCACATAAGGTCCTCCTCAAGTTTTGAGGCTTACCTGAAATCAAACTCTTACCCTAACCTTGGCTCTCCCTCCGTCTCTCTCTCTCTCCCCCGGAGAAACTTGGAAACAGCTTGGAACTTTTCCTTTCACCAAAAATCGAATTACAATTCAAAACGAGAGGGCCCTACAGAGGGCCCTCAGTAGGGCCCTCAGTAGAGAGCCCGGCGCATACCTCCACCACACCGAAAAGTCCCCTGGATCCAGATTCAGATCCAGATCTGCCTATCCAAAATCGAATCAACTGTTCCTTGGCCGATAAGTAATCTAACCACCAAGTTTTGTCCAATTCCGTACATAACTTTTTGAGGTACCTTGCCAACAGACAAACAAACAGATAGACAGACAAAAAGGCAAACAGAGGTGAAAACATAAGCTCCTCCCATCTTCCCAATCCTCCCTCCCGACAACAACTCATTTCCCCTCAACTTTCCGTTTTCCGCGGCGATCAGCTGCTAGCTGTTTGCCGCGGCGGTCAGCCGCTAGCTGTTTGCCGCGGCGGTCAGCCGCTAGCTGTTTGCCGCGGCGGACAGCCGTTAGCTGTTTTGCACCACCACACTGTTGCCGCGGCGACCTGTCGCCAGGCACCTGGGAGACACGCGGTTTTAATGTGTCAGAAGGAATGCGAGTGGTGACCTCCGTGTCCGCGCCGCCGTTGTGCTAGCTCCGCGGTCACCGGGGCTAATATGGGGCTGAGGTCTAAATAAGGAATTTGTTAGCGTAGATGCATAACAAGTTGCCTCCCACCGTACTGTGTCCACAGATCCCATCTCCTCTTGTTGTTTTAGTATTCTGCAGGGGTGGGGGGGATGGGGGGGGGGGCAAGGGTATTTGAGGGAGAGTTTAATTAGGCTAGCATTAGCCTCTGTGGCGCTGGCACTAGCATGCGTAACAGCTTTAAGTCAGGAGACTGCGTGATGATAACCTTGCCCTGGATTTAATTTCCTCACTCCCAGCCCCGAGTGTTGTTTCCTGCAGGAGTGCGTCCGTGTGTTCTCCCTCCGCCTCCGCTCTGACTCTGGCTCTACAGAGCCCACACCTCCTGGCGTTGACTAAATACGCCTCGTGATGGCCACGCATGACTTCAGACGGGGAATTAAATGCACTTTTGGGTACATCAAATGGAAAAAAGTCTCAAAATAATCCGAACAGTTGCACGAATATTTTAGGAAGCTTACACATAGGCCTGGAAGATGTTGAAAGCTGTTGAAATCTACCTATCTATCAATCTATCAATCTATCAATCTATCTATCTTTCTATCTGTCTGTCTGTCTGTCTGTCTCTCTGTCTGTCTATATACACTGTATCTATATGTATGTATGTATGTATGTATGTATGTATGTATGTATGTATGTATGTATGTATCTATCCATCCATCTATATTTATCCTGCTGTATTTATCTATCGAGAAACGTAACTCCCTTGAAATTAAAACAAATTACGGCAAAAGAAGAAAGTATAAATACAAAAGTGGTTTCTGGGTTTGTTTTTGACAATAATTGTGTTTGGTCCTGTGTGCCGTGTCCCTGTGCGTCCTGCAGAGAGGTGCTACTGACTGGAGGCAATTACACCTCTCTCTCTCTCCTGCAACACGCCAGCCAGTCGGTACAACATAAATCCTAACCAGCGGTGAAATATATCAAATATTTCACAGCCAAACTCCAGCCCCAGAAAACAACACAGTAACGGAACTAACTGCTATATAATGTGACTATAAATACAACATAAATATATATATATATATATATATATATATATATATATAAAGTCAGGCAGTCAATAGTCCTACAGGCTGCAATTTCTGCTACAGCACACATAGCCTTTATAATGCTTTGGTGCGGAAATCATCTTTGCATTGTGTAAGAGTTTAAAGGACATTGAGGATGGTTTCATCATCTGGAAGATGTGTCCCCTGTAGGCCGACCAGCTAGACTCTATACTCCAACCTTAGGCCGACCAGCTAGACTCTATACTCCAACCTTAGGCCGACCAGCTAGACTCTATACTCCAACCTTAGGCCGACCAGCTAGACTCTATACTCCAACCTTAGGCCGACCAGCTAGACTCTATACTCCAACTTTAGGCCGACCAGCTAGACTCTATACTCCAACCTTAGGCCGACCAGCTAGACTCTATACTCCAACCTTAGGCCGACCAGCTAGACTCTATACTCCAACTTTAGGCCGACCAGCTAGACTCTATACTCCAACCTTAGGCCAACCAGCTAGACTCTATACTCCAACCTTAGGCCTACCAGCTAGACTCTATACTCCAACCTTAGGCCAACCAGCTAGACTCTATACTCCAACCTTAGGCCGACCAGCTAGACTCTATACTCCAACCTTAGGCCAACCAGCTAGACTCTATACTCCAACCTTAGGCCTACCAGCTAGACTCTATAATCCAACCTTAGGGCTACCAGCTAGACTCTATACTCCAACCTTAGGCCGACCAGCTAGACTCGAAACTCCAACCTTAGGCCAACCAGCTAGACTCTAAACTCCAACCTTAGGCCGACCAGCTAGACTCTATACTCCAACCTTAGGCCAACCAGCTAGACTCTATACTCCAAACTTAGGCCTACCAGCTAGACTCTATAATCCAACCTTAGGGCTACCAGCTAGACTCTATACTCCAACCTTAGGCCGACCAGCTAGACTCTAAACTCCAACCTTAGGCCGACCAGCTAGACTAAACTCCAACCTTAGGCCAACCAGCTAGACTCTATACTCCAACCTTAGGCCAACCAGCTAAACTTTATACTTTATTTTATTTTTTTAAATAAGACTACAAGATGAGTTTAAAGTGACCTTGTTAAAGATAATTGCTTTGTGAACTTTTATGTCCTTTTTTTGGTGTGACAGTTAGACAGAAGTTGTATGAAGATACCGTCTCTAGTATATTAATATTAATACAGCAAGTTTGCAGGATGTGTGGAAGTGAAATGAAAAGTGAACGGGTGTTTGTCGGTGTGAGACGGTGTGATTAGTTGTTCTTTCGGTAAATGCAATATTTACACGGGACAAAGAACGAAACACCTTGAAGAGCATTGCTGCTTTCTGAATAATAGAGAATAAAATAATAGATTCTCAAGTCGGGAAAGAGAGAAGGCCATTTTGAAAATGAAAGTGGTGAGGAGGATTGTTTTTGGACGTTCCTGTATTCATTTTTTATTTTTTATATCTAGCATTTAATTTATTTTCATGTGGAGCGTCGGGCTGATCAGAATTCCTGCCACAGAAGAAGCTTTTGTTCTCTCGTATTATAATTCACACCGGAGCAAACCAAGCCTCTCCCGCTCTCTCTCTCTCACTCTCTCTCTCTAACTCTCTCTCTCTCTCTAACTCTCTCTCTCTCTCTCTCTAACTCTCTCTCTCTCTCTCTCTCTAACTCTCTCTCTCTCTCTCTCGCTCTCTAACTCTCTCTCTCGCTCTCTCTCTCTCTCTAACTCTCACTCTCTCACTGTCTCTATCAATCTCTTTCTATTTCTCACACTATCTCTCTCTCTCTCTCTCTCTCTCTCTCTCTCTCTCTCTCTCTCTCTCTCTCTCTCTCTCTCTCTCTCTCTCTCTCTCTCTCCTCTCTCTCTCTCTCTCTCTCTTTCTCTCTCTCCCTCTCTCTCTATCAATCAATCTCTCTCTCCTCTTCATTTCATCTTTCTCTTTCAATGCCACTCTCACTGTCTCTATCACTCTCTTTCTATTTCTCTCCATCTCTCTCTCCCTCTCTCTATCACTCTCTGTCTCTCTCTCTCACCATCTCTCTTTATCTAACTCTATCTCTCTCTCACTCTTTGTCTCTCTCACTCTTTGTCTCTCTCTCTCTCTCTCTCTCTCCTCTCTCTCTCTCTCTCTCTCTCTCTCTCTCTCTCTCTCTCTCTCTCTCTCTCTCTCTCTCTCTCTCCTCTCTCTCTCTCTCTCTCTCTCTCTCTCTCTCTCTCTAACTCTCACTCTCTCACTGTCTCTATCAATCTCTTTCTATTTCTCACACTATCTATCTCTCTCTCTCTCTCTCTCTCTCTCTCTCTCTCTCTCTCTCTCTCTCTCTCTCTCTCTCTCTCTCTCTCTCTCTCTCTCTCTCTCTCTCTCTCTCTCTTTCTCTCTCTCCCTCTCTCTCTATCAATCAATCTCTCTCTCCTCTTCATTTCATCTCCCTCGCCTGTCCCTGTCCCTGTCCCAGCTCTCTCTCTCTCTCTCTCTCTCTCTCTCTCTCTCTCTCTCTCTCTCTCTCTCTCTCTCTCTCTCTCTCTCTCTCTCTCTCTCTCTCTCTCTCTCTCTCTCTCTCTCTCTCTGCCTGTCTAACTCTATCTCTCTCTCCCTGTCACCTCCCTCGTGCATCCCTGTCCCTGTCCCTGTCCCATCTCTCTCTCTCTCTGTCTCCTGATTGGCTGTCGTAGGGTTCAGGTATGAATCACATGGTGACGGCCCATCATGGAGGCTGTCAGTCATGGAGACCCGGGGTTCACCCCTGGCTGCTCCCTGCCCGGAGTGACGCCTGGCTGGGGGGAAACCGGTGGTGGGGGAGCGCTCCCCTGGTCACGCCGGTGTGGAGGCTGTGGAGAGATAGTGACATCACTCAACAGCTTTGTGTCAGCGGCGGTTCCCGGTTCGAGTCCCCTTGCCGGGGCCTTTCGGCGACATCTTAGCAAACGGCTTAGCGCCCATATTAGCACCTTAACCTCATGTCTAAGGGGCTCAGCACCTTTAGCAATAACACGTTGGGTGGGAGCTTGGCCACCTTAATCCTGACACTCACTAGCTGCTTTTTCTTGTCTTCATTGCTGTAAATAAAGAATTTGAAAATGATCGATACAGTCGAAGAACAGTTTTTGTATTCACCCATTAAGAATTCACTCAACATATCTGCTGAAATGGCGCCTTATCAAAACAGCAACTAGGCTCATGTTTTGCATACATATTACAGTTTGGACTGCCTGATGAAGGATGGTCCTCTGGTGAGATTCTGTGTCGTGTTTAGGTAACGAAATGGCCCATGTGGGCATACGATTGGGCTTTTACAAAGCAGACGATTTAAGCTTGGACAGACTTCTCTTCACCCAGAACCAGAAAGAACCAGTTAACAGTTGATGGACACAGAGATAATGGGTTTGGGGGGGGTGGAGCTATAAAAAGGGTGGGGCTACGATATGGGCGGGGCTAGGTTGCGTCTGGGCGTGGTCATTGGCTGGTCCAATCTATTAGGCCACTACAAATTGCCATGTTAGCTTTATACCTATTTTAATTGTTTAATTGTTTTCCTTGTATCTTTCTCTTCCTTATATTTGTGTCAATTTTAATTGGCCACATTGCTTTGATCTTATATAATTACTTAAAATGTATATACTATAACTTAAAATGTATATAAATAATGAAATAATAATGGTAATTATTGTTATTACTACATGACTTGTATTGAGTGGTATTTAGACGTGTACATGGGGTAGCATTCTGTTTTCTATTCTGTTTATATATCATCAGGCAAAGCGCGCCGCGTTCAACCAAGCTTCCTATCGTATTGTTTTCCTCCGGATGGAAGTTTCTATGTCTTTTTTTTTCATTTATTTAGTTTTTAGTTTTTTCTATTCTGCGGTGAACGATTGGCTGGCTAAACAAATCCCTTCACCTCCTCAAGGAGCCCCGAAGGTCATCCGTCTGTCGCCCTCCATTTTTCCCGGTGCTTTGTTGTCGAGTGGATTTTTTCCAATATGCGGGGAGTCATTCCGCTCAATACGCAGGCCGGCCCCCGCCGCCCCGCGCCGTCATAAATCACTGCGCATTGAAACAGAACTTTATTTACATTCAGCTTCCATACACTTCTGAAGCCACGGATCTGGAATTGAATTTTCGTCCCTCCCTCCCTCCCTCCCCCCCCTCCCTCCCTCCCTCCCGCACCCTCCCTCATCTCTCTCCTGCTGTCCGGTGAAGAGCTCTGATCTCAGAGGCGCTACTCCACTGTGATTCCTCCACCGTGTGCTACACACTCTGAAGGCTGCGTGGTACCAACGGACCAGTACCAATAGACCAGTACCAACGGACCAGTACCAATAGACCAGTACCAACGGACCAGTACCAATAGACCAGTACCAACGGACCAGTACCAACAGACCAGTACCAACGGACCAGTACCAATAGACCAGTACCAACGGACCAGTACCAATAGACCAGTACCAACGGACCAGTACCAGCACACTGGTGCCACAAGACCAGTACCAGTAGACCAGTACCAATAGACCAGTACCAACGGACCAGTACCAGCACACCAGTACCAGCACACTGGTGCCACAAGACCAGTACCAATAGACCAGTACCAGTAGTCAGAGGCTGCGTGGTACTAGCAGACCAGTACCAGCAGACCAGTACCAGTAGACCAGTACCAATAGACCAGTACCAGTAGACCAGTACCAGTAGACCAGTACCAGTAGACCAGTACCAATAGACCAGTACCAGTAGTCGGAAGCTGTGTGGTACTAGCATACCAGTACCAGCAGACCAGTACCAACAGACCAGTACCAGCAGACCAGTACCAACAGACCAGTACCAGCAGACCAGTACCAGTAGACCAGTACCAGTAGACCAGTACCAATAGACCAGTACCAGTAGTCGGAAGCTGCGTGGTACTAGCATACCAGTACCAGCAGACCAGTATCAGTAGTCATAAGCTGGTAGACCAGTACTAGTTTTCGGAAGCTGTGTGGTACCAGTAGACCAGTACTAGCAGACCAGTACCAGCACACTAGTACTACAAGACCAGTACCAGTAGACCAGTACTAGCAGACCAGTACCAGCACACTAGTACCACAAGACCAGTACCAGTAGGCCAGAACCAGTAACCAGATGCTGCATGGTACTAGCAGACCAGCAGACCAGCAGACCTGCAGACCAGAACCAGCAGACCAGTATCAGTATTCGGCAGCTGCGTGGTACCAGCAGACCAGCAACAGCAGACGAGTACCAGCACAGCAGTACCAGCACACCAGTACCAGCAGACCAGTACCAGCAGACCAGTACCAGCAGACCAGTACCAGTGGTTGGAGGCTGCGTGGTACTAGCAGACCAGTACCAGCAGACCAGTACCAGCAGACCAGTACCAGTGGTTGGAGGCTGCGTGGTACCAGCAGACCAGTACCAATAGACCAGTACCAGCAGACCAAGGATGCATGGTACCAGCAGAAAATTTGGCAGTCCGAAATATGTATCTTGATATGTGTGACAATTCATTACACCCGATAGATTTAAGTGTTATACAACAATATACAGTATATATATAGAGTATATATATATATATATATATATATATATATACACAGTATATATATATATATATACTGTATATATGATCTGCAGTCCCTGCTTTATATACAATATGACAATGTATAGGACATAAATATTAGTGACACCATCTAGTCACGTCACTTGGTGAAGACACAAAAGCTGAACTTGGGGACAAACAAGTTTTCTAACTCTCCTGAAATGGAGCTATTGTTGATTTGAGAATCAATAGAGTATTAGAAGAGGGAGAGCGGTAATTATCAAGTGAATCGATCGCGTCCCCCATATCCCTCCCCCGTATCCCTCCCCCCGTATCCCTCCCCCGTATCCCTCCCCCGCATCCCTCCCCCGTATCCCTCCCCCGTATCCCTCCCCCGTATCCCTCCCCCGCATCCCTCCCCGTATCCCTCCCCCGTATCCCTCCCCCGCATCCCTCCCCCGCATCCCTCCCCCGTATCCCTCCCCGTATCCCTCCCCCGTATCTCTCCCCCCGTATCCCTCCCCCGCATCCCTCCCCCCGTATCCCTCCCCCGTATCCCTCCCCCCGCATCCCTCCCCCGCATCCCTCCCCCGCATCCCTCCCCCGCATCCCTCCCCCGTATCCCTCCCCCACGTGTCCTCAGGGCGGCCCACGCTATGCAGAGTTGAGTGTTTTGTGAGTTAGTTTGGGAGAATGTGTGAGTTGGGGAGTGAATGAGTGAAAAAGCAGCTACACAAATGACCGGAGATCCATCCAACACCATGGTGGTGTTTGTGTTTGTTGAACAAATGAATGAGACAAATGAATGTGTGAGTGAGTGAAAAAAGGTACCGTGAGTGTAGATCCAGCGATGAGATCTGAGCTGTTTAGTTGTGGTAGAATGAGTGATGGAATGGGCGTGAATGAGTGTGTGTTAGCCTGTGAATGAGTGAGTGGGAAGGTAATTGATTGAGAAGGCAGCTGAATGATTGAATGAACTAATGAGTGGATTGGTGAACAGATGAATGCACAAGTGAATGTGTGAATGAATGAATGAATTTTTTGATTTGTGAATCAATCAATTGAGTCCATGGATTGGACATGGAAATGGATGCATGAATGAGTGAGCGAGAGGCACCTGTGTGTAGAACTCACTAAGTAGGCGTCGAGATATATATTTCTATGTCTATATATATATATATATATATATATATATATATATATTTATATATATTTCTATGTCTATATATATTTCTATGTTTATATATCTATCTATCTATCTATATCTGGTGATGGGGTGAGGGTAGAGGGGCATGGGCCTGGGGCTTCCGGTGCTAGAAGATAAACAGTGGGGGTGCATGTGGTGGGAGGCCTCACCCCCTCCCCACCCTTTCCCTCACCCCCTCCCCCACCCCCTCCCTCACCCTCTCCCTCACCCCCTCCCTCACCCCTTCCCTCACCCCCTCCCTCACCCTCTCCCTCACCCCCTCCCCCACCCTTTCCCTCACCCCCTCCCCCACCCCCTCCCTCACCCTCTCCCTCACCCCCTCCCTCACCCCTTCCCTCACCCCCTCCCTCACCCTCTCCCTCACCCCCTGCCTCACCCTTTCCCTCACCCCCTCCCTCACCCTTTCCCTCACCCCCTCCCTCACCCCCTCCCTCACCCCCTCCCTCACCCTTTCCCTCACCCTCTCCCTCACCCCCTCCCTCACCCCCTCCCTCACCCTCTCCCTCACCCCCTCACTCACCCCCTCCCTCACCCTTTCCCTCACCCTCTCCCCCACCCCCTCACCCACCCCCTCCCTCACCCCCTCCCCACCCCCCCCTCACTCACCCCCTCCCCCACCCTCTCCCTCACCCTTTCCCTCACCCCCGGCACCCTTGGAAGGGAATATATCACATCAGACAGTTCCCTAGCCTGCAGGTCCCACCACATGGCTCACACACACACACACACACACACACACACACACACACACACCACATACACGTACACACACACACGTACACTAACACACACACACACACGTACACAAACATACACACACACACACACACACACACACACACACACACACACACAATTACGTTGACACAATTACGTTGACATACACACATACACACACACACACACATACACACACACACACACGTACACACACACACACGTACACCACACACACACACACACACCACACATACACGTACACACACACACACACACGCGTACACTAACACACACACACGTACACACACACACACACACACAATTACGTTGACATACAGACGTACACACACACACACACACACACGTACACCACACACACACACACACATACACACATACACCACACACACACGTACACACAACACACACACACACACACACACACACACACACACACACACACACACACAATCACTATGTGTTTGAATGCACAAACCCAAACATGCACACATTTATATGCTGTATATATGTATACATATATGCCGTGTGTATATATATATATATATATATATATAGATACAGTATATACATATATACTGTATATACATATATATATATATATATATATATATATATATATATATATATATATATATATATATATATACTATATGTACAACATGTGCATGCACAAACCTACACACACATGCACACACACATACACACACACACACACACACACACACACACACGCGCAAACTCGTACATATAAACTCTTACATAAAAACACTCACACACACACACTATGTGACACACAATATCAAACACACACACACACACACACACACATACATACACACACACACACACCCTGTGACACACATACACAGTGACATACATCCTGGCACACACACCCAGAGGAGAGAGTGTGCTGAAGCGTTGGTCTGTTCCACTTGAATGCCCCCGGTGGCAGGGAGGGGAGAGGAAGGAGGAGAGAGGGGGGGGGGGGGGGGGGGGGGGGGGGGGGGGGGGGGGGGGGGGGGGGGGGGGGAGGGGGGAGGAGAGGGGGGGGGGGGGGGGAGGGAGAGGAGGAGAGAGAGGGGGGGGGGGGGGAGGAGAGAGGAGGAGAGAGAGGGGGGGGGGGGGGGGGGAGGAGAGAGGAGGAGAGAGGGGGGGGTGGAGAGAGGAGGAGAGAGGGGGGGGGAGAGAGGAGGAGGGGGGGGGAGAGAGGACGAGGGAGGGGGGGTGGAGAGAGGAGGAGAGAGGGGGGGGTGGAGAGAGGAGGAGGGAGGTGGAGAGAGAGGAGGGGGGGTGGAAGGAGGAGGAGAGGGGGGGGGTTGGAGAGAGGAGGAGAGAGAGGAGGAGAGAGAAGAGGGGGGGGGGGGGAGGCAACCAAGACTTCAACCTGCTGGCCCACCTGTCTGTCTCTTAAACCACACACACACACACACACACACACATATACAAACATCACACCAAGCAAATGCACATAACAAAAATGAGTTTAAGACCTCTCAGGCCGTGGTGTGATGCATGCTGGGAATTGCTGTGCCTTGACCATGTGACCTGTGACTACTTCCTTAACCTCCTCCCTACTCTACTCTACAATATAGTGCACTATATGCACTGCACTATATAGGGAGTTTGCCATTGTGAAGTGCCATTCAGAATGTATAGTGAGAATTATTATCCATGACCGAAGGATTTCACTAGTACATTGGACTCCTTAGAGAGGGAGTAGGGAATGAGGGAAGGATTTCACTATATAGTCCTCTACATTGAACTACTAGAGAGGGAGTAGGGAATGAGGGAAGGATTTCACTATATAGTCCTCTACATTGAACTACTAGAGAGGGAGTAGGGAATGAGGGAAGGATTTCACTATATAGTCCTCTACATTGAACTACTAGAGAGGGAGTAGGGAATGAGGGAAGGATTTCACTATATAGTCCTCTACATTGAACTACTAGAGAGGGAGAGGGAATGAGGGAAGGATTTCACTATATAGTCCTCTACATTGAACTACTAGAGAGGGAGTAGGGAATGAGGGAAGGATTTCACTGTATAGTCCTCTACATTGAACTACTAGAGAGGGAGAAGGGAATGAGGGAAGGATTTCACTGTATAGTCCTCTACATTGAACTACTAGAGAGGGAGTAGGGAATGAGGGAAGGATTTCACTGTATAGTCCTCTACATTGAACTACTAGAGAGGGAAGATAGGGAATGAGGGAAGGATTTCGGACACAATTTCTGTGACCCGTGACTACTTCCTGAAACATGTGACACCACTCCTCCTACGAGATACAAGACACAATATATTTGATTGGCCAATTGCAACAAGGTACATTGGAATGCTGACTCCCCAAAGTATACAGAAAGAAAGTGAATCCTAAGCAGTGAGGAGTAAGTGACCCTTGGTTACTAAATGTACCCAAACCCCCCGCCCCCCCCCCCCCCCCCCACGCCAAACCTCATTAAAGAGAGTCCGGCGCACCAGGCCCCCGGATTACGGTGATGAGCGGCCATCTTGGCTTAACAGCACGCCCCGGACGTACTTTAGCGCCGCGCTGCCAAGACCAGCTGCTGGCGGCCACGGCCACGCGCCGAGCCAAAGGCCCGCGGCCGCCAGCGGAGAACATGTTGGCCTCCGCCGCATCCGGCCGCCGTCTATCTCAATTATCTTCTCGTATCTATCTATCTATCTATCTATCTATCTATCTGGAATTCTGAATTTAAATAGAAAGATACATATAAACATATATATTAAAATATTAATTTATAATAATGTAGTGGCCTATATACTGTATATATATATTTTTATTTTATATATATATATATAATTTATATATATATATAATTTATATATATATAATTTATATATATTTATATTTATATATACATTTATGTGTATATATATATGTATATATATATATATAGTGGCTATTTATTATATATATATAAATGTCCTTTATTTTTGTAATACTTTGTCTAACAGTAGTAACGATGTGCGATGGATTCCGTTTCGACCGCAGCCGTCTGTGTGTGTTTCTATTCTATTTGTTTTCACACCAGACGGGGTGTTACTGACTGACACACGCACGCACGCACACACACACACACCAGACACACACGCACACACATCAATGTACACAGACACAGACACATGCACACACATACACTTATGCACACAAACACACGCACAAAAACACACACACACACACACACACACACACATACAGCGGGGACAAAATTACAAGAGAGAGAGAGACGAGAGAGAGAGAGAGAGAGAGAGAGAGAGAGAGAGAAGAGAGAGAGAGAGAGAGAGAGAGAGAGAGAGAGAGAGAGAGAGAGAGAGAGAGAGAGAGAGAGAGAGAGAGAGAGAGAGAGAGAGAGAGAGAGAGAGAGAGAGAGAGAGAGAGAGAGGACAAAACAGTCATTAGCAGCATATTTTTGGAGAAAAAAAAACAAAAAAAAAGTCGCCTCTGTTTTTTGTTCCCAGAGCCGTCGTCGCAATTAATGTGCCGGGCGGCTTGTTATTCTCACACCGAATGTGAGCGGGGAAGATAAGCCTCGTCGGCCGTGCTTTGAAACAAAGAACACACGAGGAATTAAAGGCAGCCGCTCCGCCGCCGCTGCG
>CM050999.1:12010464-12015464 GCA_027704905.1 Muraenolepis orangiensis
ATAGTATTGTGTATTGTCTCATTTCGATAGTACTGTGTATTGTCTCGTTTCCATAGTACTGTGTAAATAGTACTGTTGTATTTCCGATTGTAATGGTACTGGATGCTTTTATATAGCACTTTTATCCAAAGCGCTTTACAAGTCATGCCTCACATTCACCCATTCATACACCGACGGCGGAGTCCGCCATGCAAGGAGACAGCCAACACGTCAGGAGCAGTTAGGGTTAGGGTGTCTTGCTCAAGGACACCTGGACAGTTTTTGCTAGGAGGAGCTGGGGATCGAACCAGCAACCTTCCGGTTGTGAGGCGACCGCTGTACCTCCTGAGCTATACTGCCACCAAAAGTACTGTGAATTGTCTTGTTTTGATAGTTTGATAGTTCTTTCTTCAACCAATAAGGCTGCACAGTGCAACAAAACACAACACACCAGGAAGCCATTTGCCGTATCAAAACAACAACCACATCTCTTTCTCTCTCCCGGCTGGTCCTTTGTGATGCTCTGCTGATCTTCTCGGTTGGAAAATTGGACAAAATGACAGTTTTCATAGACAACAGGGGGAGGTGGGGGGGGGGGACAAGGCCCCCCTGCAGGGAGAGTTTAGAGGTCAGAGACTAGAGAGAGAGAGTGTGTGTGTGTGTGTGTGTGTGTGTGTGTGTGTGTGTGTGTGGTGTGTGGTTGAGTCTCGTAGATCTGTCCTGGCTCGCTCTGTCCGTCTGGCCTGTTGGTTGGTGGGTTCTTTTCTTCTTCTTCATCTGGGCTTCAGTAACAGCACTTTCTACCACGGGTCAAGTTTGAAGCTAAAAACTAAAAATGTTGCACCCGGAGAAATGGAGAGAGGGCGAAATGAAGTGCCATTGCTCACACTTCTCACAGGGAGAGGGAAAGGGAATGGAACCCTTTACCTCCAGGCCTCAGGAAAATAACAGCATGTACTGAAACGTTATAATTTCAAATGTCTGATTTATTTTATATATTGTATTTAAAATGGAATGATAGTTTTTTACATCAATCAGATTATATTTAAATTATACATTTGATACTTTAAATCAGGGGTTCCCAACCTTTTTTGTGCCACGGACCGGCAGATACATGAAAAAAATCTCGCGGACCGGTTGTCAATTTTCGCAGACCAGTTGTCAAAGTGTGTTGTCAACACACACCCCTAACACAACGGCAGGGCTCGATTTCAGTATAAACGCGCATGTACGCGGAGCACCCGTAAAAAAAACCCCGGCTCGTTCGCGGGTGCGAGCCGGCTCCCGTCGTTCACTTAAAAGAGCCGACTCTTTGAGCCGGCTCCCGTCGTTCACTTAAAAGAGCCGACTCTTTGAGCCGGCTCGTTCGCGACCGACACGTCACTAGCGCGTAGTCTCTTTAGTAGCACGTGCAACTGAAAGTCTCTCGTTATGCCGCCGATATATATTTAATCTATATATATAGATTATACCGCCCATATATACCGCTATATAAGCTATATATATAGATTATACCGCCCGCCGTTCACCTATACTCAAATTATTTGAGTCAAATATGATGATAAACACACAGCTGTTTCGCGGCCCGGCAGTAACACCTCCACGGCCCGGTACCGGTCCGCGGCCCGGCGGTTGGGAACCCCTGCTTTAAATCATTTGAAAATGCAAAGTTATCCATATAGAAAATCCAATTCAAATGCAGTGCATTATTAATCATAATAATCTCATGAATACTTAAATAGAGATAACTTACTAAAGAATTAAAGTGGTCCACGTTTGGACAGATTAGCCATAGGGTTTTAGTGGTCCTATGGTTCAGATGTCTCCAGTTTGGACACAAGACCTTCACCCTAAAGTCCTCAGAGGACGGCATACATAGAGAGACTGTTTATGGTCCTGAGAAGACGGGAGACATAGAGAGACTGTTTATAGTCCTCAGAGGACGGGAGACATAGAGAGACTGTTTATAGTCCTGAGAGGATGGGAGACATAGAGAGACTGTTATAGTCCTCAGAGGACAGAAGACATAGAGAGACTGTTTATAGTCCTGAGAGGATGGGGGACATAGAGAGACTGTTTATAGTCCTCAGAGGACGGGAGACATAGAGAGACTGTTTATAGTCCTCAGAGGACGGGAGACATAGAGAAACTGTTTATAGTCCTCAGAGGACGGGAGACATAGAGAGACTGTTTATAGTCCTGAGAGGATGGGGGACATAGAGAGACTGTTTATAGTCCCCAGAGGACAGGAGACATAGAGAGACTGTACGTAGTCCTCAGAGGACGGGAGACATAGAGAGACTGTTTATAGTCCTCAGAGGATGGGGGACATAGAGAGACTGTTTATATTCCCCAGAGGACAGGAGACATAGAGAGACTGTTTATAGTCCTGAGAGGATGGGAGACATAGAGAGACTGTTTATAGTCCTCAGAGGACGGGAGACATAGAGAGACTGTTTATAGTCCTGAGAGGATGGGAGACATAGAGAGACTGTTTATAGTCCTCAGAGGACGGCATACATAGAGAGACTGTTTATGGTCCTGAGAAGACGGGAGACATCGAGAGACTGTTTATAGTCCTCAGAGGATGGGAGACATAAAGACCGTTTATAGTCCTCAGAGGACGGGAGACATCGAGAGACTGTTTATAGTCCTCAGAGGATGGGAGACATAAAGACCGTTTATAGTCCTCAGAGGACGGGAGACATAGAGAGACTGTTTATAGTCCTCAGAGGACGTGAGACATAGAGAGACCGTTTATAGTCCTGAGAGGACGGGAGACATAGAGAGACTGTTTATAGTCCTCAGAGGACGTGAGACATAGAGAGACCGTTTATAGTCCTCAGAGGACGGGAGACATAGAGAGACTGTTTATAGTCCTGAGAGGACGGGAGACATAGAGAGACTGTTTATAGTCCTCAGAGGACGTGAGACATAGAGAGACCGTTTATAGTCCTCAGAGGATGTGAGACATAGAGAGACTGTTTATAGTCCTCAGAGGACGTGAGACATAGAGAGACTGTTTATAGTCGAATTTCATTTATTGTCATTTATTTTCAATAGGAAAATGCGTCTTTATTTTGCGGTTGGAATAATTCAGCTGCTCTGTGTTTTCCTTAATGAAGAAAGCCCATTATGCTATGAAGTCAAACATTGACTCTGCATTCTGTTGTTGTTTGGTTCATTAATGAATAATAATTACCAGTAATAGACGGCATTCACGCGCCTACTGAAAAAGTTGCCAACAGGTACGGCAAATTCTCATATAAAATAAAAAGTGCTTGATTTTATTGTTGCAGTCCGAAAAATCTCCTTCATATAATTATATAAAACACATTAATATTAATCACGAAGCAAGTGTTGTTTTCAGCAGCACAACAGCAACACAGCTCAAAGCAGCCCCCTACAGCCCTCACCTGCTCTGCCATCTCAACTCATAATATATATAGTCTATATATATTGGACTCATTTCATGGCCTTCTTTTCACCTTCATCAGCCTTCATTTAGACTATGGTGAAAAACGGTTTGTTTTAGCTGTAGAAAATCCCAAAACGGCCAGCGAGGTCTGCGGATGTCGGTGTCATTTTCTTACAGATAATTCGGCACTATTTTCACTGCCGTTGCAATAATTAGGTTCCCTGTGATTACATGATTATAAGATAATCTGCTTCTGGCTGGTACACTACGAGGAGGAGGAGGAGGAGGAGGAGGAGGAGGAGGAGGAGGTTCAGGACCTAGTGTGTTTTCAATATTTCCCCGCGTCTGTTTGTAGACGAACTGCAATGTTGTCGTGTTGTTAGTTGCCCTCGTTTTGAATAAGCGATCGTACATTTGTGTACAAGTGTACTGTGTTCACAAGAACGGCCGTTAGGCGACTCAAACTCAAGAGTCAATGGTAGCATCTGTAGCCCAGTAGCTGACACAACAACAACCGTACTAGCTCACCGCTACACATATATGCATATATATGTATATATGTATGTATATATATATATATATATATATATATATATATATATATATATATGCATATATATGCATATACATATATATGCATATATGTGTAGCGGTGAGCTAGTACGGTCTGCACACGTATATATACACATACATATATATACATATATATATATATATATATATATATATACTGTACATATATATAAATATATATACATAGATGGATATTGAAGACACTGTGGCACTGGATGTATTGTTATTCAATTCCTACTTGTATTTGTTATTCGAAAGTTGAATTAAATCAAGTAGTACATAAATACTATGAATGAATATTCTTGCAATACTCTAAATCAAGTTGCGTATTGTTTACTACCATAAGTGGCTGTTTTAAGTGTTTAATCAGCACACAACTCGCTGGTCCTGTGGCCTGTCAGTGATTGGTGGAGCAGTCGGTCAACCGTACCTCACCCCCATTAAACGCCACATGTGATTGGAGGGTACTTAAGAAGAGACGGAGAACACGTAATGTTGCTGAAGAGCAAGTCGGCTTATTTTTATTTCAGACCATCTTGAGTTTCGGAGTTTCGGAGTTTTAGACCACAGTTATGAGACATCTGCCGGGAAATCGCGTGACTCACAACCCGTGTGGGCAGATGTCTGAAAAGTGGGAGTTGAAAAAAACCTCAGCTCTGAAAGAACAGTTTGCAATACGTATGCAGATGTACAGTACATCCGCATACGTTTTTATAGATAATGGTTTGTCCCTTTCGAAACTGAAGCTTGGACGCTTCGAAACTTTTCCCCCAACTAATGCACACTGGTTATTGGTTACTGGTTATTACGATCACCATTAAGCAGGTTTCAAACACGGAAAACCAAACAAATACACTGGGAGAACAGTGACAACATCTGAAACTCTGAATCAAGACTCAAGATTCAAGATATATATTTTTATTTGCCATATGCAACCAGTACAATGCAACACTTACTCCCCATTCCGTCACGCAGTATGAATTCAATTTTTGGAAGATTTCAACACTTCAGAGTTTCAACCTTTCAAATA
>CM050999.1:12020464-12040464 GCA_027704905.1 Muraenolepis orangiensis
GAAGCAGGTAAAAGGGGAGAGTTGTTGTTGGCTGTTAGCTTCCTTTCACAAGTGGTCCCTAGCTACCCTGATCCTATTAGGGCTAATCGGCTTCCAGCGCTCCAATGTCTTTTCTCCATATCCAAATCTCTCTGGCGGTACAGGGATGTTCCTCTGGCGTCAGTCAGGGCGGTGGTGACGGAGGCCGTGTCGTGTCCCAGGTAGAGGAGCTCTGAATCATAATACTGTCCTTCAATCACATCCCTCCGTCGCAGTCTGTTGTGGAGTCTCTCACCGGGGAGAGTTGGGTTCTCCAGGGACCCTCCACACTGTGTGTAGAGCTTATTTCTGGGTGCCTGCGAGCAACTTTAATCAGCCTCCCGGACCCCCAGCCCAACCTCACACACACACACACACACACACACACACACACACACACACACACACACACACACACACACACACACACACACACACACACACACACACACACACACACACACACACACACACCACACACACACACACACACACACATACATACACTCAGAGGGGGGTCAATGAGAGGGTGAATTACCCAGAGGCCTCTGTGAGTTTTGTCTCCCTCGCGGCCTGACGCGCTCACGCTAGCACTTTCCAAAGTCAACATTGAAGAAGAAAAAAAACAACCCACAACTTCTGTCTGTCTGTCTGTCAGTCTGTCTGTCTGTCTGTCAGTCTCTCTCTCTCTCTCTCTCTCTCTCTCTCTCTCTCTCTCTCTCTCTCTCTCTCTCTCTCTCTCTCTCTCTCTCTCTCTCTCTCTCTCTCTCTCTCTCTCTCTCTCTCTCTCTCTTTATCCCACTCTGTCCCTCTCTCTCTCATTCTCTATCCCACTCTCTCCCTCTCTCTTATTCTCTCTCCCTCTCCCTCTCTTCGACTCTCTCTCTCATTCTTCCTCTCTCATTGTCATTCTCATTATCATTCTCTCTCTCTCTCTCTCCCCCCCCCCCCCTTCGTCTCTCTCTCGCTCCGCGCACCGCCTGAAGCGGTGCGCGGTGATGCTGAGACGGACGGGTTGAAGCGGGTGCCATATCGCCACGGTGACGGATGATGGGTTGGTTCCTAGCTCGGGGGGGCCGGGGGAGGGGTTTGCGGGTAGTGGGGTGGGGGGGGGGGGGGGTGTATCTGTGGCCCCACACGAAAATATAAAAAAACAGCAGCAACCCAACAGATTAGAGGTGATGGATGGAAGCCTGAGCCGACTAGCAGAGAGAGAGAGAGAGACCCTCCTTCTCCTCCACCTCCTCCTCGCCTTCTCCCTGCTTATCGCCGGGTGAGATATTATGAGGAGAATACGCACCCTGGAGAAAATAACAAAATGTCAGAAACAGTAGACTGCACAGATACTACACCCCGAACACAAGTATAAATATATATATAGAGGCTCCCAGATCGAAACCTGTCATGTTTTGTCATTGTGAAAGTCAGTCGCTTCTATCCAAAGTGACTTCCAGTGAGTTCAGAGACAGGTCATTAAGGAGCAGGTAGGGGTTAGACAGTACAGAGACGGGTCATTAAGGAGCAGGTAGGGGTTAGACAGTACAGAGACAGGTCATTAAGGAGCAGGTAGGGGTTAGACAGTACAGAGACGGGTCATTAAGGAGCAGGTAGGGGTTGGACAGTACAGAGACGGGTCATTAAGGAGCAGGTAGGGGTTGGACAGTACAGAGACGGGTCATTAAGGAGCAGGTAGGGGTTAGACAGTACAGAGACAGGTCATTAAGGAGCAGGTAGGGGTTAGACAGTACAGAGACGGGTCATTAAGGAGCAGGTAGGGTTAGACAGTACAGAGACGGGTCATTAACGAGCAGGTAGGGGTTAGACAGTACAGAGACGGGTCATTAACGAGCAGGTAGGCGTTAGACAATACAGAGACGGGTCATTAACGAGCAGGTAGGGGTAAGAGGTCATCTTAGCTCAAGAAGGCCTATGGGTTAGACTGTGCAATATGGACATTTGGGTTTGACGCCAACTTTTTGAATCAAACACCCACTTACCACCACTAGACTATGGGCATGTTATAGCTGTTTCGATGGCGAGGCAGGTGTAATGCATTGGCATGATTACTTGATAGATCATTAGCAGTGCATCACATGGGTGGATCCATCAGTAAAGCTTAGCTCATTTGCAGGAAATTAAACGAGTGAATGAGTGTCCTGAGATGATTTGTAGCCGTGGGCGTTTTCCGGGTTCTTCCGGTTCATACGGGTTGTTCAGTTGCTGTTCTGTACAGTCGTTTAATCACACAAGAACAGACGGAAGGTTTTTGTCAATGGCAGTTGAGGAAGTTATTGTGATTGTCCAGTAACTAACCGATGATGATTCCCCTCACGTTATCACAATGATAATGTAACTTTATCTCTCCCTACATCGCTCCAGCGCTCCATAACTCCCTCCCCCGACTCCCCCATCCCTCCCGACACACCGAAGCCGTGACACGACACGCCCACATCACAGCTGTGACACAAATCGGATCATGCATCGCTTCGAATTCCTGCCGTCTGGTCCATAAGTCGGTGTGCATGTGTGCATGGGGTTACGCACTGTGCATGACAAGTGAGGGTGTGTGTGTGTGTGTGTGTGTGTGTGTGTGCGCCTCTTTCTCTGTTTCTCTCTCTCTTTCTCTCTCTCACTCTCTCTCATGACTCTCTATTCGTCTTAAAACTTGCTGCTTGAGAAAGTTGCATCCACACTCGGAGCAGAACTTTGCTGATGGATTCCCGGAGGCGTTAGGCCAAACGTTACACCTGGTGGACAGGTGGCTGAGCGGCCCCTAACAACAAGCTGGGGGCAACACCCCCCCCCCCCATCTGTTAACCTTATCCATTCGATCACACAGCACACGGGGGTCTTGTCACCGGGCAACTCGCTCGGAGGTGTCTGAACGCCGGGTTCCCGGTGCCTCCGAGCTGCTCGGACTCACCTGTTCAGGTGCTGTAGGTCATTACCACCCGTTGCAGGTAATGAGTTCCGTTCCAATGATGCCCCGTCTCTCGCTCACTCCAAACCACGGGTTGAAGAAACACACTGTCACATAGCACCGCGTATGATGAAACCCAGCATATTCGTCTCTCCGGCGTGTAAAAATAAATACTCATTATTCACGGGTTTTCTGCAAGACTTTCTTAAAGACATCCTCTAGTGTCTTTTCCATCCTTAATTGAGATTTTTGGCAACGCTGAGAGAAGGAAAGAGTTGTGATGTTGGACGGTTTGGTTTTACGTCTGCTGCCAGCACTAATGATACAACTTAAATAAAATTGGCACATTTATTCAGAGATTCATGCCGCATCTACAGCAGTCCCTGGAAAGTGTTTTCATTTATTCGAGACAAATTAAAATAAGAAATGAATAACCTTTAAAAGACTACAGTTGTACACTCTGCAGAAATATATATAACCTGGTTAACGAACACACACCTGTATGTGTTTATTTTTAACATTGGAGTTCCAACTTGGAGCCTCCAAACCAAACCCTTTGTCTTTGACTTCATGTCATAGGACCATTGGGGCTTCAGTTTGTAATCGACTCTTCCTCCGCCTCTGGACAACTGTCTGCCCATGCCGAGCTTAACTTAAATTTCAGCTCGCTCCTCATCAGTCGCTCACAAAAACAACAACAGCAAACTAAGTCCTCACCACCAGCAACCAGCTCTCTGAGCTTGCCTCGGTTGCCATGATGACGTGATTCCGTCGTCAAGAGAGACGGAGACAGCGGCCCATTGATTATAAAGCTGG
This sequence comes from Muraenolepis orangiensis, assembly GCA_027704905.1. NCBI lineage: Eukaryota > Metazoa > Chordata > Actinopteri > Gadiformes > Muraenolepididae > Muraenolepis > Muraenolepis orangiensis. The sequence goes on from CM050999.1 coordinate 12,024,219, forward strand.
ATGCCGGATGTTTGGAGAGGAGGCTGACGTTGTGAATGGCACTCTGGGCTGAGAGAGAGAGAGAGAGATATATTCAACTTCCTCTCTCCTCGGATCTCCCCTTTCGGCGATGTCGACGCTTTGCTCTGAGCCCGCGGGTTTCCCCTTCCTGCTGAGTCAAAGGAGGGGGAATTACCAAAACACGCTGGCTACAAAATCATCCGCACCCTTAATTAACTCCCCAACCTCTTAGACACACCGGGAGATTGGTTTATGGTTCCCTCTGGGCGATGTCGTGGAGTAGCAATGTTGGGTGAAAAAACACTGTGTTTAAAAACAGAGGAGTGTCTTCAGGCGTAGGACGGAGACGCTAGGTCCGATCCACTGCCCTCTCATCCATCATAATCCAAACACACCCAACCACCAGGGAGGACCTGCAACATATACATCAATGCTGTAGATGGACGCATCGACCCTCTGCCATTGGTCAAATATCAGCAGTGTATAAGAATGGCTTGAATGTGATTGATTGATATGGACATTGACATGGCATATGTTAGGATACTGGTTATTAATGAGATCTGAACATGCACTCGGGTAGCCGGGAATCAGAGCTTGCTCTTAAGATAGTGTCATTCTTTCTGCTAGTCCTGCTAAGGGAAAGTCAAGTGTTAAATGTTAAATAAATAGAATGGAGTAACAATTAGGACAGGATACCAACACTGTGTTATGTATTACGTGTATTATAGACAGGATAACAACATTGTGTTATGTATTATGTGTATTATAGACAGGATAACAGCCCTGTGTTATGTATTACGGGTATTATAGCCGGTGTTCTATTCGATGGCAGGGCTGTACGTGAGATTGACATGTTGAAGAGGATGTCACGTTTCCGGATGGTTTGGTGGGGAAACGATCTGGTGGGCTGTCATAACAGAGAACTGAAAGGTTCTGGGTTCAATCCCAAACTTCTGGCTGTTTCATTCTGTCAGTGAGACATAGTGATGTTCAACTCAGACTAGTGCAAATTAGTGCACAAAAAATGTTTGCAATGTTCATGCTCCGGTATTAAAAATATGGTTCCTTATGTTGAGTTAGAAAGATAAATTAGAGATAGTTCAGTCAAGTTGTTTGGGGTGGGTAAAGTTAGGTTAGTTAGTAAGATCTTCGTCTTGAAGTTAAAGTAGGACTCAAGACAGCAGCCGGGTTGGAGGTAGTCTTGAGTACAAGATTGCTGTTCTTAAGGTCACAATATTGTCCAACATGGTAAAACATCTAACAAGGTTATGCTGAGTTAGTTAGTTGGTTAGTGAATTAGTTAGTTAGGCGGTTAGTTAGTTGTCGGTAAGATAGTAGTTCATTGTTTCACTATCTGGAACCCCCAAGTTCTCTCGATGCTCTCAGGTGCACTCAGAGCATGGACTACATCCCCCATGATTCCGAGCGGCCCTCAAGGCTTTTCTCCGCCACTGCAGTTTATTGTGTATCAAAGGATGATCACACGTTTCAGCGGCAGTCAGCGGGAAATGTTCCAGAAGTTTACCAAAGGCAGCTGATGCAATATGAATGGTCACATCCTGCAGACCAAGCAGCTCCTCGGGCGATGCTTCCCGAGAGCCCACTTACTACTGACACAAACACACAGATACTTCTACTGCACATGCAGATACTGCGTACTTCTACTGCACATGCAGATACTGCATACTTCTACTGCACATACAGATATGGCATATTTCTGCACATGCAGACACTGAACATGCAGATACTGCATGCTTCTATTGCACATGCAGATACTGCATATTTCTGCACATGCAGACACTGAACATGCAGATACTGCATGCTTCGACTACACATGCAGACACTGAACATGCAGATACTGCATGCTTCGACTACACATGCAGATACTGAACATGCAGATACTGCATGCTTCGACTACACATGCAGATACTGCATGCTTCGACTACACATGCAGATACTGCATGCTTCGACTACACATGCAGATACTGAACATGCAGATACTGCATGCTTCGACTACACATGCAGATACTGCATGCTTCGACTACACATGCAGACACTGAACATGCAGATACTGCATGCTTCGACTACACATGCAGATACTGCATGCTTCGACTACACATGCAGATACTGCATGCTTCGACTACACATGCAGACACTGAACATGCAGATACTGCATGCTTCGACTACACATGCAGATACTGAACATGCAGATACTGCATGCTTCGACTACACATGCAGATACTGCATGCTTCGACTACACATGCAGAAACTGAACATGCAGATACTGCATGCTTCGACTACACATGTAGATACTGCATGCTTCGACTACACATGCAGATACTGCATATTTCTGCACATGCAGACACTGAACATGCAGATACTGCATGCTTCGACTACACATGCAGATACTGAACATGCAGATACTGCATGCTTCGACTACACATGCAGATACTGAACATGCAGATACTGCATGCTTCCGCTTCACAAAGCATGCTTCTACTACACATGCAGATACTGCATGCTTCGACTACACATGCAGATACTGCATGCTTCGACTACACATGCAGATACTGCATGCTTCGACTACACATGCAGATACTGAACATGCAGATACTGCATGCTTCTGCTTCACAAAGCATGCTTCTACTACACATGCAGATACTGCATGCTTCGACTACACATGCAGATACTGAACATGCAGATACTGCATGCTTCTGCTTCACAAAGCATGCTTCTACTACACCTGCAGATACTGCATGCTTCGACTACACATGCAGATACTGCATGCTTCGACTACACATGCAGATACTGCATGCTTCGACCACACATGCAGATGCTGCATGCTTCGACTACACATGCAGATACTGCATGCTTCGACTACACATGCAGATACTGCATGCTTCGACTACACATGAAGAGTATGTAGATACTGAGTTAGAATATTAATGCCTTTAGATACTGACCATGCACATACTTAACATGCCGATATTGCACACACAGCATAGTACAGGTGAGAGAATATATATATATATATATATATTCAACAATTATTTTAATTACTATAAGCCATCACAGTCAATCCACAATAACTACAGTAGAAGTAGTAGTATTAGTGGTAGTGGTGGTAGTCGTAGTAGTAGTAGTAGTAGTAGTATTCTTTAGAGGTACTAGTAGTTGTATCAGTATTATAAGTATTTGGTAGAGGTGCTAGTAGTAGTATAAACAGCATTGGTATTTTGTAGCTGTACTAGTAGTCGTAATGTTAACAGTATTGTTATTCTCTAGAGGTACTAGTAGTAGTATAAGTAGTATAAGTATTATGTAGAGGTGCTAGAAGAAGTGCTAACAGTATTGGTATTTTGTCGCTGTACAAGTAGTAATATTAACAGTATTGGTATCCGGTAGAGGTACTAGTATAATTATAATTAGTATTCTGTAGAGGTACTAGTAGTATTAGTATTAGTATTCTGTAGAGGTACTATTAGTAGAAGTATTTATTTAAGTATTCTGTAAAGGTAGTAGTAGTAGTAGTGGTATTTTGTAGAGGTTATAGTATAATTAGTATTAGTATTCGTATTCTGTAGCGGTACTAGTAGTAGTTGTAGTATTAGTATTCTGTAGCGGAACTATAAGTAGTAGTATTAGTATTCTGTAGAGGTTCTAGTAGTAGTATTAGCAATTGTATTCTGTAGGAGGTACTATTAGTAGTAGTATTTGTATTCTGTAGAGGTACTAGTAAGTAGTAGTATTAATATGAGTATTCTCCTTAGGATTCCATCAGTGTGTTCAGCGATAAGAAGGATATAACCTCAGAATAATAAACTGTAAGTGTGTGTGTGTGTGTGTGTGTGTGTGTGTGCGTGCGTGCGCGTGTTGCGTGCGTGCTTGCGTGGTGTGTGTGTGTGTGTGTGTGTGTGTGTTCAACTATGTGTGGGATGTGTTTTGTATTATTAGTGATTGCCTGCAAGCATGTGTGTGTGTGTATGTGTGTGTACATGTGTATGTGTTCGAATGTGTGTGATAATGTGTGTATTTTGTATGTAAATGTATTATAAAGTGACAGCCTGCAAGCGTGTGTGTGTGTGTGTTTGTACACAACCTGGCTCTTGAAGTCCACATGGTGACCTTCACACTGTCTTTCTCTTTCTATTTCTCTCTCTCTCTCTCTCTCTCTCTCTCTCTCTCTCTCTCTCTCTCTCTCTCTCTCTCTCTCTCTCTCTCTCTCTCTCTCCCTCACTGTACTAGATCAAATCTATACTATAGACCTGTACTAGATAGATACTGTATCTTTAGGCCTAGAGTCTATCCTATAGACTTAAAATAGATAGATACGGTATATATAAATATAAAAAATATATATATATATATATATATATATATATATAATAGCCTAGAGTCTATACTATAGACTTGTACTAGAAAGATACTGTATAAACACACTCTAAAGACCCATTCTAGAGCGATACTGCTCTAGGATATCTGTTAATAATGACGTATTTGATGCTGATCAATAGAGTCACGACAAGAAACCGAGTACAATATCCACAATTGATGAGGCGATCAGACCGTGATATTTAATAGGAGAACAACATCAGTCCAAGAGGAGGACATGTGGTCTGTCCTAAGGGCTCTATAGCATGTCGTTCAGCATAGATATACACCACATAGACTGGAGGCTCCAGTTCCAGCCAGGGAAGCTATAGCCGTGTTGCTTGTGGGTGTGGTTGTTGTTGTTGTTGTTGTTGTTGTTGTTGTTGTTGTTGTTGTTGTTGTTGTTGTGGTTGGCAGTAGCACCTTGGGGTGGGTTCTCCGTGTGACGTTCACTACTGACACACACAGACACACACACACACACACACACACACGCACGCACACGCTGTCTGTCAAACGTTCATAAAGGCTGGACAGGAAGTAGACAGTCTGCAACCAACGGACAGAAATAAACACATGGCAAAACAAAGAGGGCAGAAAGAATATGTATAGTACATTTGTTTATGCATTATCTCTCTCTCTCTCTCTCTCTCTCTCTCTCTCTCTCTCTCTCTCTCTCTCTCTCTCTCTCTCTCTCTCTCTCTCTCTCTCTCTCTCTCTCTCTCTCTCTCCCTGTTAATCTGGTTAGATTAATGATGGTCAATCTGGTAAAAATGAATGATGTTAATCTAGTTATATGAATGCTCGTTAATCTTTTTATATTTATTCTTGTTAATCTGGTTAGATTAATGCTCATTAATCTGGTTTGATGAATGCTCGTTAATCTGGTTTGATTAATGCTTGTTAATCTAGTTAGATGGTTCATCTGGTCAGATTAATGCTCGTTAATAGTTAGTTAGACAGATTCATTCAAATAAATAGCTTGCCTCAATCACCGTGCTTGATGATAGAAAAATAATGTTGCAAAATAGACGATGGAAAACGAAAAAAATGTAACAGTATGTAGTAACAATAATAATAATAATAATAATAATAAAAGTACAGGAATAAACATGCATAATTATATATGAATAAAAATGTGAATATTCACACAGAAATCTTGATATATATATATAGATATATCTATATCTATATAGATAGATATAGATATAGACATAGATATATGATCACATATAGATATATATATATATATATATATATATATATATACATATCAAATCAAACAAATGCATATGGACATATGTGTGTGAACTGTACTACATGTGAAGTGGCTCAATGGCCGGCGTAGGGCACATTCAATTGATTACCAGTGAGTAGGCAGGAGTGGTGTTATCAGCGCTCCATCACCACCCGGACCCCGGGAAGCAGGGTGAGATCAGTCTGTGAAATGGCCCCTGTGTTGCGGCCCCCATTATGTCCGCTGGCACACAGCAGCCCTATCGCTACTGTGCCGTTACTTTAGCTAAGTGTTCTATAGCGTTGCGGAGCCATCATGGAACCGGGATGGGGGAATTATAATGGCTACCACTGGCAGATGAGACGTGGCACTGGCGTAGTCACCAACATGCTGCACAGAGAGCCAGAGGACAGAAGGATAGAGGAGAGGAGAGAGAGAGGAGGAGGAGGAGGAGGAGAGAGAGGAGGAGAGGAGAGAGAGAGGAGAGGAGAGAGGATGAGGAGAGAGAGGAGAGGAGAAGATGTAGAGAGAGAGAGAGAGGAGAGGAGAGAGAGGAGGAGAGGAGACAGAGGATGAGGCCGAGAGAGGAGAGGAGGATATGTAGAGGGAGGGAGAGAGAGAGGAGAGGAAGAGAGAGGAGAGGAGAGAGGATGAGGAGAAGATGTAGAGAGAGAGAGAGAGGAGAGGAGAGAGAGGAGGAGAAAGAGGAGAGGAGAGAGGAGGAGAGGAGAAGATGTAGAGGGAGAGAGTGAGGAGAGGAGAGAGAGGAGAGAAGAGGATGAGATGGAGAGGGAGAGAGGGAGCAGATAACAGATGGAGCAGGAGAGGGAGAATAGAGGGAGAAAAGAGAGAGGAGGAATTGAGGAGTGAGAGATGGAGAGGAGAGCACAAGGAGAGTGGCGAGTGGTGGGGGTCGGGGAGATGTGTCTGGTGGAAGAAAGAAATGGAGAGGAGCTGGGGAGAGTGGGGAGCAGAGAGGGGGAGCAGTGGGGGGGGGGAGAGAGGGGAGCAGAGAGGGGGAGCAGGGACATGGAAACAAAAAGAGAGAGAGACGAGGGGGGAAGAAAGTAGATGGAGAGGAGAGAGGAGCTGAAAATGAAAAGCAGAGGAAAGCAAGAGAGCAGAAGAGAGAAATAGACAGCGAGATGGGGACGGTGTGGAGAGGCGAGAGAAGCAGAGCAGGGGGTGAGGGAGTGGGGAGCGGGAGAGAAGAGAGGAGGAGGAGGCGAGGGAGGTCTGGATCCTCTGGGGCTTGGCAGGCACAGACTGTGAGAAGTTGAATCCTTCACTGCCTTCAGCAGCGACTCTATCCCTCATCTGCATTCACTGAGCGCCTGACACCTTTTAATGTCAACCAATTTCCTGCAACACAAGGGCATTCGACTCGGAGTCGAGTGACAAATAGACGATGGCTTTGAAATGCCTCCGCTTCCGATTTCAAATAAAGAAACTTGAGTTTTGTTTTTATATCTTGAGATAAAATCATATCTTTGATCAAAAAAAATGACTGCCGTGATGTAAGTTAAAACTGGGAATTTAAAGAAGATATCCGGATGTTGGTGTGGAGCAGTTCTTCTTGTTTCAGGACATGCCGATTGATGTCCAGCATCTTGTTTGCATGTTGTTGACAGCCCCACATAACCACATAACACAATATCTATAGAGCTAGATCCACATCCATGGATAATGGAGGCATTCGAAAGCGATTCGGCTAGAAGTGGATATGTTTTAACTGGAGGCACACGACCTTGAAATGAAACCTTTTTTTATTTTATTTGTTGGCTTGTTGTCTTGTGTTAGCCGGTGGATGATTTGTAACAAAGATATCACGCCGATTAGAAATATATAAAGTTGACGGAGGACGACCTGAAGTGAACATGTGGTGGGCGAGGAGAACTAAAAGTATTTTCCTGCTTCTCGTATTGTATTTCGGTGTCCAAAAATTTGTATTGCAATGATGTGGTCGGTGAAATCTTTTTTTCTTTAACCTATTTTGTTGGAGTTACCTGGTGAGAAGAGGTTGAAGCAAAAGAACAAAATAAGGGAACACGTATTTGATGATGCCTTAGCTCAACTAAGTAAACATACTCTATCCACCATTCTTTATCTCCACAATTCACACATTGTCAAGGTTTAAAAACAACCCCCAAGCGCCAAGGTGTCTTTCCCTCGGCTGTCTCTCCACCTGGCCCGGCCCTCTCCATCATCCTCTAGTGCCCCTATAACGCTGCCCTGTGGAATCCCTCTTTTTTTTGGTTTTCAATTACGTCTGCTTGTCTGCCACTGTGTTTCTGGCTCCTCCACCGAGGCAGCGGTGTTCTTCTCCTGGCACCAAACTCGGAGATGGGGAACAGGCCTGCGGACGAGAGGGGGGGGGGGGGGGAATTGAAGCTGGGATTGTACGGTGGTTTATCCGAGGAGACACGGTGATACACACGGGGCCTTGTGATTCCCTGCTCTGGGCTCAGGAAAAAAACTGTTTCTAACCTGCTGTGTTTTGATTAGGCCTCCAACCACAGGTACCCCCACCGTCCCCGCGTGGTCGGGTGTCGAGCTGTCCACTAGGTGGGGCGAGGGAGCGGTTGTGCATTTTTGTCATTTGTTACTAAGATAAAGGCCACAATTAAGGGCCTTTTCCGAGGCACGTGGACGTCACGACGAAGGGACACCGGCGGTGAGGTGTGTGTGGATGTGTAGAGGTCCGTCGGCGTCCGAGAGAGGGTGAAGCTTCTAGAACATTTATAACAGCACTTCAAATACAACACCGCTCATTATAACACTCATACACAACGACGCTACTAGTTTAAAGACAAGTATCACAATGTCGGCGTGTCCAATTCTGTACGTGTCCGGTTTTATTGTCAGGTTGATCTGACCCAACCTCTTCGACTTGTAGTTCCTCCACCAATGTTTTCCCTGGCAATGGACTTTGAAGAAGAGATCTTTTGTGAATTTAGGCAGCGGTTGAAATCTTGAGGCTTCGAATTGATCATGTCAACAACATTTGGTGTCTCTACTCCGCCAACGACTGACTAGCCGATCTATCTACCTATCTTCACTCACTGTTTATATATGTTTTACTGTTTGTTTCTATCTGTTTTACTGACTGTTTCTATCGGTGAAACAGATAGAAACAGTCGGTGAAACAGGTAGAAACAGTTTGTTTCTATCTGTTTCTCTGACTGTTTCTATCTGTTTCTATCTGTTTCCCGCTCTCTTGATACATTTAGAGGTATCAAGAGAGCGGGTGAACAGGGTGGCTGATTTTGCCGCCAAACATAATGATTCATATTGTATACATTACACTGTATTGTGTATTTTAAACATACACATACTTAAAATAAGTTAATCAAAAAACGATTTCAAGCAGGGAGGGCGGTGCCCCAGCGCCCTCTGTTGGCAAGTGGATGTGATGCCACTACAATAACAAGTTAAAGGGACTAATGTGTCTGTGTGTGTGCGTGTGCGTGTGTGCCCGCGTGTGTGTGTGTGTGTGTGCGTGTGTGTGTGTGGTGCTGAGACTCCGGGTTGTGTGAGCTGTTAGTTGGTAAAGGCAATAGTAGCATTAAAACGCAGCTAGACGTAGCTAGCGCTCTCTTCCTGACTGCTCTGCAGATGTAGAGGAAGGAGGAAAAGGTTCAGACAAAAATATCATTCTGTTGGATTTGATAAAGAGTGAAGCACACTTATGTAAGTGTGTGTTTGTGTGTGTGTGTGTTTGAGTGTGTGTGTGTGTGTGTGTGCGTTTGGATGGGACTGAGATGGGGTGTGTGTAGGTGTATGTCTCCAGTCTACGAACACTCACAGTTGTGTGTGTGTGTGTGTGTGTGTATGTGTGTGTGTATGTGTGTGTGTGTGTGTGTGTGTGTGTGTGTGTGTGTGTGTGTGTGTGTGAAGGAGAGCGTGCTTTGCCAGACAAAAGGTTGGTCAGCCGCGGGGGGTCTCCAGGGTGTGTGTGTGTGTGTTAAGGGGGGGGGGGGGGCTTAGTGTCTGGTCTGTGGAGGAGTTGGCTGGAAGAGAGAGAGAGAGAGAGAGAGAGAGAGAGAGAGCGAGAGAGGGGTGGCAGAAGGGACTCCTGCTGGGTCCATCACAACCTCTCTCTGTCTCCCCCCCTCCACCCACCCCCACCTCCCCAGGTCTCGCTGTTCGCTGGGTCTGGTTTAACCCCTCCCCTTCCCCTCCCCTCCCCCCCCTCCCCCCCCCCCCCCCCCCCTCCCGGGACTCCGGTTCAACACTGCCCCGGGGCTCCGGCCATATGGAGACATTTACTCATCATCGTCATCAACCGGATGAACAAGAAAGAGCGGCTGATAATGAGTTCATGTCTCTTCATGCTTCACTTTCTTCCGGGTGGTCGCTCTTCCATTTCCTGCCACCACCACGGACATGCCAAGGCGCGCGGGATCTTGGCAAGATGGCGCCTGTAGCGTGTTAGCGCGTGTTAGCGTTGGCATGTTGGAGCGTGTTGGAGCGTTAGTGTCCTTGGCATGTCGGGTTGGGGGTATTGGGGGGGGGGGGCTATCTCAGGAGGTAGAGAGGAGGGGTCGTCTGGCAACCCGGAAGGTCGCTGGTTCCCCCCGGCTTCTCCTCCACCTCCCACCGCCAATTGTGGTGTTGTCCCTGAGTGAGACACCCTAACCCCTCACTGCTCCTGACCAACTGGCTGTCTGGCTAGGAAGGAGCCAGGGGGATCGAACCAGCAACCTTCCGGCTCCTTCCTAGCCAAGTGTTGCGGTGTCGCTGAGCAAAGACACCCTTACCCCTCACTGCTCCTGACCAGCTGGCTGTCTCCTTGCACGACTGACACCGGCGGCGGTGATGGATGAATGTGTGTGAACGGGAGGCAATAATCGTGATGCGCTTGTAACCCTAACCCTAACGTCTATGTGTGTCCACAAAATGGATGACATGTAGCCACACAAGGGGTCTTTTGCGGTCCGGTGACCTCATCCAAACAGCCACACCTACGCCACATAAATCTGCCTTTCTTTGTGGAATAATCCATTTATACTGCGTCCGTGGGGGATTATCCAAACTGCAATGGTTCACCGTTTCAGGGGGAGGAGCAGTGAGAGAGGATGAGGGGAGGTGGGGAAGTCTGTCCTACTTGTCGAAATCCCGTTGTACAGTATGTGGCCCACTTATGAAGGTCCCCCACGCCTCTCTTCACTACCTGCGCCAATCCAAGGTGGGATAGAGGTTCATTTTTGCTTGCCTTTGTTTGTCTGTTAGCAAGATAACACAAAACGTTGTGTACTGAATTGGACACAACTTTTAGGTTTGATTATTTATGAGCCAAGATTCAAAGTCCCATGGAGCCAGATTCAGATTCAGGATCTGCGCCAAAAAATCGAACCAACCGTTCGTTGATTTGATTGAATCTGAAACTGGATCCATGGGACTTTTTTAGTCCGGCTCTAACTGAGGGCCCTCCAGTTTCTGTTCTGCTTCCCGAGGCCCGCGAAGCCTCTCTTCTCTGCGGGCCACACATCACTGCTCACCCCCCCCCCCTCCCCCCCCCCCTCTGACCTTGACGAGACGAGTCGGAACGCAGAAGAAATGGTATTCACCGAACGGGTTATCCACGGGATCACCAACGGCTCATTTTGTATGCCAGGCGTGTGAACAAATATGTACATGTGTTTTGGAGAGGTTGCGTTCGCCGGTGTGTTTAACCTCAACGCTTTCCCCCCTCCCCGCCTCCTCCCCGCCTCCTCCTCCCCGCCTCCTCCTCCCCGCCTCCTCCCCCTCCTCCCCCTCCTCCCGCCTCCTCCCCCGCCCTCCTCCCCGCCTCCTCCCCGCCTCCTCCCCGCCTCCTCCTCCCCGCCTCCTCCTCCCCGCCTCCTCCCCGCCTCCTCCTCCTCCCCGCCTCCTCCCCGCCTCCTCCTCCCCGCCTCCTCCCGCTCCTCCTCCCGCCTCCTCCCCGCCTCCTCCCCCTGCGTTCTCCTGCGTTCTCCTGCGCCCCAGCGACCCCGCTGCCTCCTGGTGTTTGTTCTACAACCGACATATCCAACCCCCCCCCCCCCCCCCCTCCCTCCCCCGTGTCAACAAGTCGGGTGTTCAGATGTCATTCATTGATATGTTTTCAGGGAGAACCAGCGCCCAGCACTGACAGTAGTCAGTGAAATGAGTCACTTCCACTTTTGGGAGGTGCAGACAGAGAAGCAGACGGAGGTGCGCGCGAAGGTGCGGGCGGAGGGGCGGGCGGAGGTGAGGGCGGAGGTGAGGGCGGAGGTGCGGGCGGAGGTGCGGGCGGAGGGGCGGGCGGAGGGGCGGGCGAGAGGTGAGGGCGGAGGTGAGGGCGGAGGTGAGGGCGGAGGTGCGGGCGGAGGTGTGACGATCATGCAGAGAGATTCACGAGCGTCAGAAGCAATTCGTTCGACATTCTACGTTCTACATTCTGCGTTTCTACATTCGACGGCGTGTCAGAATCTTGATAGGTACGACTCCTGGATAAATGGTCTATTTTAAATGCTTTAGACATCGTCCTTTCAACTGACCTATTTTTCTGTCAGGAAAATATATATATATATATTTTTGTGGTATTTTTAACAGTGTGCCGTGGCAGCCACCGAATGGTGTACCCTTTGAATTGCGGTTCTCGGCCTTTTCGGTGCAATTATGTTCCAAAGAAATATGTTGGTGATGAAATGGACCAAGTGGAGACGGAGATGTATCAGCTGTGCAACCTAACCTGATGCTAGAGCCCTATTACCACACACACGCACGCACGCACACACACACGCACACACACGCACGCACACACACACACACACACACACACACGCACACACACACACACGCACGCACGCACACACACACACACACACACACACACACACACACACACACACACACACACACACACACACACACACACACACACACACACACACACACACACACACAGTCATGCACACACATACTCATGCACTTTCTATTTTGAGAGAGAGAGAGAGAGAGAGAGAGAGAGAGAGAGAGAGAGAGAGAGAGAGAGAGAGAGAGAGAGAGAGAGAGAGAGAGAGAGAGAGAGAGAGAGAGAGAGAAAGAAAGAGACAGAGACAGAGAGATAGGGGAACCAGGTCAGCTGTGCTTAACATGTCCTGTCTCAGTAGAATAAACCATAACACAGTGATTACTCTGTTGTGTGAGCCACAAACACACACCTACACACATACACACGCACACAAACACACACAAAGATCCCCCCCCCACACACACACACAAGTAGAAGCCTTTTTTGTCTGACTTCAATGAAAAACAGATTCTGTAAGCAGAATCTTTCATCGGGAGCTGTTGCGCAGGTGATGCTGAGACCAACCAAGCTAGAGGCAGAGTAGCAACAGGACAAGGTGAAGCTGCACACGGCCCTCTTAAACAACAGAGAAGAGAACAGAGTCTCTAACCACAGCAAGAGAATCTGAATCAGAGGTCAGCAGGTTACGTTTCTATTAGTGGTCGTCGAGTGCGTCGTAGGAGTGCGTCGAAAAGCAATTGTGTAATTTTCTTTCTCTGAAATGCTTTCCTCAAAAGATGTTTCCATGGGCTTTTGTGGCCCACTGAGAGGACTTTGAATGAATGCACCGACAGGAACGTGGAATAAAAGAGAGAGAGAGAGAGAGAGATATTAATAATGTAGCGGACTGGACTCTAGACTCAAGACTCTGAACCCTGGACTCTAGATTCAAAACTTTGGACTCTGGACTCTCGGTTCGAGTCTCTGGACTCTGGAATCTGGACTCTTGACCCTGAACTCTAGACTCCATACCCTGGACTCTTCATTCGAGACTCTGGACTCTTGAATTGAGACTCTGGACTCTGGAATCTAGATTGGAGACTCTGGACCCTGCGGGGAGTTTGAGATGGTAGAGGCTCTGGATTGGCCTCTTACAAACGGCGGACGGGCGCTAACGGACGGCGGGCGCTGATTGATTGTAGCGGGATTGGAACCATTGTGAGACATTATTTCCTGTGTTGTGGTCTGAAGGCAGTTTGAGCAGGTGTGGAGAGTCACACTGTGTTGAAGGACAGAGCGAGGCTGACGGAAGTCACAAGCTCCTTCTGAATGGCTTCCCTGTGATGCACTTTCAGGACCGGGGGAAAATGGTTTTCTATTCGTACCCTGGAGACATTACAATGTTATGCAGTCGCATCGTAAAATTAAAAAACAAAAAACCTTTGTTGGTCTAGGAACCGAAGACTTTTTATCACATCGTGAAGTTTGGCGCATATTTATTTCAATGTGAAAAGTTGCAGTTTTTGAGCCATAAACCATCAGGAACGGCAAATATTTCCAATATAACGAACCGAGTGTGAAGTCGCGTGCGTTACCTTGGGAGAGAGGCAGCTCTGTTGTCATTGTGTAAAATCCTCCAGGGGTTATAGCTATAATACATTCCTTTATACCTGCCCTACTTTGTCTTAGTCTAGGAAGTTTGTTCAACTACCGGTGGGAAATGAGTATTCCTCTCTCTCTCGCTCTCTCTCTCTCTCTCTCTCTACCTTTCTCACACATCAAAAAATAGTTCCAGAAGGTTCTCCATCAGCGATCCGCATCCGCCCAGATCCGCTCGGCACCACAGAAGTAGAACGTATCCGGCGGCTCCCTTTCCCTCTCAATCTTATCTCAGCCGCCCCTCTTTTTAACCGGGAGAAGTCATGTTCTACTGTTAGCTGAGGAGTCATGGCGGACATGTTGGCCGATGTCCCGAGATAAGGAAGGTGAGAGCAGACCTACAGTCGGTGTCTGGTTTCCCCTGATACACGGTGAGAAATCCACCCGTCATCGCTGAGATGGGTCCTAGGGCTGGACCTCAGCAGCACCTTGCACTGCATCACAAAGAGAAACAGACCAGGTCTAATAGACAGACAGACACACAGACACAGCCTGACATACAGACAAACTGATTGGCAGGCAGAGTCGCAGACAGGCAGAGAGACCAGATACGTTTATATACAGACAGACAGAAAGGCTGACTAGCAGACAGACTGACAGACAGACATATATATATATATATATATATACATATATATATATACAGTATATATATACATACAGTATATACACATGGACACACAGACTGACATACAGACACAAACTGAGAGAGAGAGAGAGAGAGAGAGAGAGAGAGAGAGAGAGAGAGAGAGAGAGAGAGAGAGAGAGAGAGAGAGAGAGAGAGAGAGAGAGAGAGAGAGAGAGAGAGAGAGAGAGACAGAGAGAGAGACAGACAGGCTGACGAGCATACAGCCAGATAGACAGACATACTGGCAGACAGGCTGACTGACAGGTTGACAGATTAACTCGGAGACAGAGAAGCTGTGAAACAGACACTTTACACTCAAGTTCATGCCCGTGAAGCTCCACAGATTCACATGAGAGAGTATCTGCCTTTCCATCTCTCTTTCTTCCCTTTTCCTCTCTTTCTGTGTTTTTCCCTTTCTCTCTCTGTCTCTCTGTCTGTCTCTCTGTCTGTCTCTCTGTCTGTCTCTCTGTCTGTCTGTCTCTCTCTCTCTCTCTCTCTCTCTCTCTCTCTCTCTCTCTCTCTCTCTCTCTCTCTCTCTCTCTCTCTCTCTCTCTCTCTCTCTCTCTTTGTTTTCTACGGATTCATACTGTTGATTTTGTGATTTTGATTGGATACATTTTGTGACACTGTTATTCAGCCAATCATATCAATACGTCCTGTTCGGTGGTGTTTGGTGTGCGATGGTGGATTCATGATTCATGATTCATGATTCAAGATTCAAGATGTTTAATTGCCATTTCCAACAAGGGAACAATTCCCTCCCGCGGTATTTAATTCCTACAATAATACTATACTACACTATACAATACCATACTATACAAAACAATACTATAGTGTAAACAACACTATATACTATGCAATATATACTACCTTTGATATGATATACTAGATGCGCAACACTATATTCTATACTATGTTCATTACAACACTATACTATAAGAATACTGCACAATACTGTGGATGTGTGGGTGTACTGGTCTGGTCCTAATGTTTCATGTTGTGTTGTTCTTTGTGAGGAACTAATACTGGTGTTTTGCTGACACCGTCCTGAGTCGGTGCTGACACCCTGGGTTACAGCCAGTCAAACTGTCACCACCTTTAAATATGGCTGTAATTAGGGTCCAGTTTTCATTGAAATAACCCATCAAAAGGAGATGTAATCACTTTAATGATCACTCTCCTCTCTCTCTCTCTCTCTCTCTCTCTCTCTCTCTCTCTCTCTCTCTCTCTCTCTCTCTCTCTCTCTCTCTCTCTCTCTCTCTCTCTCTCTCTCTCTCTCTCTCTCTCTCTCTCTCTCTCTCTCTCTCTCCCCCTCTCTCTTTTTTTCCCTATGTATATTGTCAGCATGTTCTGTATATGTATGTATACTGTATATGTATACATATATACTGTATATATATATATACAGTATATATATATATATATATGCATATGTATCTTATAGATAACACACACACACACACACACACACACACACACACACACACACACACACACAATCACAGTACTGAGTTATGGCTGCATACTGCAGTGCACGGTAGCTGTGACTCGGCAAATTAGGGAAGTGATGTGTGTTTATTATAGCATCTCCGCTGACGCTGTTCTCAGATAACTA
>CM050999.1:12047964-12052964 GCA_027704905.1 Muraenolepis orangiensis
TCGCTCTCTCTCTCTCGTCTCGGTCTCTCTCTCTCTCTCTCTCTCTCTCTCTCTCTCTCTCTCTCTCTCTCTCTCTCTCTCTCTCTCTCTCTCTCTCTCTCTCTCTCTCTCTCTCTCTCTCTCCATACATTTATCAACACGATTTGAAATGATTTATTCAGTAGGGATCACCTTCAAGCTTACCTGGGCATAGGCCGCAGGGTGGATGAGGAAATCCAAACCCAGGAAACCCTTTTTGAGGCTTGCAAGTGAAAGCTTTGGCTGCCTGGAGAGGTTGATATGTAGAAGACAGGATGCTGAGGAGAGGTTGATATGTAGAAGACATGATGCTGAGGAGAGGTTGATATGTAGAAGACAGGATGCTGAGGAGAGGTTGATATGTAGAAGACAGGATGCTGAGGAGATGCTTGGGAGAGGCGTAGAAGACATGATACTCATGTAACGGACACCAGCAGGTGGTGCTGTGCAGTTGTAAACCTCAGTCAGCGACGCCTTAATAGACGTTCTAGCGATAAAGCTATAGGGCAGGGGTCAGCAAGTAAGTTTGGCCTTGGGCCAATTTTTTTCTGAGCCACTAGATGGCGGGCCAGAACATAATAAACATAATACATAATAAATAAACAAATAAACATAATAAATTTAAGTAATTGATTGTTAAAACATGTGACACATTGTACTGCTTTGACTTTTCTTTCGAAACATTTTAATACATTTCCGCGTTGTTAAAAAATCAATGACACGTCGCTAGTCAACTAACACAGCTTGTTTTGTGAGCCTGTTAACAATGTAAAGTACTGTTCTAGTTAACTAGGTAGCAGTGGGGATTACTAGTGTTCTAGTTAACTAGGTAGCAGTGGGGATTACTAGTGTTCTAGTTAACTAGGTAGCAGTGGGGATTACTAGTGTTCTAGTTAACTAGGTAGCAGTGGGGATTACTAGTGTTCTAGTTAACTAGGTATCAGTGGGGATTACTAGTGTTCTAGTTAACTAGGTAGCAGTGGGGGTTACTAGTGTTCTAGTTAACTAGGTAGCAGTGGGGGTTACTAGTGTTCTAGTTAACTAGGTAGCAGTGGGTGTTACTAGTGTTATAGTTAACTAGGTAGCAGTGGGGGTTACTAGTGTTCTAGTTAATGCTATAGGGGCCTATGGGTTTTAGCTCTCCTGTTAGAACGTCCCCTCTCATGCCGGAGGTCGTCAGTTCGAAGCCAAGTGAGACACTGACTGTTACACTCACATGTCCTGCAGTTCCCCGGTCCTACAGCATGGAGCTTGGAGCCACAAGAGCTTCTGATAATTCAACCGTTTTCATAGAAGGGTTACGTTGGGGAACGTTTTCATAGAAGGGGAACGTTAGGGGAACGTTTTCTGCACAGCAGGGAGCCAGAGTGGCTGCGCACTCCCAGGAAACGGTCGGACCGTTACAGACACGTTTTGTCCTCGCAATGATTCATTGTTTGACGGTCGATGCTCAATACTAGAGTTTGCATACTTTTATTTTTATTTTTGGCATTGATGAGAGTTGTACAAATATGTTAAATAATTAAAATGACAAGATATTATTTGGTCAAAGAGAAAGGAGTAGAAGGGAGGTCAGTTGAGGTGGTTCGGGCATCTGGTAAGGAGGCTTCCTGGTCGCCTCCCGAGGGAGGTTTTCCAGGCACATCCAGCTGGGAGGAGACCACAGGGCAGACCGAGGTACAGGTGGGGGGATTACTTCTCCACACTGGCCTGGGAACGCCTCGGGATCCCCCAGTCAGAGCAAGTCGATGGGCCAGGGAGAGGGAAGTTTGGAGTTCCCTGCTGAAGCTGCTACCTCGGCATAAGGATAGATGGATGGATGGATCATTTGGTCATCATTACGTTTCGGAAATAGTAGTATAGGCATTTTCCACACTAACTGTGTAGTGAACCACTACAGACTACATACTTATTCATTGAATACTACAGTGTATTGCACATTGGGCTGCCTAATGTAAATCATTCATTCATCTTCTTTCTATTCTAGCGCACACAGATAAACAACAAACTTTGTTTTCTGAGCACGTCTGGCTGTGGGTTGACTCTGCCACTGGCCCATCCCGGCCTCCGGACAGCGCCTTGCTTTCCATTACTCTGTCCAGTCAGTTAAGGGTTCTTCTTCTTCTTCTACTTCTTCTTCTTCTTCTTCTTCTTCTTCTTCTTCTTCTTCTTCTTCTTCTTCTTCTTCTTCTTCTTCTTCTTCTTCTTCTTCTACACTTCTTCCGGTGTTGTGTGTTGTGCTGTCGTGGTCAGTTGGGTTCGTCCCCTGGTGGTGTGGTTCAGTTTATACTCCTGTCGCCGGCCGGCTACATGGGCCTGGGAATGTCTTTTGTTGAAAAAACAACTAATTGTTACCTCTATTGTTAGCTCAATTCTTAGCTCTATTGTTAGCCAATTGGTAGTTATATTGTGAACCAATCGTTTGTGCTATTGTTGGCCAACTTATTGTGCTTTTACCAGAGCACTGGTTCTGGGCTTGGCATATTACACTACAGCACTGCTGCCAGTGCTGTAGTCATGGGTTAAGTGTGGATAAAGTATAGTCTTGTCTAATCTTAACATGAGTATCAGGGGAGGAAAGGGGGTGTCTGTCCAACCACCAGAAAGCGATTGACAGTATTAAGGAGAAGGTTTGGCAGCTGATGGTTTAGTAATGGCTGTGGGCTGACTCACCTGTAAAAGCCCTAGCTGCTCTACCTGCTTGGTTCAGGAGGGCCTGACATTGTGTGGTGTCTAAGCTGCCATCTAGATGCATCTAGACTATTAAAATAGTGTACCAATCCTCATGGCATAACAGCATAACATCAATTGAAAATATAAATTATTTAAAAACAAATCAAAATAAAATTGCCAAATATTTGTAAAAATATTGCAGTGGCCCTATATACAAGGAGTGCACATTACAAAGTATATTTATACATACAAAGCCACCCCTTGAGCAATTGCCCTCAAACCACCGACCTGCTGATTAAGGATGACTTTATGTATGTATAAATACATTTGGTTCTGGATACAAGTATTTGTAGCTGAATGAATAAATGGTCGAATGGGTAGATGACTGGATAGCATAACAAGTGTGTCCTATTGAAGAGTCATCCGTGGACATGAAGAGAGCTCTGGGGCCAAGGAGACACCTCCGGGGTGGTGGTGGTGGGGGGGGGGGGGGGGGGAGTGAAGGCTGGGGTTATTTCAGGAAACACCGCTGGATTTATTTATCCTCTCATGTTTGCGGTCGTTAGAGATCTTCTGCTGGGCACCAAGCCTTAGGTTGTTTCTGCTCTGCTCTGCCGCTGCTTGCTGTGCTCCACTCTGGATCAATAGTATCATGTTGGTGGTGGTGGTGGTGGTGTTGGTGGTGTAGTTGTTGTTGTTTTTGGTTGTGTGAGTAAGCGTAGAGGTAGGTTGTCTCGCGTTGTTCTGCCACACTGCTGCTGGTTGTGGAGTCAGAGGTGGTGGTGGAGGTGGGGGTGGTGGTGGTCAAGGACATGGTGGTGGAGGACATGGTGGTGGTCAAGGACATGGTGGTGGAGGACATGGTGGTGGTCAAGGACATGGTGGTGTTGGAGGACATCGTGGTGGAGGTAGTGGTGGTCAAGGACGTGGTGGTGGTGGTCAAGGACATGGTGGTGGAGGACATGGTGGTGGTCAAGGACGTGGTGGTGGTGGTCAAGGACATGGTGGTGGAGGACATGGTGGTGGTCAAGGACATGGTGGTGGAGGACATGGTGGTGGTCAAGGACATGGTGGTGTTGGAGGACATTGTGGTGGAGGTAGTGGTGGTGGTGGTGGTCAAGGACATGGTGGTGGTGGTCAAGGACATGGTGGTGTTGGAGGACATTGTGATGGAGGTAGTGGTGGTGGTGGTGGTGGTGGAGGACATGGTGTTGGTCAAGGACATGGTGGTGTTGGAGGACATTGTGGTGGAGGTAGTGGTGGTGGTGGTGGTCAAGGACATGGTGGTGGTGGTCAAGGACATGGTGGTGTTGGAGGACATCGTGGTGGAGGTAGTGGTGGTGGTGGTGGTCAAGGACGTGGTGGTGGTGGACATGGTGGTGGTCAAGGACGTGGTGGTGGAGGACATGGTGGTGGTCAAGGACATGGTGGTGGAGGACATGGTGGTGGTCAAGGACATGGTGGTGTTGGAGGACATCGTGGTGGAGGTAGTGGTGGTGGTGGAAGTGGTGGTGGTGGTCAAGGACGTGGTGGTGGTGGTGGTGATGGTGGTGGAGAACTTGTTGGTGGTGGTGGTGGTGGTGGAGGACGTGGTGGTGGTGGTGATGGTGATGGTGGTGGAGGATGTGGTGGTGGTGGAGGATGTGGTGGTGGTGGTGGTGGAGGATGTGGTGGTGGTGGAGGATGTGGTGGTGGTGGTGGTGGTGGTGATGGTGGTGGAGGATGTGGTGGTGGTGGAGGATGTGGTGGTGGTGGTGGTGGTGGTGATGGTGGTGGAGGATGTGGTGGTGGTGGAGGATGTGGTGGTGGTGGTGGAGGATGTGGTGGTGGTGGAGGATGTGGTGGTGGTGGTGGTGGTGGTGATGGTGGTGGAGGATGGTGGTGGTGGTGGTGATGGTGGCGGAGGATGTGGTGGTGGTGGTGGTGGAGATGGTGGTGGTGGTGGAGGATGTGGTGGTGGTGATGGTGGTGGTGGAGGATGTGGTGGTGGTGATGGTGGTGGTGATGGTGGTGGTGGAGGATGTGGTGGTGGTGATGGTGGTGGTGATGGTGGTGGTGGAGGATTTGGTGGTGGTGGTGGTGGTGATGGTGGAGGATGTGGTGGTGGTGGTGGTGATGGTGGAGGATGTGGTGGTGGTGGAGGATGTGGTGGTGATGGTGGAGGATGTGGTGGTGGTGGAGGATGTGGTGTATTTTTTTATGCACTACCAGAAAAGAAAACTAAATTGAAATATTATGCAAATTCAGCCATAACCAAGTTGCTTAAGGGAGCTGCTTCATGGGCACTATTTGAAATTTGAAATGTATTA
>CM050999.1:12055464-12072964 GCA_027704905.1 Muraenolepis orangiensis
CTCCTCCTACTCAGCTGAGATTAGCACGTCTATATTCATTAGCTTTTGTTTTTCCCTTCCCTTCTGCCTGTCTCGGCAAACTGGCCATATTGTTGTGAACACACACATGCACACACACACAAACACACACATGGTTGAGCCAGACAGGGATGAGGGGGAGGAGAGGATGAGAGAGCGGGAGGAGAGGAGGACAGAGAGAGGGAGGCGAGAAGGACAGAGAGAGGGAGGAGAGGATGAGAGAGAGGGGGGAGAGAAGGACAGAGAGAGGAAGGAGAGGGAAAGGGAGGTGAGGAGAGAGAGAAGGAGGAGAGGAAGAGAGAGAGGGAGGAGGAGAGAGACGGAAGAGGAGAGAGAAGAAAGAGGATGTAAGAGCAGGAGAGAGATGAGAGTAGAGAGGGACTAGAGGGATGATAGAAGAGAGGAAGGGAGAGAGATAAGAGGAGAGAGAGAGAGAGAGAGAGAGAGAGAGAGAGAGAGAGAGGGAGAGAGAGAGAGAGAGAGAGAGGTTCGCTGGGAGGAGAAACAGAGGAGGGGTTAAGGTCGGCCCTTGACCTCCACATAATGAATACCATACAGTATTTGAGCTTGCTCCCTTAGCAATGTCAAGGTTATCCTGGGGTTTTATATTCTTCATGAGATTGCCTGTGTTGTTCCTTCTGCTGCTGCTGCTTGTTGGTGTTGACCGACTGTAAATCACCAACCGTGAGTCAGCAGCAGAACCCGGCTGTTTGTAGATGACCCAAGGGGCCTTCTTCACCCAGCGGCCATCTTGGTTCCGTCCTGGTTCTCCGTGCTCGCCGGGTGGGGGAGCTGAATCTGGAATTATTTATTCAGCTAGAGTGTTGACCGCTGGCTGAAAAAGTACGAGGTCTCCATGTGGTTCATGACCACAGAACGTCCACCAGATCCACATCTCCTCCTGTGTTCTTGTCACCTTCACGTCTGGTGGCCACAAGGTGGGCCACAAGGTCGTCTAAGGTCAGGCAGACCGTTGCCCCTTCCCCGATGGGTGCAGAACTTACGATGCAGACAGCCATCTGGCCTCCTGTTAAACGCGGCACCTGCGAGAGACACAGATGTCACCTTGGTCATGAACGGAGACGTCAGACCTCCCGGGCCGTGTCTCACGGAGGCTCGGAGACGCTCTGGCGGTCTACTACGGCCTCCTTCTAATTGTAGCTGCCCCGCTAGCATTGAAGTTGCGTTCGATGGGGTTTGGTTTTCTTATGCTATCCCCTGATGCGGTGCTCTCATAGCATGGGCGCTGCGATAACGCTTATCTTTTCAGCCTGAAGATACTTGACAGATGTTGAATGGGGGGTAGATGATAGGTCAGTAGGCTGCTTGTAATCACACGACATAACCAACAAGTCAAACCTGTGATTACAGACATTTACATTTACATTTACATTTAGGGCATTTGGCAGACGCTTTTATCCAAAGCGACTTACAAGGTGTACATTAGTTGAAGCAGACAATAGCATAACACTGGGGTACGCAAACATATAAATACAGCAGTTCACAAGTATTCATATTGACAAGATGAATAACACAATTTCGTACTGCTAGGTCACCTGCTTAAGTAGCTGTGATAAGAGCGTGTTAACAACATTAAGGACATACACTTGCTAACATATACAACATGCTAAGAGCTATTAATGTCAGGACTTAAGCAAGTTTAGGGGTTTCACAAAGGAGAGTCCAGGTGGACTCTGAACAGGTGGGTCTTGAGTCTCTTGCGGAAGCTGGCGAGGGACTCTGCCGTCCTGACATGAGACGGGAGTTCATTCCACCACTGTGGGGCCAGAGCCGTGAAGAGCTGGGTTTTGGACGAGCGATGTTTGGTTGACCTTAGTGAAGGTCGAACAAGTCGCCTGGCAGAAGTTGAGCGGAGACTATAACCGAGCGGAGACTATAACCGATTTCACAAAAGCAACAGATCAAAACCAAAACACGGTGTGTCCTGTGTTTAGGGAACATTAGGATCTGTGTTGATGCTGACAAAGTGGTCACTAAAAAAAAATATTTTTTCTTCCGAAGATCAATGCTCTCAGACACACACATTTTAGCATTTTTCACCAAAACATTTGTGTCGAGACCTTCAACCCAGACGCTCAAATCGTATTGACATTTTCGTATTTATTTATTATATTCTGCAAAAATCACAAGACATTCATGTTATTGAACAACAGTTTGCATACAGGTTCTAATAGTCACATTTTTGTAAAATACCGTAAATTAATCATTAATTGCAGTCGGTCAAATCCAAAAAGGCGTCGGCGGTGTAGAAGTTGGCCGGCGGGTTTGGCTGTCCTCTTGGTCCTCGCCCCGGCTGCCCCAAGGTTGCCGGTGGTTTTTGGATCGAAGCGACCCACCATGTCTGGGATTATGTGTCAATTTACCACCCAGCTGCATCTCCGAGGCTCCGCGGGCAGCCCGCGGCGCCGCGCCCGGCGATTAGCCGCGCTGCCAATTAAGGCTCGGTAACGCGCCTAGCAGGCTAGACTAATACCTCCCGCGTGCTCCAACCTGTTTATTCCAGACGCTACAGCTGCCACTGGTGCTGCTGCTGCTGCTGCTGAGGTTTAATTGTATGATGTTGACCATGCCGAGGTTTAAGGGTAATCAAAGACTAGAGGAGCTGAGGAACAGCACCACCTCTGGTCATAAAGGGGGCATTGCAATTAGTTAGTGCTTTCTGATTGGCTGCGATAAAGTTGTAAATATATACACACAATATATATTATAAATATATATTTATACATGTATATATTTATATATTTATATATTCATATTGTAAAGGACCGAACGCCGGACAGGACCACAGGCAGTTTTTACGTAAAAAAGGGGCTTTATTACACACAAACATACAAACACAGGGAAAAAGGCTCAAAGCCTTTGAGTCTGGCTGGCTCAAAAAGGAAACCCGAGGTGAAAATAATAAAACAATGGGTGAATGAGACCAAGCAGCATAGACCAGAAAACAAAAACCTCATCACAAACCAACGACTATGATGTAGTCATTTAGCAGCGACTTTCATCCAAACGTGACGTCTTAAGATGTGATAGAGGAGCAAGCCAGCGGTTAGAGCTTCTTGCTCAAGGGTGCCACAGGCTGCAGGTTAGTCTGCGGGGAACTGGGAATCAAACCCAGTGCCCTTGGACTGGGAGTCAGACGCCCTTGGCCACCAGACTACCCTCAGTCTGCCTTCCTGGCATTACGAGTCACTCCAATACAAACTCTGGCAAACTGGCAAGTGGCCCTGATCTCAGTGAGCGACTGTAATTGTTTGTGTTAATAATCTGTTGTGCGACGATATGATCTCAGCCGCGGGCGTTTGAGGGGGAAGGAAAAGGAAATGACAACAAGCTCTACTGTTATGAAAAGTGTTTTATCTGATTGTTGTGGCCAAACAAAGCCCGAAGTACCAGCAGTCAAAAAGTCTATTGTCTGTGCATGAGCGTGTGTGTCTGTGTATGTGTGTGGGTGTGTGTGTGTGTGTGTGTGTGTGGGTGTATGTGTGTGTGTGTATGAGTGTGCCTGTGTCCATACCTGTGTGTGGATGTGTTTGTGTGTGTGTGTGTGTGTGTGTGTGTTTCCTACCATGAGCTCACCTCTCTGTGGTCGTCCTGCAGGTGGCCAAGGTCAGTTCCCCACCACGCAGAACGTGACGGTAGTGGAGGGAAGCACGGCCAACATGACCTGCAGGGTGGAAGACAACAACGACAACACCTCCCTCCAGTGGTCCAACCCGGCACAGCAGACACTGTTTTTCGGGGACAAGAAAGGTGAGTCGACACAAACACTGCATTGTGGGAGGGAGGGGGGGGGTGGCGGTGGCGGGGGGGGTGGGAGAAGGGAGAGAGAGAGAGAGAGACTGGGAGAGAGGGAGGAGGGGAAGGATGGAGAGAGAAAGAGAAGGAGGGAGGAGAGAGGGAATGAGAGACAGAGGGAGTGAGAGGAAGAGAGAGTGGGAGGAGAAAGGGAGGGAGACGGGTGAATGGAAACAAGCTAACTGTGAGAGAGGGGAGTAAATGAAGGGAGGTAGGGAGGGAGAGAGGGAGGAGAAAATGGAGAGAGAGAGAGAGAGAGAGAGAGAGAGAGAGAGAGAGAGAGAGAGAGAGAGAGAGAGAGAGAGAGAGAGAGAGAGAGAGAGAGAGAGAGAGAGAGAGAGAGAGAGAGAGAGAGAGCAAGACAGAGGGAGAGAGAGGGATGAATGGAAACAAGCTAACTGTGAGAACAGTACATCCTACCTGACTGCCTGCTAGCAGTGTCAGATGTTAATTGGATTGAATGCAAGACCAGAGGCAAAGCATTCGTCTTCCTGTCGCCAGCCGGCGCCTCACGATGCAGCCCTGTGTTTGTCTCAGCCTTGCAGCCCTGCGCGCTGTCACGCTAACGTGCTAACACGCTGAAAGGGCTACAAGCTAACGTAGTTTAAACATGAGCAGAGCAGTTGTAATTGCACGACACCAACTACATTGTTGACAATGCAGAGACGCCGACGGACAGTCTTGCAATTCCGCTTCATTTGCATCCGTAGCCCCTCCCCCCCACATTCGGGAGGGGGGGGGGGGGGAGGGGCTAGGATGCTAATGAAGCTGAATTGAAAAGCTGGGAGTGTTGACAGTTTGAAACCCGCGTGGCGGCACCACGACAGAGGAGGAAACAGCGATGTGCTCTCGGAGGCCGGGTCCAATTTGAAGGTGGCGAAAGCTGCTCGGCTGATGGAGTGTAAATGGCGGCAACGGCGAGAGGGAGTGCAGCGGGGGGTGTCGGTCTTCAGTGTCGGTCACACTGAAGGCAAGTCGAGTAAGATCAGCGGTTTGCTGAGTGAAGGTGAACTTCAGAAATGGGTGGTGAGTCAAGGAGGAGAGGAGGAGCAAAGCAGAAGGAGAGGAAGGGGTGGTGAGTAAAGGAGAGGATAAGGGTGGTGGTGAGTAAAGGAGAAGCTGAAGGAGAGGAGGAGGGAGATGGTAAGTAAAGGAGGAGAGGAGAGGGTGGTGGTGAGTAAAGGAGAAGCAGGAGGAGAGTAGGGTGGTGGTTTGTAAAGGAGGAGAGGAGAGGGTGGTGGTGAGTAAAGGAGAAGCAGGAGGAGAGTAGGGTGGTGGTTTGTAAAGGAGGAGAGGAGAGGGTGGTGGTGAGTAAAGGAGAAGCAGGAGGAGAGGAGATGGTGGTGAGTAAAGAAGGAGAGGAGGAGCTGAGGGTGGTGGTGAGTAAAAGAGGAGCAGAGGAGGGTGGAGGTCTTCAAAGGAGCCAGGCTGTGTCTCTGATTGGACTGGTTCTATAATGAGTCATAAGGTGTTTCATTAAACCAAATGACTTACTGCCCATACATGAACGCTTCCTTTGTGTGGAAAATAATTGAATTCAAGCTGTGTAATTTGTCCACGTCGGAATTGGATTTTGGGGCCAAAGCGCTAAAATCAACAACTCCAACTGTGAACATCTGGGAGCTGTCAGATTTGGTGCACATATGGACACGGGAGGTGCGCAGGTCTGTGACGAGATGGAGCTGCATTGACCACAGGGGGCCACTTTAATTTGCAGTGAAACCTATACGGCCCCACTCCCTGCCCTGTTTGCCCTAAAATGTCAGAAACGGGTCGGAAATACGGGTTTTGTTTAACATGCTGGATTGTTTTCATGGACCCATATGGTGCGTCTGAATAGATGTGTCTGTTCCGTCACAGTAATGGAAAACCTTAAACAAGTTTTGAAAAATATACCGTAAATGCTTAAAACACAGAATGTGGTACAAACTCTCCTTAGATCTGCCCGACCATTAGTTATTTATCTTTTTTTTAATGCACAAATAAAGAATATGCAACCAATCATCAGTCCATCAATCATCAGGAAATTACGACATACGCTCACACAACCACATCCACTTTCTTCCTAAAAATGCACATGATGACAAGTTTGTAAGTCACGCTTTATATTTTTCCCTACAGTACGGCAGTGGAGGCTCGTCCATTGAGGAAAGGGAGGACCATCCTCCCTAAAATTTCAGAGAAAAATAAACATAATAACAGTAATAAAATAAATACACATATATTTTACAGATTCATCTGTGAAAATACTGATAACATTTATATTTGAACACTTTGAGAGCACAACAATCATGTCCCCGTGTCAAAGTACCAACAGCGCCCCCTACCGCTAATTTAAAATGACCGTCCTCCACCAGCTCCCCATTGAAGTCCATTATAAAACTGCCGGACCCGAGCAGCCGGTGAGTCCTGGTTTAACATGAGTGTGTAGGGCAGTAAGGAAGGCCGATCCTCCCTTAGGGCGGGACTAGCCAGAGGCTCTGTGAACCAATCAGCAGAGCTCCCTGCGCTGGTGAATTTGGGGGGAGGGTTATCACCATGCAAGGATCTATCTTGTGTCGTTCATATTAGCACTAGCACTTTGAGTTTTGTCTACTCAAATGAAAAGTGCGCTTATAAATACAATTTATTATTATTATTATTATTATTATAATATTAATTCCGCGTTCCAGACAATTGGTGAGTCATTTACTTTTATTTAATTTCAGATTTGAAACTTTCGAGTTCCCACCTCAAAGCGTTCCAGGTGCATGACGCCAAATGTCATGGCTGACCGTGACAAGGTGGTGTTTCTTTGGGTCGCGATTAGACAATTGACGTGATTTACGTGCATAACTGGTTTTACTATATGATAATATGTCTTATTTTAATTTAATACATGTAAATATACTTTACACAAAAAAACGCTTCTCCCTCAAATCTCACTCAATTTCAATTCCGTTAGTTTTGTTTGGTAGAATTGTGCCATTGTGCATAGAACTTCTATTCCGATTTTTCCGATTTTCATCATTAATGGAGTAAACACAAAATAGCTATTTTTCATCAAAACAATGCTTCTTCCCCCTCACATCACAATCCATTTGAATTCTGTTTGGCTCGTCTGCTAAAAGTACCCACTAATAGACTAATAAACTGATAGTGAGCACCTTCCTTCCTCCCCCACTTTTACAACCAGCAGCCACCACTGCAGTACGGTATAGACCTTACTCGCCTTACAAGCGTCCATATTGGTGAATTGCTCCAGTAAACCTTCTAGAATCTTGTAAACCAACAGTTCTGCATTCCAAACCCCCCCCCCCCCATCCACACACCCGCCCAGGTAGAATGCACGGTCACTCAGGTGTCATGGTTCACCCGAAGATCCTCGAAAGGTTTCCCCACCAAAATAACCAATTAAATAGGTGTACCTGTAATAAAACACGAGACATCCCTGAGGAAATATATTATATTACATTGCATAACATCATATAACAAGATAAGATAAAGTGAGACTGTACTTTATTAGCAGAGAGAGAGAGAGAGAGAGAGAGAGAGAGAGAGAGAGAGAGAGAGAGAGAGAGAGAGAGAGAGAGGCCGAGTGAAAGAGAGAGGAAGAGAGAGGCTGCAGAATGTGAACACGGTGGGCCATTTGTAATGCCTGACAGGTTCCTTATCCGGCCAGAACGATGGACTGCACACTGCACTGTGTGTGGAGGTTTGCCGGGCTAAGTGTAACCCCCCCCCCCCCCCCCCACTCCACCCTCGTCTCTTTAAAACAGCCCCGCCGTGAAACTGCACTATTGGCGCGGTAACATTGGATGCGACCGCCAGCCCCCCCGCCCCCCCCAGAGGGACGAATGGAAGGCGGACCACTGGCGGTTCATGCGGAGAGAAAGGGGGGCGGTCTGCCAGGGAAAGAGCCGAATCAGCGGTTAATTGCTTCGCAAGAGGACCCCCGCCAATGCCCGCCCCCCACCCTTCCTATTCTGCTGCGCACCCGGCCAATGATATGTGTGCGTTCGCCGGGAGGCCCTCGGGTGTGTATCGCGGACGGGGGGTGGGGACGACGACGACGACGACGTAAACGCGGTGCGTGACGGAGCGTGACGGCCGCCTATTCCCCTCCTTCCCGCATGATCAGCCAGCCGCTGTCATAAAAGGACGCCTCTCCCCCTCTATCCATCACGGCTCCGTCTCCGCAGTGGCGACGGCGACGGATCAGAGAGCAGACGATTTGATTCAATTAGATTAGCGTCTTGCCCACGCGTTTCCCTCTCTTTCACCGTAACACACACACACACACACACACACACACACACACACACACACACACACACACACACACACACACACACACACACACACACACACACACACACACACACACACACACACACACACACACACACACACACACGCTCTCTCCGGTCACGGGGGTGGGGGGTGTTCACTCTGGCTGGCTGGCTGCAGTGTGCAGGTAAGACGAGCTGGCTGCTGCTGTGTGTGTGGGTGTGTGTGTGTGTGTGTTCGATTGGATATTTGTTTTAAATCGTCCGTGTGGCTGGAGCCCGTTTCCCTGTTCATTTCCCCCGAGGTGTGTGCTTAGCAGCGTGGACGCCTTTCATTGCGGTTTTGCTTAAAGATATTTGCAGTACCTTCACCAAGTTTAGTATTTATCAAAGGAATGAAGTTTTGCCAAGAAGAGCCGTCGGTTAATAAATAATACAACGTCTTCCTCAAATACGAACAAAAAGAACAGGGGGGAAAGAAAGAAAGATGCTTTTGATGCATTCGATATAAAGATAATACCGCTTATTCATTCATTCGCTGCCCGACATCTCAAAGTGTTCCACTCACCTTATCCCGACACCCGCCAAGGAACCGAAAAATGTTAACTTGAACCGAAGTTGACGTGCGGGTACGTCCCGCGGTGATTGATCTGCGTCTCCATTCATTCTATGTGACACCTGCTGGGCTGGGCTCAGCCCAGGCTCTCTCTGACCTCTGGTCTGCCTATAATCTGCTCCCTTTTTACTCCTGTCCTGGTGAATAACCATGAGAGGAGCTGCTGCAGAATGTCAATGGCGGGGCCGAAAGCGAGAGATAGAGATGGAGAGAGAGATGGAGAGAGAGAGATGGAGAGAGAGAGAGAGAGAGAGAGAGACAAGGGGGATTTGGTTGCACTGTTCCGGAATGCTAAAGTACCAGAGATACGGTGATGCTAGGTTAGCGGCGCTGGCTCGACCCCGTCGGCGTTGTCTCTCACACATATCCCTGGCTCTCTGTGAGGATCTATTCTAAAGTAGGGAAAACCCAGGCAAAAAGTCTCGCACAAACAACAGAACTGCTAATGCAGATCGGACTCCGGTGATGCGCTCATGTACGACTTGAGTTGTGACATGTTGTTGTGACCAGGGTGGTGTGTCCTGTGTGTAGTGTAGCCGGTGAGAAAATGATGTCCAAAAGTGAAAAACGATCTGAATCAGAATGCCTTCATGGTCATTGCACGTCAAGTACGAGGACGTGCAATGGCCATCAGGCCATCAGGCTGCTGAACAAGGGTGTATAGCATATAACAATGTATATTTTATTACATTGATTTATATATATATATATATATATATATATATATACTGCTCTTTTTCTGACATATTGCATTTTTATATATTTATATATATATATACTTATACAGTTTTATTCTTCTTTTTATCCTATTCTGTTTTTTATAACTGCTGTCTGTCGTCGGATTTTGCACCTACGATTTTCACTCATTGCTTATACTTTTGTGTAAACTGTGAAGTGACAATAAACTTGACTTGAACTTGAGGACATTGGGTAGCTATCCTCACGGTCACTGTTTTTTAAATGTATTTTCTTTATTCTTTATCCATTTCTTAAACGATGGTTTTAAACGACGACCACAAACAATCAACGGATACAAAGTGTGTGTTTTTTGTTTTTTTTCTTTTTCTTTTTATCTCTGGGATTTTTATTTTTTTTATTTTTCTTTAATAAAAAAAGATTATTCAAATGGATTCACTCAATCCCTCCTCCGGCTCAGCGGGAGGTCAACACAGTTTCCCTCAACACAACAACAACAAAAGCATCAGTGCCAACCATCCGAAGCCTGCCAGAAAAAAATCCTTCAACTCAGTTGAAGCCAGAGTCTAGTAGTAGTAGTAGTAGTAGAGAGAGAGAGAGAGAGAGAGAGAGAGAGAGAGAGAGAGACGCTCAATCGGTCGACCAAGGCACTTACACTGCAAGGGTTCAGTGGTTTGATTCCCTCCGGTGGGCTTCCCATGCTAACAGTGTACGTATGGTGCACTCACCCCTATTGTAAGACACTGAAAGGGTGTCGGTCCATTCCGGGGTCCCGCCAGTTTACCTCCTCCCACTCGTTGCTTACAGTGGTTGAAGCATGATGAATTGGACGATGTTCACTCTATATTCACTCTTTTGGTTGTTGTTGTTGATGGTGGCGGCGGGGGGGGGGGGGTTCGCCTCTGAAGCTCACATCACTCACATCGCAACATGTGGGGAATTGTGGGGAGCAATTTGGCGGTGGTTACCTTTTTGTTTTTTTTTAGCCGGTTACATTTGAGCATATTTTTTAGGGACTCCCTAGAGTCCCTCTATTTTTTTAGAACACCCACAGCTTGAAACCCGGGACAATGTCGGACACACCGGGCGGGGGTTGGAAACCGGGACAATTTCAAATTTTTACATTCACAGTAATGAGGAACGGTTCCCAGTAATTAGTAACAGGCGGGCAAATCCTCAGTGGTACCGGTCCTTGGTACTGGTGAGTCCCAGTCCGGTTCATGCGATGATAATACTCCGTTTCTGTGCGGCTGTGTCTCCACTCCGCTCCAGCGCACCGGGGGGGGGGGGGATAAGAGTTCATGAAACAGGGGATGACAGCTCAACAGTAGCGTCAACGACAGGCCTGTGACAGGCTAAATGATATGAAAGGACTGCGGAAGACAGTTCGGTCGACAAGGTAAGCAGTGTTCTTGAGCCAACAGGCAGGGCAATGCTGAATCACTAAACATCCGCTCGGCTCTCGGGCAGGGCTCAAGCCAAAGAACACATGACTTTTGCTTCTCTCCTCTATTCCCATTGGCTGCCCCTCCAGAAACCTTGAAGGAGCTTCTTCACCTTGGAATACTGAAGAGGATCCATATGTTCCGCAGTGCCCCTGCACACGTCTCCGAGACAGACAACACCCTTCACCTCCCGCCATGCCAAATATCTGTTGGCTGCAAGTTGCTCGCTGACTGCCTCTCTGGGTCTCTGCCTATTTCACGGGCTGCCTTTCTATCTGCCTGTCTCACTGTCTTGCTGTCTGTCTCACTGTCTGCCTGCCTGTCTCACTGTCTGTTTGTCTCACTGTCTGTCTGCCTGTCTTTCTGCCTGTCTCACTGTCTGTTTCACTGTCAGTCTTTCTGCCTGTCTCACTGTCTGTCTGTCTGTCTGTCTGTCTGTCTGTCTGTCTCACTGTCTGCTTATCTGTCTCCCTGTCTCACTGTCTGTTTCACCGTTTGCTTGTCTCCCTGACTCACTGACTGTCTGCCTGTCTGTATCCTTGTCTTACTGTCTGTCTTTCTGTCTCACTGTCTCTCTGTCTCCCAGTCTCACTGTATGTCTGCCTGTCTGCCTCCCAGTTTCACTGTCTGTCTGGCAGCATCTCCTTCCATTCATTATAGCTATGAGAGGGCTGTAGGATGGCAGCCACCATAAGGTTGGGGGGTCTACACCCAGGCAGAGGGGCCGGCTGTCCAGCTCACTGCTGCCACCATCACCACCACCAACACACACACATACACATACACACACTTACACACACACACACATTCCACCGGCCAAGGCCTGCGAGGGGACAACAGATCATTCATACATTACAACCAATTAGCTGAGACCTGTGACAGGGACCAGACCCCATGGTGAGCCACCACTGTGAACAAATGGACGTGGACCATATGTCTTCTCTGGGCATTAGTGCGCGTTTTGGTCAGTCGCCTGAGCTACGACCACCAAATTCAGATTCACAAATGGCATCAAAGCCGCCTCTCGGTAAAAATCCGTTCCCAGTCTGTCGATGGTCTGTCTGTCTGTCTGTCTGGCGGTGGTGGGACCACCTTGGTGGGGACGTTTCCCCCTGGAGACCTTAATGGGATTCCCGGAGACTGACGTGAAAATGAGACGAGATGTGAGATATGCTGCGGGAATGAATGAATAATTCAAGCTATATAGAGCGTAGAATGTCAAAGGTAGGAAATAACGAATAGTTCATCTGCTTCCACGCCGGGGCTTTTATCCGCAAACCGCCGAGATGCGTTCCTCCCCCATCCCTCATCTCCGTCCCATCTCTCCAAATGTTGATGGTCGGTCGTTACCAGGGGTGTTTGATCGGGACGCCCAGCCAGCAATGCCGGAAAAGGTCACGCGGGAAAAATTGATCTTAATTGTGCTTGTAGTAATCAGAATGCTGTTATGTCCTTAATGAATGCCTGGATGTGAGCATTAAAACATTCATTAGCTTTGGAGAGCCAAAGATAATTGCAGAGGGTGTGATTGAGGTGGTGGTGTGCACCGGTGAGACCGCGACAACAAGGTGTGTGTCTGTGTGTGTGTGTGTGTTTGTGTGTGTGTGTGTGTGTGTGTGTGCGCATGTGTGTGTATGTGTGTAAGTGTGTGTGTGTGTGTGTTGTGTGCATGCCGAGGGAACTGTCTACGGGAAGTGATCGGGAAGTGAAGGACATTCATTCTTGGCCACGCCGATATTGAACTCTCTTCAAGTTGGTAGCCATCGCTTATGCCTCCACGCACGAGATTCATTGTGTGGTTATACCATTCTAATGATATGGTCGGGCCCCATTGGTCACAGGTCTGTCTGTGACCCGTCTGGCCCTCAGAACTTTTAACTGAGGTGGACACACTATGAAGTTTAACCGGATATTACTCTCAGTTTTAAAGGCAGCAGTCTGGACTAATAGTTTAGGTCACACCGTACCCGCTTTACGTCACAAAGTGATATACAAACCGTGTTAAAAGGCAATGTGTTGCAAAACGTGTCACCAATAATGATTGTAAAAAAACAACAACTTTATCCTGGAGGATGAATATAAGCTACGCTGTAAAATATATATACACCCCTCCTATGCTAATATCCGCTTTAACCTCAAAAGACTTTGTATCGCTCGATCGATAAGGCTGTCAAACTTCATCTCTATCTAGCGGAAAAAGAGATGTTTCATTAAAAACACTAAAACGTCTCCTTCTCCTGTAGTGTATTCACTCTGTGAACTCCTCCTGTGTCACCTCAAGGGTTTTCTTTACTGCTAAATTTCCCCGTTCAAGTTCTCTCTCAATCAAGCCTGTGTCTGAGTGAAGAGAGAGCCAGGCATTAGGCTGACAGGTTCCCCTTTCCCTTTCCGCTTGGTCGACTGAAGGCTGCCCAGCGCTGTATCTCCTTTCATAGGTCTGTGACTCGCACACGTGGATGCAAATGTTATCAAGGTGTATTTTTAAACCCGAGAAACCAGGCTGTCAGGGCTGGGTGTAGGTGGGACCCAAAAGCAGAGTGACAGAAGCCAGGTAGAACAGGTGTTTAATGGTCACCGCACACACCGATTAACATGGGCAAAAGGCAAAAGGTACAGACAGGGCAAAAATCCAAAAACGTGGTCCAGGCAGGCAGAGGTCGGTGACAGGTTGTCGAGGGTTGAGGCAAAGGTACAAAAAAACGCAGAGGCACAAAACAAGGTCGTTATCCAAGCGAGGGTCAAACACGGTGAATCAAAAACCAGGATACGATACGTGGCTTGATACAGGTGTGAGGTTTCCGAGAATCTGAGTGATAATCCAGCAATGAGTAACAAAAAACAAGACATGGCTTAACTACAGCTTGGTAAATGAGGTGTGGTTGAGAACAGGTGAGTCCAGCATTGGACACGGCCGACAGGGAAAACGCGTAGTGGCATTCGGATTGGAGTCCGGTGACATCGCAGATCCAGGAAGCCAGCGGAAAACCAGGACTAGGAGCGGAAAAAGCTGGGTTGGACCGTGACACAGACAATACTCCCGACGTGTTGAGTTCCTCCAAAGCGGTGCACTGGTGACGAGCTGGTGCTTTAATTGAACCGTGAACTGCCGTGAACCCTTGAAACGTCAAGGGATTCGACTCAAACTGATGGACTGATGGAGGCGTCACTCCCCTCTCCACCAGAGGAGCCGTTGGACCCCCACAGCCCACCTGGAGAGACCTCTCCCTCTGGGCGATGTCAGCAGCCAGCGTTGGACCCACAACCCCCTTGCTCCACAAGGATGGTTTCCCGCTTCCTAATTGCGGCCTCATGTGTAGCACTGCAGGGGTCCGAAGTGGAGGTGGGGGTAGTGGTGGAGGGGGAGGAGGAGAAGGTGGAGGAGGAGGTGGTAGTGATGGGGGAGGAGGTGGTGGTGAAGGAGGAGATGGTTGTAGTGGTGGTGGAGGGGGAGGTGGTGGTGGAGCAGGTGATGGCTAAAGGAGGTGGTGGTGGAAGAGGTGGTGAATAGAGGAGGAGGTGGTGGTTGAGGAGGAGGTGGTGGTTGAAGAGGAGGAGGAAAAGGAGAAGGGGTTGGCGATGGTGAGAGAGAGGGGATAGTGGGATAGGAAGAGGAGAAGGAGGGGTGCAGGAGCAGGGGGAGGTGGAGCAGGGGGAACCCCCTCTGGTCCAGCAACACGCTCAGCAGGAGCAGCCAACAGCCATCATGCTATAATTGTGTGAGAGGATACTGCTGTGTGTGTGTGTGTGTGTGTGTGTGTGTGTGTGTGTGTGTGTGTGTGTGTGTGTGTGTGTGTGTGTGTGTGTGTGTGTGTGTGTGTGTGTGTGTGTGTGTGTGTGTGTGTGTGCGTGCCTGCGTGTGTGCATGTGTACCAATACACGGTCGTCCGGCTGAAGTACCGTTACTGCTTCCATCCTCACAAAACCCCCCTGATTGGCTCAAAGTGGCTCCAGCCCCTGTGAGAGAGGCCAAGTGGGAGACCCTGTAGGAGTAGCGGTCACATGACCCCCCGAACATGCAGCCGCCAGTGGCGGTTCACCTCCAACACCAATTAACACATAATTTAGAAAATGTGTTTCTACACTTGGGCTGGGGCAGTTTGGACAGAACTGATTACCTGAAACTTTCCAACAAAACTTATTTTCTCTATCTGTCTTCAGGGGGCAGAGGATAACGGTTTATTTTTATTAAGATTGTTAGCCTAATACTAGCAAGGGAGCCTCTGAACTCGGTGGCTGTCTCCCAAATCACTTCCTACTCACTTTATAATGTAGTGCTGTCCGAATGTTTTTAATTATTATCTCCTATATAGTGCACTCATCGTATCCCACAATGCATTGTGAAAAGTAGTGTACAACCGATGGTCACTAACAGAGCATACTGTATATCCCATCATGCATTGGGCTGGAAGAAAAACGGCAGACGGACAAGAAGCGACATCCACCGACGTAGATCTGACACCTTTATTTATGACACAGAATTGACGTCATAAAAGTAGTGTACGTAAGTGTTTTTAACTATATAGTCCTCTACATTGAGCTACTAGAGAGGGAGTAGGGAATGAGGGAAGTATTTCACTATATAGCCCTCTACATTGAACTACTAGAGAGGGAGTAGGGAATGAGGGAAGGATTTCACTATATAGTCCTCTACATTGAACTACTAGAGAGGGAGGAGGGAATGAGGGAAGGATTTTACTATATAGTCCTCTACGTTGAACTACTAGAGAGGGAGTAGGGAATGAGGGAAGGATTTTACTATATAGTCCTCTACGTTGAACTACTAGAGAGGGAGTAGGGAATGAGGGAAGGAGGGGAGGATTTCGTACGTCATTGAACGGCCACCGTGTTTCCTGCCCACTAGCGTGCTCTCATGTGTACCACAGAAGCTCATGGTTTCAAAGCACGTTCATCTCATCATCCTATTGCACCAGCCTCGTTAGAATAATAATAATAATAATAATAATAATAATAAATAATAATCACTTTACTCACATAGCACACTCACTGCAGCATACAAATGCAACGGATGCCCTTCACAGAGAAAACTCCTTCAGAACAGGGAATTAATTCAATGAAACTGAAATGAGAGTAAAACAGGACGATGACATTTACAGTGTGAAATCCTAATACAGCATTCACAGAACCTCACTATTAAACGGATGTGAATGAAGCCAATTGTTGAACGAGGAAGTTGTGAGACGAGGAATGCGTGAGCGTTTCAGAGTTCCTCTGTGGTCCTTCTGATTGGGAGGGTGGAACGTCAACCATCGTCAAACCCTTCTTCTGTACAGTGGAGACAGCACCAACGTAGCAGACGCATTAAGCGATCCCCCCGGGGAGGGCGGAGGGAGGGAGGGAGGGAGGCAGGGAGGGATGGGTAACAGCTCCCTGACCCCGGTAGGCGACCCCACCCAGCTCTCCCGGCGCTGAGTGATCCCGCAAAGCCTGGCTGGGACCTCCATCACACGGAGGAGATGGAGTGCAGTATGGAGCGTGGCTGGCTGCGGTCTGGTCAAGGTCAGGGTGAGGGTGATGGGGGTGGTGGGGGGAGGTGGAGGTGGTGGTGGCGGTTGGGGGAGGTGGCGGTTGGGGGGGGGGGGGGGGGGGGTTCGATTTATGGGCCGGCCTTGTGAGCAGAACAAACGGGCACCGCGGCGGTGGCGGTGGTAACGGGTGGCGGTGGCGGTTGTCCGGGGAGCGTGTGTGAAGCGAAGCCCTTCATTACGATCGATTTGGGGGAAATCACCTGGAGAAGCGGCGTGTCAGGTGGGCCCTGATTGTGACGGATCTGACCCAGAGAGGGTCCCGGGAAACGCTCAAGCGGGAGACGAATGGCCACCAATTGTCTCTCGGTTTTCTTTTCTTTTCTTTTCTTTTTTTCAGACTTTCACACATATGAGGCTGGCGGTCGGGTGGCCAGATTTATAGTTCTTATAGTAACCTCCTCCGAGGTTGAAGGAAGTGGTCCCAGGAGAATATATATATCATATATATAAGGTGGATGTTGACGCTTTTGAAATAAGTTTGCGATATTCACAGGCCACTGGCGTGTTTGGAAATGAATAAATGAATGAATGATTCGTACTGTAAATGATTAAGCGGTCATATCAGATGTCTCTCTCTCTCTCTCTCTCTCTCTCTCTCTCCCTTCCTTCTTCCCTCTCTCCCCCTCTCAGTCGCTGGTCTTAATGACGAGGAGATAACACCGATATTGTTTGTCCAAGAGACTTTGATCCACTGAAGGACCTAATATACTGGCAACTAAATGGGAGATGCTGTGAAATTCACAGAGTGGTGGCTGCAGTGTCTGTGGAGGTCCTGTAGGGCAACTTTGTAAGGTCCTGTACCCCTCAAACACTGAGCCTCCTGCTGTGTACCCCCTCTACCTCTCATCTATATGAAGACAAGACAGTGTTATTAACTATTTACGGTCCTGTTCTCCTCAAACACTGAGCCTCCTGCTGTGTACCCCCTCTCCCTCTCATCTGATGTTACATTATGAAGACAAGGCAGTGTTATTAACTATTTAAGGTCCTGTACTCCTCAAACATGGCACCTC
The DNA here is from genome assembly GCA_027704905.1 of Muraenolepis orangiensis. Classification (NCBI taxonomy): domain Eukaryota; kingdom Metazoa; phylum Chordata; class Actinopteri; order Gadiformes; family Muraenolepididae; genus Muraenolepis; species Muraenolepis orangiensis. The sequence continues at coordinate 12,072,883 of CM050999.1, forward strand.
CTGCTGTGTACCCCCTCTCCCTCTCATCTGATGTTATACACATGAAGACAAGACAGTGTTGTTAACTATTTTGCTCTTTATT
>CM050999.1:12075464-12080464 GCA_027704905.1 Muraenolepis orangiensis
TTAATTTATTGTTCCATCTTCATTAGCAGCGTTAGCGTCTTTACTGCCCAACTGTTTTATTTATGTTGGGGTTTGCTGTCGACACAGCAGCAATAATAAACTCTTTATAATGACGCAACGTTTTATATTCTACATAGACACCATCGCTAGGGACTGTTGTGTATCTGATTGTTGCGTATCTTATGTTGTGTATCTGAATGTTGTGTATCTGATTGTTGTGTATCTGATTGTTGTGTGTTTGACTGTTTTACAACCGCTATAAAGATGACAGAACCGATTTAACGTAAATTTACGCCTCCCATTCCATCACTCGGGTGCGTATCACTACGCCAGACACATCACTCTGTGAGTCAGCAATAATACCCACGTAAAGCAGTGCCTATGTGATCCACGTGTACCATTACCCCACATATACAGAACAGGGATTAACAGGCGTTTGTCTGTGCTTGTGTGTGCTGTTGTTGTTGGGCTAATGTGCTAACGGTGACAGCAGCAGCGTTATAAAAGCATTAAAGTGTATTTACAGTATAAACAGTGCCTGCTGATTACAGGCAGGAATATGTGTGAAATGACACTTAATACTGATGACACATTCTGTGTGTGTGTGTGTGTGTGTGTGTGTGTGTGTGTGTCTTCATCTGTGTGTTTGTGTCTGTGTGCATCCTGTGTGTGTCTGTGTGCATCCTGTGTGTGTGAGTGTCTTCATCTGTGTGTGTGTGTGTGTGTGTGTGTGTGTGTGTGTGTGTGTGTGTGTGTGTGTGTGTGTGTGTGTGTGTGTGTGTGTGTGTGTGTGTGTGTGTGTGTGTGTGTGTGTGTGTGTGTGTGTGTGTGTGTGTGTGTGTGTAGCTCTGCGTGACAACCGCATTGAGCTGGTGCGGGCCTCCGGGAAGGAGCTGACCATCAGTGTGAACGACGTGTCGCTGGGGGACGAGGGCCTGTACACCTGCTCCCTGTTCACCATGCCCATCAGGATCACCAGGGCCTACCTCACCGTGCTGGGTGAGTACCCCCACTGCCCAGGGACCTGCCCACCTGCTGCTCTACATCTCATCAACCTCTCTCTTTCTACCCACTCACCGGTCTCTCTGCACTGTGCTTGAGAGAACGGTACAACTAAAATACTAATATATTTCTAATAATAATATATAATATAATTCTATAATATATATATATATATTATTTTTTTGTATAACCCATGTACTTTCTACCACCGCTCGTCATCTATACTAATGGTAACTAACAGTGAACAAGACCAAACAGTTGTAGTGTTGAATCAGGGACATCTGAGCTGTCAGGTGAGGCTCCACTAGGTGGGCTTGTCTCCCTGAGGGAAACACGTTAGCGTTTAAACCCGAGGAACCCGGTCACACCGAGCAGCGGATCAACAGATCACCAGAGGCGGCCAGACATGTGTCCACCGATGTGCTAGGAGGACGGCCACATGGGAAGTGATGCCATTTTAGGATTCACCGAGCTGAAATACTCTTAGTCTAGGGGATGTGAGTGAGGTATTTTAGAAACATGCTTGGTGTCGCTTGGTGTGGTGTTAGTTTGCATAGCTGCTTGTTCTCGTCAACGTCAAAGTAGGAACGACAAGACGTTACAGGAGACAGACAGCAAAAGTTGATCCCTTGAACACTTTGGTGGCTGTTAGAACAAAGATACAAGATACAATATATGTAATGGCCATTTTCATCAAGTACAATGGAATGCTTACTCCCCATTCCCTCCCGCAGTATGAATCTCCCAAGAAATACCATAAAAATACTATATACAATAAAACAAAAACAAAAACAACAAAGTGGAAAACAAACAAATGTGTCGAGTTATGCAAAAATCTTTAAAAGCATTTAAAGTGCCAGTAGGGCAGCAGCATCATGAACACAGTGCAGTGCAGTCACTGTGATGAGTCCAGAAAGTCCAGCAAAGTATGACAGTGTAATGTTAATGACAATGTTATGATCGTGGCAGCACTCCTGGTAGTTCAGTAGGCACACTGCCTGTGGATAAAAAATATCCTTTGACTGAAGCAATCAGCCGGAAGAAGAGCAGACTTATGTTCTACGTTGTCATTTAGCAGACACTTTTATCCAAAGCGATTTCCAAGTGAGGCTGAGAACAACCAAAGCGTGTGATCAATATTGGCTATAAAAAGTACTGCTCGACCTAGTTTCTAAACTAACAGCCAAACTAAAAAGTTATGTTTTAAGATATTGACAGATTGCCCTGGGTTCCTCACTGCTACAGGAGGTTACACTAGAGGCTGGCTTCCTGTAGGTCTTCTTATTTGTAATGATACGTAATAATAAATAATTTATTTAACATTGCACTTTTCAGTCAGTGCTCAGTGTACTCAGAGAGAGTGTATAGGGTGTAGCACCCACCTGGGTGATGTCAGCACACTCTAACTCCCACTGCGGAGAGGTGAGGAACGATCCCCTACCCTCGCAAACAAGGGACCATGAGGACTTTGGTGACCACAGTGGGTCAGTTCCTCATCCCTACCTCTGTTCCAGTACATAGATTGGGGTTATGTGTAATGGGTTTGTTTTATTGTATTTGTCTATTTAAAGCAACTGTGCACAACACGGTAGTTGGGCCAGAGTTAACAAGACAGATATTTTGCATCTGTGGGGAAGTAAAACAATAAGCAACTAAAAGACCCTCAGTACAGCGCAGACCTACGCCACACCAAGTCCCCTGGATCCGGATTCAGAAATCATTCACAAATAACACAGCTTCATACTAAATCCCCATAACGTGGTCCACCAGGTCTGAAAACAGAGAGGTTTAGATCAGTGATCACATGTGTGACTTATCCCGGCCTGTGTTCTGAGTGCTGAGGCGTGTTCCCTCGGTACATTAGGCGTGCCAGAGCGACCGGAGATCATCGGCTTCACCAAACCGGCCATGGAGGGAGACATGATCACCCTGACCTGCACGTCAGCCGGCAGCAAGCCGGCCGCCACCATCCGTTGGTTCCGCAACAACAAGGAGGTCCAAGGTAGGAACAACATGGTGTACCCCACGCGCCACCAACACGCTGTACCCAACACGCTGCCAGCAGGGCTACCAATATGCTATACCCAACATGCTATACCCAACACGCTACCATGACTCTATAGCCAACACACTACCAACACGCTGTACCCAACATGCTACCAGCAGGCTACCAATATGCTATACCCCACATGCTTTACCTAACACGATACCATGACTCTATACCAAACACACTGTACCCAACATGCTACCAGCAGGCTGCCAATATGCTATACCCAACACGCCAAACCCAACACGCTATACCCAACACGCTACCATGACTCTTTCCCCAATGCACTACCAACACACTGTACCCAACATGCTACCAGCAGGCTGCCAATATGCTATACCCAACACAGTGTACCGAACACACGTCCAACACGCTACCATGACTCTGTACCCAACATGCTACCAGCAGGCTACCAATATGCTATACCCAACATGCATCCAACATGCTACCATGACTCTATACCCAACATGCCACCAATTGGGTTTACCCAAAACACTAGCAACAGAATATACCTGACGTTCTACCGACACAATATACCTAACATGCTACTAATACATTATACCCAACACGCTAGCAACAGGATATTCCTGACATGCTACCAACATACTAAACCCAATACACTACCAACATGCTATACCCAACGCTATACCAACATGCTAACAACACGCTATACCCAACACTCTCCCAGCACGCTTTACCCAACATGCTGTACCCAACATGCTACCAACACGCTACCAACAAGCTACCAACATGGCACCTGTACCCATGCAACCAGCTGTAACCATGTGTTCATATGAAGCTAAAGTTTGAAAACTTAGTTCAGAATAGTGCTGAGCAAAATTTTACAAACAAAGTTTATTATTATTCTATTATTCTAATGGTGTAATTATAGCTGAATCTCTGATGTGCTTGGCTCTGTTACCGCGGCTTGTAGTTGAACTATGGAGCGTGCTGATGGTTCTTTCCTTGTAAAACACAGACGACCGTCCCAAGAACATCATCAACCGTACAGCGTCTGTTTTGCGTGGTTGATGACTAAAACCCTAATGTTGTGTTTTTTCCTGTCTCTGTTCTGAGCCACCGGAGACAGGAAACACACATCAATACCGCTCAGTACTGCTGACGGAGAGAGCAGCCATATGCCTTATTCACCTATAGGGGCCGCCTCAGGTCTGACAAAAAGCTATCTGGGCGGGGTGCGCTAGCATGCGGAAGATGGCCCCTTAGGTGGATAACGCCCCGGAGGAGCCTCTCGTGAAATTAAAACGGATGCTCCGTCCTACGCAGGCAGTTAACCATCCTGTCTGAGTGTCTCTGAGTAGCCATCCGCGGGCGGCGGAGCTGCTAATGTCCTGCGGTATATCTGTCAGTGGGACGGGGGCTCTTCCTCCTTGTAGCATATAACACCTGTTTATTTGTCTTCTTAGCCTAGGGTTTGGGCTCGAGAGCTCGGGCCGTCTGATGTGTTTTTATATTCGGTCGTTGGGTGAAAAGCGGCGGCGGTCTTTTTCTTTTTTCTCCCCCTTCTTGTGATTCGACGGCGCCGGTTTAAGCTCTTAAATGCAAGAGTGTCCCGTTGCGGAAGCTGTTGCTCTTTATTGAAGATTTGCACGCCCGCAAGAAAGAGAGAGAGAGAGAGAGAGAGAGAGAGAGAGAGAGAGAGAGAGAGAGAGAAGCTGTTTTTTGGCGGGTCTGGCGGCGCAGCTCACATAGCAGGATGACTGATGGAGGAGGGACACGACGTATATCTCTGAAAAGGGCAGTAAAAGCTTGGCACATTCGAGCATCCAAACCAGACTGTTGTCTGTCTGCCTGCCTCGAGAACGCAATGAAAATGATCTGTTTGGTGAGCAGGGTTTTTCTTCCCCCACCTTTCTTGGGATCGATTTTAAGATCACATACTGTATTTCGCTCCAAAACCGACATGAAATGCGACAATCTAATACGACGT
>CM050999.1:12085464-12095464 GCA_027704905.1 Muraenolepis orangiensis
TCCTGGGTCCTCCTTCACACACTCTGGGTCCTCCTTCACACACTGGGTCCTCCTGGGTCCTCCTTCACACACTCTGGGTCCTCCTTCACACACTGGGTCCTCCTGGATCCTCCTTCACCCACTCTGGGTCCTCCTTCACACACTCTGGGGCCCCCCTGGGTCCTCCTTCAAACACACTGGGTGCTCCTCATTCCCACACTCTGGGCCCCGGTCCCCCACCTCTGGGTCCTCCTTCACACACTCTGGGTCCTCCTTCACACACTCTGGGTCCTCCACCTGGGTCCTCCTGGGTCCTCCTTCACCCACTGGGTCCTTCTGGGTCCTCCTTCACACACTCTGGGTCCTCCTGGGTCCTCCTTCACACACTGGGTCCTTCTGGGTCCTCCTTCACACACTCTGGGTCCTCCTGGGTCCTCCTTCACACACTGGGTCCTTCTGGGTCCTCCTTCACACACTCTGGGTCCTCCTTCACACACTCTGGGTCCTCCTTCACACACTCTGGGTCCTCCTGGGTCCTCCTTCACCCACTGGGTCCTTCTGGGTCCTCCTTCACACACTCTGGGTCCTCCTGGGTCCTCCTTCACACACTGGGTCCTTCTGGGTCCTCCTTCACACACTCTGGGTCCTCCTTCACACACACTCTAGCAAGCAACGTGTTACCCCAGGGCAGTGGTCCTCAAATGAGGGACACCTGTTGCCCCAAGGGGTACTTTGAAGGAATGCAGGGGGGGGCTACTTAGACATTTCTAAAAGGTGTCCTTTTTGTCGTTCATACTGGTTATGAACAATGGTAAAATAATGCCACTGACTAAAATCATAAGTGAAGCATTAAAGCACCCTTGCTTCTCACTAAAAGCCTTAGCACCACCTATTTAAAGTTTCTGCTCACAAATTATTTATATTCTGTATCACAGTTTTATGCTGGTGAAAAGGGTACTTTATCTTTATACTATCTTTGAGGGCACAGGGTTTGAGAAGCACTGGGCTAGGGGCTACATCAGTAGGTTCCTGAGGCTACTTTACATCATGCTTTGTTGTACACACAAAACGACGACTAAAATATGGACACTTGTTAAATATTATATATGCTATCGCTTCTCTGCCTTTTTGGCTTAGATCAAGTGAAGTAACTATTCTTATCAGTTTAATATCTGATACGTCCCCTACGTCCATTTACGAGATTCCATATATTTAAAGAAATGTTGGAACTGGAACTTTTGGTGCACCAAAAAAATCAATACAAATAAAATAAAAAATAAAGCATGAAAAAAGATAAATATAGAGAAAAAATAAATAAAAAACGATAATAAAAGATAATAAAATAAAAAATAAAAATGTATATGCTGATTGTTGCTGAGTTGGCGCGAAATGAACCTCAGCTTCGTCCATTCGAAACACCTCGGGCGCTTACACGTAATACAGCACCAAGGAGCACTCTCGAAAAATGTTATCAGATGTGAACCAACGTCTTCATCAGGGACGGACCAGGACTAGGAAGCGGGTCTGACGATACGCTTTCAGCCCTCGCTTAACAACGTCACCCACAGGCACACATCAATACCCCAGAGAGTCACTGTATTTGAATTGGTTTTCATCCCTGGGCAGCGTGGTGAGGGGGCCGGGGGACCTCAACACTGAGCACAGGTTATTTGCTTCAAATGAAACACAAGTTACCAGTTGGCCCCGATGCGTCAGATTATACAGTATCGTTTGATACACAGAAATGTGTAAATTATCATATTTAAAAGACCCCACATTTTCCAAATTAGCATTGTCAGGAGAGTTCAAGTCCCCCTGGCTCCACTGGAACTCAGAGTGAGGCTACATGAGGGTACATGATGGTAAATGAGGCTGCATGAGGGTACATGAGGCTGCATGAGGGTACATGAGGCTGCATGAGGGTACATGAGGCTCCATGAGGCTACATGAGAGTACATGAGGCTCCATGAGGGTACATGAGGCTGCATGAGGGTACATGATGGTACATGAGGCTGCATGAGGGTACATGATGGTAAATGAGGCTGCATGAGAGTACATGATGGTAAATGAGGCTGCATGAGGCTACATGAGAGTACATGAGGCTCCATGAGAGTACGTGATGGTAAATGAGGCTACATGAGGGTACATGATGGTAAATGAGGCTGCATGAGGCTACATGAGAGTACATGAGGCTCCATGAGGGTACGTGATGCTACACAGGGCTACATGAGGGTACGTTATGCTACATAAGGCTACATGAGGGTACGTTATGCTACATGAGGCTAAAGAGGTTGTGAAACATTGACTTAGCAGACGCTTTAATCCCAAGTGACTAACGAGTGAGGGTGAGAGCCATTATTCTCCGTCAGAGGAGTAGACTGCTGCAATTTATTCAAAATATGTATAACATATTTATAACATTTATAAAACATACAGAGATCACATTCCAAGGTTAAGTAAATGTAAAATATGTGTCGGTGGAGGTGAGGATCAAAACAGGATTAGCATGGGTTCAGGTGAGGGATTAGCGCAGCGCTAGGAGTGGGATATAATAAGCTGTAGCCTCCAGCTGTCTAGCGAGCTGTTATAGAGCTACACTACAGAATACTAATATGACTGTTGATGAATGTAAGCTCTGTAGAGCTAACTAATGTAGTGATACACCTGATGTGTTTGAAATATGCTAATGCATGATAGCTTGCTATAGAGCTTATTATTTTTATTTATTTACATTAACACACCCTTCCTGGACTACTATACATTTGCACTACTCACTGTGAGCATCCGAACATTGTTCGACATTGTTAATTTTTTGCACAACAATAACTGCACAATTGCACAGCTCTGTTATATATTCCATTAAATTATATATTCCATTATATTCCATGTATTTTTATTCTAATTTAGTGTACATATATTCCAAAAATCCTGCACAATTGTACAGCCCTGTTCCATAATATATTATATTGTAATTGTTTTTGCTATTCTTATTTAGTTTATATATTCCATCCATCCATCCATCCATCCATCCATCCTCTACCACTTATCCGTGGTCGGATCGCGGAGGTAGCAGCTTCAGCCGGGGACTCCAAACTTCCTTCTCCCTGGCAACATCGATTAGCTCTGACTCCGGAGGCGTTCCCAGGCCAGCGTGGAGATGTAATCACCCCACCTGTATCTTGGTCTGCCCCCTGGTCTCTTCCCAGCTGGAAGTGCCTGGAAAACTCTTTTCTACGTGAAGGAGAAGCGGCTCTACTCCGAGTCTCTCACGAGTGACTGAGCTTCTCACCCTATCCCTCAGGGAGATACCAGCCACTCTCCTGAGGAAACTAATTTCGGCAGCTTGTATTCGCGATCTCATCCTTTCGGTCATTACCCATTGTTCATGACCATAGGTGAGGGTAGGGACAAGCCTGATCGGTAGATCGAGAGCTTTGCCTCCTGGCTCCTCTCTCTTTTGGTTACAACGGTGTGGTAAAGGGCACCCAATACCGCTCCCGCTGCACCTATTCTCCGGTCAATCTCAGGCTCCATCCTCCCCTCACTCGAGAACAAGTCCCCGAGATACTTGAACTCCTTCACTTGGGATAAGGACTCCCTCCCTACTTGGAGTAGACAATCCACAGGTTTCCTGCTGAGAACCATGTCTTCAGATTTAGAGGTGCTGATCCTCATCCCTGCCGCTTCACACTCCGCTGCAAACCGATCCAGTGAGAGCTAAAGGTCACCACTGATGACGCAAACAGGACCACATCATCTGCAAACAGCAGCGATTCAATCCTGAGCCCACCATACTGAAACCCCTCTCCTCCATACATGTTACGGGCCACAGCAGTGCTAATGAGCTCACTGTTGAGCTAACTGGTTTAGCCTAGCCTAATGTTTCGGTTGTGTTCAAAACGTGATCATGAATGTTTGTGTCTCTTCTCTGTCCAGACGCTCCTCACCTGGAGATCACACACTCCCTGATTCTCCCACAGGAAGGACAGTACCTCAAGCTGGAGTGTGTGTCCATAGGGAACCCCATGTAAGTTTCACACAGATTCCGAAAAATAACTCCCTACTCATTATATAGTGCACTATATAGTGAGTACTACTCAGTATATAGTGCACTATATAGTGCACAATATAGTGAGTAGAGGGTAGAGCACTCCTACTATTTTAGTTTGTATCTCCCACCACATATCTGTAAAAAACTGCCAGAACATCTGGACTCAATTTCAATAATAATCTTTGTCCTTTAAATACATTTAAATGACCAAATACATGACAATGAATACGTACGACTGTACTGTTCAGCATCGTTCTTTATGATGTACTATTATTGGATAGGCCTATGTAAAAACTTTACAGCAACTGTTATACTTTAAATACAGATACTGATATCTGATCTAATCGGATGTTATCTAATCTAATCTAATATGATCTAACCTAATCTGATCTGATCTAATCTAATCTAATGTAATCTGACCTAATCTAAAAATCTTCCACTTCCCACATAAACTTCCCTTGCCTTCCTTCTCCTTTCCTCCTCCTCCTCCTCCTGCTGCTCCTCCTCTTCCTGCTGCTCCTCCTCCTCCTCCTCCTCCTCCTCCTGCTCCTCCTCCTCCTCCTCCTCCTCCTCCTCCTCCTCCTCCTCCTCCTCCTCTCCTCCTGCTCCTCCTCCTCCTCCTCCTCTCCTCCTCCTCCTCCTCGTCTTCGGTAGTCCCGAGCCGGTGCTGTGGTCTAAAGACGGCGGCGAGCTGCCGGACGTGGAGCGTATGATCGTGGAGGGCCGGGAGCTGACCTTCACCACGCTCAACAAGACGGACAACGGGACGTACCGCTGCGAAGCCAGCAACCACCTGGGCACCAGCAGGGCGGAGTACGTGCTCTTCGTGTACGGTGAGTACCGAGTCACAACCTTACGCTATTCGTTCTGAGCCGTGAACATTTGTGCAGCCGCGATGCATTACGTTGTCGCGCATCTGCTCGGACACACATTGTCTTAACGCGATCAACGTTAATCTGCCGTGAATATCAATGTCCCGGTGAACCAATCACAGCACATTAGTAAGCAGTGGTGTTTATCTCGCGGCTCATTGATCATTATGCATTCTGTTTGTATATACAACACATTTATGAGACCCTACAAGGCCTTTAAGTCTGGGGTCAAGGCGGAGGATTGAGACAACGAGAATCGGTTACATTGCATTTACATTACAGTCATTTAGCAGAGGCTTTTGTCCTAAGCAACTTACAATAAGGTGTTTTTCAACAAAGGTCGGCAAGAGAGCAACTCATCACCAGAATTCATGAATGCATTTCCTTCCTAACAAGTCTCCAAGAGCAGAACCAGTGCTCATGTAAAAGGTAATACGTTGGAAAACAATTGAACAGTCAAGTAACCACTCCTAGAGAACTCCTAGAGGCCTGACTTCAGTGGGAAGTTGACTTCCACCACTGTGGGCTCAGGTACCCACAGGTTTCTGCATTTTTTTGTAGCTTGAACTTTTTTATTTGTAAATATGTTATTAGCAAAAATATATCAAAATCCCCAGAAATTAAAACGATGGGAGGAATAAAACCGATTTGGGGGCAGTGATAATACACTTCTGTTGGAACGAGTTTTGATAATCAATATTAATATAATTTAAAACCATCTGTTCATTTATCAGAATGACCCTGGAAAATATATTGTGTTTCACATAGGATTGGTTAAAGCTAGCCCAATGTTCTCTGCATAACAATTGTCAGTAGACATAACAAATCCAAAAATACATTTGTTCAGCAAAAAACAGATGTAGCATCCGATATGGTATGAATAATTAAATGGTGCTGGTGTATTTAACTGCTGATTGTTAGCTGAACTAAATGGCAAATGTAAAAGGCATTTATATAACGTTTTTCTAATCTCTGGCCCCTCACTTCACAATGAGTGCCTCACATTCATACACACTTTCATGGAAGGCAGTGCCAGCCATGCAAGGAGACAGCCAGATGGTCAGGAGCAGGGAGGGAGGGTTAGGGTGTCTCGCTCAGGAACACCTCCACACTCGGCTATTGGAGGAGGGGGAGCCGGGGGGGATGGAACCAGCAACCCTTCGGTCGACCAGACAACCCGGTCTGCCTCCCGAGCCACCGTTTGAGAATATAAAAAGGATATAGGACCCTTTTAGGAGCTTGTTCAACACTATACCGAAGATATTTACAGTCCAGTCTAAATGTAATTATGAGGATTTAGTTTCCAAGGAGACAGCAAAATTACCCTCACGACCGACAACAGCTTACAATGTACCATCGATTTACAACTCATCATTTTAACATTAATCACTTTACACTTAAACGTCCATTTACGAGATTCCATACCTCACCTCAGGACCGTTTTACCACCTGTTTACGACCAGCATCCATTTACAGGCTAGAAGCAGGTGAGGAGAAATGCTGAGGGTGGTTGTCTACATCAGTAAAGACCAGGAGAAGGTGGTGATGATGGTGGCGGTGGTGGGGATATGATAGTGGGGGTGATGTAAGAGGTGGCGGTGCTGCTGGTGCTGGTGTTAATTGGTGATATGATAGTGGTGATGATGTAGGAGGTGGTGCTGGTGGTGACGGAGGTGCTGCTGGTGATGGTGATAATATAGTTGTGGTGATGTAGGAGGGTTGGGGACGGTGGCGGTGGTGGTGGTCATGTGATACTGGTGGTGATGTAGGAGCTGGGTATGGTGCTGGTGCTGGTGGAGGTGCTGGTGGTGATGGTGACCTAATAGTAGTGGTGATGTAGTGGTGATGGTGGTGGTGCTGATAGTGGTGACAGTGATGGCGGTAAAGTGATAAAGATGATGCAGGTACATGAGAGGACGGTGGTGATGGAAGTAGTTGTGTTGATGGAGGCGACGATTGGGGAGGTGGTGGTGGTGACGGCGGTATTGTTGAGCGGTCAAAATGGTGATGGGTCGGTGGTGGTGCTGGTGCTGGTGCTGGTGGTGATATGATAGTGGTGGGGATGTAGTGGTTTGGGTGGTGGTGGTGGTGGTGTGGTTGGGGAGGAGGTGGTGGTGGAGGTGTTGGAGGAGGTGGTGCTGGTTACAGGATCATGCAGCAAAGTTAATCTGTTTAGTTTGTGCAGTTTAGCGTTTAAGTGTCGCCTGAAGACAGAAAGAAGAAAAATAAATTAAATGCAAAATCCTATCACATTAATAATGGTCCTGCCCTATACGTGCTTATATAAAGGATATATATAGACGAACAAAAAAACATCCTGAAACATTTATTAAAATTGTTGACAGTTTGTTTGGTTGGCGATAATAGCAGCTCAGCACTTGCTTTTCTCTACTCATTTAGAATGAAACAACATAAAACAACAGATCGTTATTTAGGTGAAACAGAGCGGAATGCGGGTGAAACTTTTGTCCCATTTTATTTGTTATGTCTCGTCACCACTCAGCTTCAGTGAAGAGAGGAAGACAACTCTGACATGCTATGCTATCTCCTAGGCTGGGCTAGCAGCTTTTTTCTCTGGCAGGATATGCTAGCTGTGCCAGTCCAGGCTATATGTGTCAGGTTAGGCTATTTGTGTCAAGATAGGCTATCTTTATAGCGCTAGGCTAGCTACAGCATGCTACGCTAACTGTGTCAGGCAATGATGTGCTGTGTTAGGCTGAGCTAGCTGTGCTAGGCTATGCTAGCTATGTCAGACTAGGTTTATTGTGTTAGGCTAAGATGCTATGCTAAACTCTAGCTGTAACAGATTAAACTAGCTGTGTCTAGTTGGGCTAGCTGTGTCAGGCTACACTCTAGCTATGCTACGCTAAGCTAGCTGTTCTGTTGCTGAACTTCGGTGCGTTGGACCCCAAACTCATCACTCTTCTTTCTCCTGATTGAAACAAATTCAGATTCAGAACTCTGGAGGTTGTTAAAGAGCACCGGAGCAGCTTGAGACTTTATTCGATTATCTGAGAGGAATGAACCCCAACAACACAATAAACACCAAGGACCCGCGTCTTCATGTATAATATATAATATATAATAATGATAATAATAATAATATATCTGACAGTTGTTCTGTGGAGTGCTGCACTCAGGCCCCCTGAATACTTATAGCTTTAAGATCTGTGCCAAGCTCTGTGCCAAAGCTAATTTGTGAATAAAACGAAAAGCCGAGAAGCCATGAATGTCAGCGCCTCGCCGCCGTTCATCACCGTCTGGGTTTTGGTCGCGCGCCGCAGTATAAATAAAGTTGAGCGAAGGCGAGGGAGACACATAATGATCACCGTGTCTGGGGAAATGTCACTGTCGGACACTGCGGCGTGGCTAGCGGCGCTGCGGCGTGGCTACGATACACCTTCTGAATACAATGTTCCATGTCATCAAATTTCACAGGCGCTCTTTTAGATCCATTGATGAGCAGGTTGTCGGTTCAGGGGCCTTGCTCTAGGATGGTTACAGGGTTAGGGGCTGCCACAACCTTTGGGCAAAAACCACATCCATGACAGCTGAGCCTCTAAAGTTCTTCTAGCTTGTTATGGTTCGTTTTTGGGTCTTAGAGTGTGTGTGTGTGTGTGTGTGTGTGTGTGTGTGTGTGTGTGTGTGTGTGTGTGTGTGTGTGTGTGTGTGTGTGTGTGTGTGTGTGTGTGTGTGTGTGTGTGTGTGTGTGTGTGTGTGTGTGTGTGTGTGTGTGTGTGTGTGTGTGTGCGCGTGCGTGCGTGCGTGTCCGCTCAGTGACCTTTGTTGGTTTGGTTTTTTCAAAGTTTGATTTAGCCTGATCCACATCCACCTCCTCTATCTCCTCCATCCATCTTCAACACCACCTCCATGCCTTTCAACACCACCTCTTCACCACCACCCCTTCTCTCTCGCTCTCCGTCTGTTCATTTCTCCACATGTCTGCAATTAGGGTCGTTCCGAACTCACAGTTCACAGTTGAACACTTGATCAGAGGCGTAGTAGTGGTTCCCAAACTTTGTTAGGTCCTGTACCCCCTTCAAACACTGAGCCTCCTGCTGTGTACCCCCTCTACCTCTCATCTGAAGTTACATTATGAAGATAAGACAGTGTTATTAACTATTTTGCTCTTTATTTAGCCTCGTAGAAAGCCCTCGCATATTTCAATCAAGTGATATGCACATCAGGTCAAACACAATATGAATGATGCCTCTGGAAAAGTGATAATAAAATATAAAAAACATTTAAGTCATAAGAAGGAATGTCATATTCTGTTCTTGCACCAACCAAATAAGTGACTAGTTGAAGCAGAGTATGTGTGCGTGTGTGTGTTTATTTGAAAGTGTGTTTATTTTTGACACAGAAAGGCTACTACTTATTTTTAGTTTCGTAACTGTGGTACCCCTGGGAGTACACGTACCCCACTTTGGGAAAAGCCTATTATACCACAACTATATACCAACTTTACCACACCTCTAAATGTTCCATTTAAAAATGTTCACTGTAGCCTACATCTTCCGGTTTTTATACATCGGTTCGCTGGACCGAAGTATTCGGATATCTGGTGGAGTCCTGCTGCGTCCTTACTGTCGACTGTAGACCGCTGAGAGGCCATTTTGTATCGCAGCGGTTGAGTTTTTCCTCCTGCTGTGTTGTTGACCCTGGGAGGACATGTTGTGTTCGCCAGCCGGCGGTTATTAAGGGGGTATTATGTAACACGCTGCCGAACTTAAAGAACAGAACTGTGGTATTTACACAGCGTGTCCGTTTAATCGCTCTGTAGCCTGCCTAGCGCCTGTGCAGGATTTCCTTAATAAGACAAAGTGAAACAGATTCAATTTACTAGTGAGTGTCAGTTCTGCTTCAGTTGTTTATTAGTTATTAGTGATGTAATGATGATGTAATTGCATTTTTATTGGTAGTTTATGGATGTCACTGTTATATTGTTGCTAGCCAATTTTTTGGCGTGTTTAGTGTTTTGTGTTGTTATGGGCTGTGACCATAAGCGGATAATAATAATAATAATAATAATAATACAAATATACACAATTATAACCTATTTATGTCAGTGAACCTTCTATTTTTAGACCCCCAGGTT
>CM050999.1:12100464-12115464 GCA_027704905.1 Muraenolepis orangiensis
ATACACAGATACACAGAGTTACACACACACACACACACACACACACAGATGCACACAAACATACGCATGCTCAAACTGTGAACAGTATACAGACAGACACACAGAAGCAAACAGACCTTATACAGGCCTACACACACACACACACACATTCAAAAGAGATATCTTTTTTCGAGCTAGGAGATAACATCTTTTTTTTGTGAGGTACAGACAGACAGTAGCACTATATATATATATATATTGAGAGAGAGCGAGAGAGAGCGAGAGAGAGCGAGAGAGAGAGAGAGAGAGAGAGAGAGAGAGAGAGAGACAACTAGTCCTTGCAGTCAATTTAGAGCGTCATTCTGTTCAGAACGGCGGTTTCCGCAGAGCGAAGACATTTCAAACTTTGACATTGGTAGAGTTTTAAAGTTTGGCATTTATTTGACGTTATCGTATCGTCCCCCGGTGCGTCCTGGGTAAATTGATTTGGAAACAAGGTCGTGTGGTCGTTCTAAGGGGCCCGGTTCCTCATTAGAGGAAGCGCCGCCGTGAGAGATTTCTACAGTCCCACGCTTTTATTATCCGGAGGTTTTCTTTTTCCTCCTCCAGGTTTTAAGTTGTTTTTGTGGTGGTTATTCTGCTGTTAGCCTGCATGGTGCTGCATGGGCCAATTAGGTCTTCACAAAGGATCTTTCACAATATCAATGTTTCCTCTCTATCTCTCCTCCTCCTCCTCTCTCCTCCTCCTCCTCCTCCTCCTCCTCCTCCTCCTCCTCCTCCTCCACTTTCTCAAATATTAAATTGAAAGGGGCTTTCTTGGCATGGAAAACGTATATTCACATCACTCAAATGAAATAACTGTAATAGAATAATAAGAAAATATTGGTCTCAGTTTCTCTCTTTATCCCTCTCTCTCTCTCTCTCTCTCTCTCTCTCTCTCTCTCTCTCTCTCTCTCTCTCTCTCTCTCTCTCTCTCTCTCTCTCTCTCTCTCTCTCTCTCTCTCTCCAGACCCTAACGCGCTGGGCCAGGCGGGTCAGGACCACGCCCTGGTGGGGGGTGTGGTGGCGGTGGTGGTTTTCATCACCCTGTGTCTCACCATCGTTCTGGGCCGCTACCTGGCCAGACATAAAGGTGAGCCTGTTACGCATGTTAATATGGTGTGTGTGTGTGTGTGTGTGTGTGTACAAGAGAGTGCATGTGTGTGTTTCTGGGCCAGGGATGAACTGCCCTTGACGGGATGACGTAAAATAACACTTGACTTGCAGTGTAATATTGGTCTTTCATGGAACATAGAAAAATCTGGTATTTCACAAAATATTTGATGCAATTGCCCCTGGAAATGCTAAAATCCTATCTTAAAAACCTTGTTTTCTACGTGTCGATATCTTAGTGTCTATGTTTGTGTGTGTGTGTGTGTGTGTGTGTGTGTGTGTGTGTGTGTGTGTGTGTGTGTGTGTGTGTGTGTGTGTGTGTGTGTGTGTGTGTGTGTGTGTGTGTGTGTGTGTGTGTGTGTGTGTGTGTGTGTGTAAATGTATGTTTATCTGTATATGTGTATCTTAAGGAACATATGGAACAAACAAAGCCTGTGTGTCTGTGTATTTAGTTATGTGTGAGTATATAAAATATATAATATATATATATATATATATTGAATATAAATGGATGTGGGTTTTATAGGAACATATCTCACTCATGAGGTGTGTGTATAGAGCATATAGTTATATGTGTGCATATGCTAATATGCTATAATATATCATATATTGATGTGCTTTAAACAAACGTAATCGAAGGAACTAGGCGTGTGTGTGTAAATAGTTGTATGTGTGAATATTTATTGTATATAATATATTATATTTGAGATTATAGTTACATGTATTGATATGTATTGATAGTGAATATAGTTGTAGTATGTGTGTAATATAATATAATATTTCTAAATATATATATTGATGTCTTTTACAGGAACTTATCTGACCCACGAGGCGAAGGGAGCAGACGACGCACCAGACGCAGACACAGCCATCATCAATGCGGAGGGGAACCACGTTCACGCCGAGGAGAAGAAGGAGTACTTTATCTAGACATCAAGACCCCCCCCCCCCCCTCCCCCCCTCCCCCCCCCCCCTCCCCCTCCCTTAGAGCCCCACGAGACCCCCCGACCCTCCCCTGGTCTACCCCTCACCCGTCACCCCCCCCACCCCCCACCCCACCCTACCCCGGTCCGATTCCTCCCACCCGGACCAGAACCCCTCAACCACCACCTGACAGCACACTAAGCAATTCCTCCAGACTCCAGCGGGTCTCCCCCCCACACCCCCCCCCCCCCCCCCCTGCGCTCCGGCTCCAACCGGTCCGGTCCGGTCCGATGGCCTCCGGCCTCGCCCTGTTTTCTAGCCAACCCTCGGTGGGGGACGGGGAGGGTTTTCCCCTGTGTGTATTTTATGTTTATTCGGTGCCTAAGTGCTGTATATTTTGGGGAGGGTTAATTCCGTCACAGATATTTATAATGTGATTAATGATACTTGTTATTGTTCTATTTATTCTTCGAGTTGTACTTTTCGTGGAGAGTTTTTTTTTCCGATTAAATTTTTTTCTCAGCTGGAAAACTGCGTTTTTGTTTGGCAATTTAAGAATATAATAATAACGAAACAAAATTAAGCCTTGTCGAGCCGTATATTAATGTTTTTTTATATACCACAAAGTGAAGACATTTTTTTCCGACAAAACAAATTCTGCGTCATTCTCCTCTCCCCGTCCTCCTCTTCTTCGTATTGTCGTTTTTTATTTCGGTTTGTTCCGATTTTGCCGAGCTCTCGGCCTGATGTCCTGGGTTTGTTAGGGAACATGTATGACATTCAAAGCACAAAGTCCGAGGACTAATGGACGGAAAATCAATAAACCGACTGCTTCTTGTCTCAGGACTATGAGTCGAAAACAGACCGATGGATTCCGATCGTGTGATAACAGTTTTTAAAAGAATACTTATTATGTTACTTTTTTTTTTTTTGGAGCTCACAGATGTCTGATTGTCGTTGTCGTGAAGAGAGTCCAGGTCCAGAGAGGGAAGGTTTTGCCGTGTTTTAGCTCTGCCCACACACACCTGCTCCACTCACTAGCTGAAGCCTCTGGGTGGGCTCACTCTTTAACTGGAAATCCCGGGGAGGACTTTCACTTCCTGGACCTGGACCGTCCGCCTGTGAAGATTGGATTTGGTTTCGATGTGAGAGAGGAAAGATTGAACGGAGCCATGTCTCGGCTCATTCTCTCTGTAACTTTATTCAATAACTATGCTCAGTGTCGATAAAGCTGTAAATTACTTTGCTAATGTGAGTATTGGTGAACAATATTGTTAAATCTTGGGATCCCTGATGCATTTTAAATTTGTATATTAGCCTATACAGTTCATCTATTTAAAGTGTTACATAAGATTTAAATTGTTTTTGCCATTTATCTTATCACAAACAAGAGGGTTTTCTTTGCCACTAAGGCATGTAAATAACGTGTAAGTAAATGATTTTGGTAAAAAAAAGAAAAAAAGAAGAAAAGAAAAAAAATAGCAATGCTGGTTAAAGCTATTAATTTTAAGTTATAATTCAAAAGCTATTCATTTTAAGGTCATATCAGTCATAAGCTGCCCGGTTGATTAATTATTTTAAACACAATTTTGAAAGAAGTTGTCAAAAACAGGGATTGTAAGAAACTAGTTTAAAAGTCAAAGAAGATGGTCCAAATATACAATATGTATTATTATACTTGACTTTAATTACATGATAATACACAAGTCTATTCATTGATATGATTGCTGTAATTACTGAAGTAGGTACCATTTCTGTTTTTAGCGTACATTTTAACAACGGTATGTCATGAAGAAGAAGAAGCGATCCGAACACAGAGATCACCGTTATGGCCTTTGATTTTGCTGCAGACTCTTCCAACCTTACCGATGCTCATACACATTATCTAGTAGTTCATACATGTTGTCTAGTAGTTCATACATGTTGTCTGGTAGTTCATACATGTTGTCTAGTAGTTCATACATGTTGTCTGGTAGTTCATACATGTTGTCTAGTAGTTCATACATGTTGTCTGGTAGTTCATACATGTTGTCTAGTAGTTCATACAGGTTATCTAGTAGTTCATACATGTTGTCTAGTAGTTCATACATGTTGTCTGGTAGTTCATACATGTTGTCTGGTAGTTCATACATGTTGTCTAGTAGTTCATACATGTTGTCTAGTAGTTCATACATGTTGTCTAGTAGTTCATACATGTTGTCTAGTAGTTCATACAGGTTATCTTGTTCATACATCTGATCTAGTTCATACATGTTATCTAGTTCATGCATGTGATCTAGTTCATACATGTTACCTATCTCATACATGTGATTGCGTTTATATATGTGATCTGGTTCATACATTTTATCTAGTTCATACATGTTATCATACATGTGATCTAGTTCATACATGTTATCATACATGTGATCTAGTTCATACATGTTATCATACATGTGATCTAGTTCATACATGTGATCTAGTTCATGCATGTGATCTAGTTCATACATGTGATCTAGTTCATATGTGTTATCATACATGTGATCTAGTTCATACATGTGATCTAGTTCATATGTGTTATCATACATGTGATCTAGTTCATACATGTGATCTAGTTCATGCATGTGATGTAGTTCATACATGTTATCATACATGTGATCTAGTTCATACATGTTATCATGCATGTTATCTAGTTCATACGTTATCATACATGTTATCTAGTTTATACATGTTATTATACATGTTATCTAGTTCATACATGTTATCATACATGTGATCTAGTTCATACATGTTATCAACCATGGTATCATACATGTGATCTAGTTCATACATGTTATCATACATGTTATCTAGTTTATACATGTTATCATACATGTTATCTAGTTCAATAGAACACTCATGAAGAACCCACCTTGTTGAACCACTGCAGCCGACTTAGTTTACTTTGTTTTTATGCTTTATTCCAGTATTATTATTATTATTATTATTATTATCATTATTATGGACTATCCATTTTTCAAACTATGCCTCTGTAAAGAAAAAAATAATAAAGAAAAAAAAAGATAGCGCAGATTAAAATTTGAAGAAATGAAAACAACTGACTTGGTTCCCATGGTGATTTATTTGTACCGTGTGTTTATGTCCGGCGACATAGCAGAAACAGGGCGTACCCAGAGCTGGACAGAACAGCAGGCCACTAACGGCCACACGCCGGTAGAATTCAGCGTTGGCTTGTAACTCCGTCACTCTTACCGGCCACTCTGGCTGGTGACCTTTTGGTAATCATTTACTGTGGAAAAAAAACGAAATATTTTAATTCGAGCATATCATAGGTCAAAAATTGTGTAATTTGCTATTGGCACAAGCAATTTAAACCTGAACATGATAAAGGATCATGAGATTTTGAACGCCCACATCCATAGTCTGGCTACTATGGGGTGGGGGGGGGGGGGGGGGGATTTTGGCTGGTCAGAATGCTGAGTGGCCAGTTACTTTTTGGCTGAAGAGCCAAAAAGCTAATGTCAAACCCTGGACACACCAAATACAACTGATGCAACACTTACGAGAACACACACTTATAGTGTACTAATTGTGCACTAATAGTTATATTTACAGTGTAATACTAGTGTACTAATAGCGTACTAATAGTTATACTAATAGTGTACTAATTGTGCACTTATAGTTATACAAATAGTGTTCTAATAGTTGTATTAATAGTGTACTAATTGTGTACTAATGGTTATACTAATAGTGTACTAATCGTTATACTAAAAGTGTACTAATCATTTTACTAATAGTGTACTTATAGTTATACTAAAAGTGTACTAATAGTTATAATAATAGTGTAGTAATAATTATACAAATAGTTTAGCCTACTTATAGTGTACTAAGAGTGTATAAATAGTGTACTAATAGTTATACTCATAGTGTACTAATAGTTATACAAATAATGTAGCCTACTATTAGTGTACTTATAGTTGATAGGTTCTGTTATCCGGCCTGTGATTCTCATTCAGTTGACCCTTTAATGAATCCTTTAGGAAAACTGGATGGTTCCTCGATGTGTGGAAGCTTCCAGGATGCATTCAATTCTCTCTGGCCTTGATGCACAGAGAATAGCCTATATTTGGTCTCTCCACCTGTCTCTCTCCCCCCACCTGTCTCTCTCCCCCATCCCTCTACCACTGTCCCCCCACCTGTCTCTCTCCCCCATCCCTCTACCACTGTCCCCCCCCTACCTGTCTCTCTCTCCCCATCCCTCTACCACTGCCCCCCCACCTGTCTCTCTC
Organism: Muraenolepis orangiensis; assembly: GCA_027704905.1. NCBI lineage: Eukaryota > Metazoa > Chordata > Actinopteri > Gadiformes > Muraenolepididae > Muraenolepis > Muraenolepis orangiensis. The sequence goes on from CM050999.1 coordinate 12,106,785, forward strand.
CCCTATCCCTCTACCACTGTCCCCCCACCTGTCTCTCTCCCCCATCCCTCTACCACTGTCCCCCCACCTGTCTCTCTCCCCCATCCCTCTACCACTGCCCCCCCACCTGTCTCTCTCCCCCATCCCTCTACCACTGCCCCCCCACCTGTCTCTCTCCCCCATCCCTCTACCACTGTCCCCCCCACCTGTCTCTCTCCCCCATCCCTCTACCACTGCCCCCCCACCTGTCTCTCTCCCCCATCCCTCTACCACTGCCCCCCCACCTGTCTCTCTCCCCCATCCCTCTACCACTGTCCCCCCACCTGTCTCTCTCCCCCATCCCTCTACCACTGTCCCCCCCACCTGTCTCTCTCCCCCATCCCTCTACCACTGTCCCCCCCACCTGTCTCTCTCCCCATCCCTCTACCACTGCCCCCCCACCTGTCTCTCTCCCCCATCCCTCTACCACTGTCCCCCCACCTGTCTCTCTCCCCCATCCCTCTACCACTGCCCCCCCACCTGTCTCTCTCCCCCATCCCTCTACCACTGTCCCCCCTACCTGTCTCTCTTCCCTATCCCTCTACCACTGTCCCCCCACCTGTCTCTCTCCCCATCCCTCGACCACTGTCCCCCCCTACCTGTCTCTCTCCCCCATCCCTCTACCACTGTCCCCCCCACCTGTCTCTCCCCCCATCCCTCTACCACTGCCCCCCCACCTGTCTCTCTCCCCCATCCCTCTACCACTGTCCCCCCCACCTGTCTCTCTCCCCATCCCTCTACCACTGTCCCCCCCACCTGTCTCTCTCCCCCATCTCTCTACATCTGTCTCTCTAACTGTCTCTCCACATGTCTCTCTCCCCATCCCTCTACCACCGTCCCCCCCCACCTGTCTCTCCCCCCATCCCTCTACCACTGTCCCCCCCACCTGTCTCTCTCCCCCCCACCTGTCTCTCTCCCCCATCCCTCTACCACTGTCCCCCCACCTGTCTCTCTCCCCCATCCCTCTACCACTGTCCCCCCACCTGTCTCTCTCCCCCCACCTGTCTCTCTCCCCCATCCCTCTACCACTGTCCCCCCCACCTGTCTCTCTCCCCCATCCCTCTACCACTGTCCCCCAACCTGTCTCTCTCCCCCATCCCTCTACCACTGTCCCCCCTACCTGTCTCTCTCCCCTATCCCTCTACCACTGTCCCCCCACCTGTCTCTCTCTCCCCTATCCCTCTACCACTGTCCCCCCTACCTGTCTCTCTTCCCCATCCCTCTACCACTGTCCCCCCCACATGTCTCTCTCCCCATCCCTCGACCACTGTCCCCCCCACCTGTCTCTCTCCCCCATCCCTCTACCACTGTCCCCCCCACCTGTCTCTCCCCCCATCCCTCTACCACTGCCCCCCCACCTGTCTCTCTCCCCCATCCCTCTACCACTGTCCCCCCACCTGTCTCTCTCCCCCATCCCTCTACCACTGTCCCCCCACCTGTCTCTCTCCCCCATCTCTCTACATTGTCTCTCTAACTGTCTCTCCACATGTCTCTCTCCCCATCCCTCTACCACTGTCCCCCCCCACCTGTCTCTCTCCCCCATCCCTCTACCACTGTCCCCCCACCTGTCTCTCTCCCCCCCACCTGTCTCTCTCCCCCATCCCTCTACCACTGTCCCCCCACCTGTCTCTCTCCCCCATCCCTCTACCACTGTCCCCCCACCTGTCTCTCTCCCACCCACCTGTCTCTCTCCCCCATCCCTCTACCACTGTCCCCCCCACCTGTCTCTCTCCCCCATCCCTCTACCACTGTCCCCCCACCTGTCTCTCTCCCCCATCCCTCTACCACTGTCCCCCCTACCTGTCTCTCTCCCCTATCCCTCTACCACTGTCCCCCCACCTGTCTCTCTCTCCCCTATCCCTCTACCACTGTCCCCCCCACCTGTCTCTCTCCCCCATCCCTCTACCACTGCTCCCCCCACCTGTCTCTCTCCCCCATCCCTCTACCACTGTCCCCCCACCTGTCTCTCTCTCCCCTATCCCTCTACCACTGTCCCCCCACCTGTCTCTCTCCCCCATCCCTCTACCACTGTCCCCCCACCTGTCTCTCTCCCCCATCCCTCTACCACTGCCCCCCCACCTGTCTCTCTCCCCCATCCCTCTACCACTGCCCCCCACCTGTCTCTCTCCCCCATCCCTCTACCACTGCCCCCCCACCTGTCTCTCTCCCCCATCCCTCTACCACTGTCCCCCCACCTGTCTCTCTCCCCCATCCCTCTACCACTGTCCCCCCCACCTGTCTCTCTCCCCCATCCCTCTACCACTGTCCCCCCACCTGTCTCTCTCCCCCATCCCTCTACCACTGTCCCCCCCACCTGTCTCTCTCCCCTATCCCTCTACCACTGTCCCCCCCACCTGTCTCTCTCCCCCATCCCTCTACCACTGTCCCCCCCACCTGTCTCTCTCCCCCCATCCCTCTACCACTGTCCCCCCTACCTGTCTCTCTCCCCATCCCTCTACCACTGTCCCCCCACCTGTCTCTCTCCCCTATCCCTCTACCACTGTCCCCCCACCTGTCTCTCTCCCCCATCCCTCTACCACTGTCCCCCCACCTGTCTCTCTCCCCCATCCCTCTACCACTGCCCCCCCACCTGTCTCTCTCCCCCATCCCTCTACCACTGCCCCCCCACCTGTCTCTCTCCCCCATCCCTCTACCACTGTCCCCCCCACCTGTCTCTCTCCCCCATCCCTCTACCACTGCCCCCCCACCTGTCTCTCTCCCCCATCCCTCTACCACTGCCCCCCACCTGTCTCTCTCCCCCATCCCTCTACCACTGTCCCCCCCACCTGTCTCTCTCCCCCCATCCCTCTACCACTGTCCCCCCTACCTGTCTCTCTCCCCATCCCTCTACCACTGTCCCCCCCACCTGTCTCTCTCCCCTATCCCTCTACCACTGTCCCCCCACCTGTCTCTCTCCCCCATCCCTCTACCACTGTCCCCCCACCTGTCTCTCTCTCCCCATCCCTCTACCACTGTCCTCCCACCTGTCTCTCTCCCCTATCCCTCTACCACTGTCCCCCCCCACCTGTCTCTCTCCCCCATCCCTCTACCACTGTCCCCCCACCTGTCTCTCTCCCCATCCCTCTACCACTGCCCCCCCACCTGTCTCTCTCCCCCATCCCTCTACCACTGCCCCCCCACCTGTCTCTCTCCCCCATCCCTCTACCACTGCCCCCCCACCTGTCTCTCTCCCCCATCCCTCTACCACTGCCCCCCCACCTGTCTCTCTCCCCCATCCCTCTACCACTGCCCCCCCACCTGTCTCTCTCCCCCATCCCTCTACCACTGTCCCCCCACCTGTCTCTCTCCCCCATCCCTCTACCACTGTCCCCCCCACCTGTCTCTCTCCCCCATGCCTCTACCACTGCCCCCCCACCTGTCTCTCTCCCCCATCCCTCTACCACTGCCCCCCCACCTGTCTCTCTCCCCCATTCCTCTACCACTGTCCCCCCACCTGTCTCTCTCCCCCATCCCTCTACCACTGTCCCCCCCTACCTGTCTCTCTCCCCCATCCCTCTACCACTGTCTCCCCACCTGTCTCTCTCCCCTATCCCTCTACCACTGTCCCCCCACCTGTCTCTCTCCCCCATCCCTCTACCACTGTCCCCCCACCTGTCTCTCTCCCCCATCCCTCTACCACTGCCCCCCACCTGTCTCTCTCCCCCATCCCTCTACCACTGTCCCCCCACCTGTCTCTCTCCCCTATCCCTGTACCACTGCCCCCCCACCTGTCTCTCTCCCCCATCCCTCTACCACTGCCCCCCCACCTGTCTCTCTCCCCCCATCCCTCTACCACTGTCCCCCCACCTGTCTCTCTCCCCCATCCCTCTACCACTGTCCCCCCCACCTGTCTCTCTCCCCCATGCCTCTACCACTGCCCCCCCACCTGTCTCTCTCCCCCATCCCTCTACCACTGCCCCCCCACCTGTCTCTCTCCCCCCATTCCTCTACCACTGTCCCCCCACCTGTCTCTCTCCCCCCATCCCTCTACCACTGTCCCCCCCTACCTGTCTCTCTCCCCCATCCCTCTACCACTGTCTCCCCACCTGTCTCTCTCCCCTATCCCTCTACCACTGTCCCCCCACCTGTCTCTCTCCCCCATCCCTCTACCACTGTCCCCCCACCTGTCTCTCTCCCCCATCCCTCTACCACTGCCCCCCACCTGTCTCTCTCCCCATCCCTCTACCACTGTCCCCCCTACCTGTCTCTCTTCCCTATCCCTCTACCACTGTCCCCCCACCTGTCTCTCTCCCCATCCCTCGACCACTGTCCCCCCCTACCTGTCTCTCTCCCCCATCCCTCTACCACTGTCCCCCCCACCTGTCTCTCCCCCCATCCCTCTACCACTGCCCCCCCACCTGTCTCTCTCCCCCATCCCTCTACCACTGTCCCCCCCACCTGTCTCTCTCCCCATCCCTCTACCACTGTCCCCCCCACCTGTCTCTCTCCCCCATCTCTCTACATCTGTCTCTCTAACTGTCTCTCCACATGTCTCTCTCCCCATCTCTCTACCACCGTCCCCCCCCACCTGTCTCTCCCCCCATCCCTCTACCACTGTCCCCCCCACCTGTCTCTCTCCCCCCCACCTGTCTCTCTCCCCCATCCCTCTACCACTGTCCCCCCACCTGTCTCTCTCCCCCATCCCTCTACCACTGTCCCCCCACCTGTCTCTCTCCCCCCCACCTGTCTCTCTCCCCCATCCCTCTACCACTGTCCCCCCCCACCTGTCTCTCTCCCCCATCCCTCTACCACTGTCCCCCAACCTGTCTCTCTCCCCCATCCCTCTACCACTGTCCCCCCTACCTGTCTCTCTCCCCTATCCCTCTACCACTGTCCCCCCACCTGTCTCTCTCTCCCCTATCCCTCTACCACTGTCCCCCCCCACCTGTCTCTCTCCCCATCCCTCTACCTCTCTCCCCCCCACCTGTCTCTCTCCCCCATCCCTCTACCTCTCTCCCCCCCACCTGTCTCTCTCTCCCCTATCCCTCTACCACTGTCCCCCCACCTGTCTTTCTCCCCATCCCTCTACCACTGTCCCCCCACCTGTCTCTCTCCCCCATCCCTCTACCACTCTCCCCCCCTACCTGTCTCTCTCTCCCCATCCCTCTACCACTGTCCCCCCACCTGTCTCTCTCTCCCCATCCCTCTACCACTGTCCCCCCTACCTGTCTATCTCCCCCATCCTCTACCACTGTCCCCCCTACCTGTCTCTCTCCCCCATCCCTCTACCACTGTCCCCCCCTACCTGTCTCTCTCCCCCCATCCCTCTACCACTGTCCCCCCCACCTGTCTCTCTCCCCCATCCCTCTACCACTGTCCCCCCCTACCTGTCTCTCTCGCCCCATCTCTCTACATCTGTCTCTCTAACTGTCTCTCCACATGTCTCTCTTCTCCAATCGCTCTCCAATGTATCTGTAATGACTCAAATCTACTCTCTAAAGACATGAAGTCCCTTTGGTGGGGGAAAAAAAGGGTCTGATAAATGACTGTCATGATGGGCGGTGATAATAACAATAATCATTGTAATGAACATTAAGATGAAGTGTGTTAATATCTCTCTCATTATGGTCACTGCAATAAGGGAGGCTTCTGTCGTCTCGATCCCCTGGTCTTCCCAGCTGGGTGGTCAGAGCAGGTCATCATGGAAAAATTCATTGTAATCATACTTTTGTTCCCCTCCCTCTCTCTCTCTCTCTCTCTCCCTCTCTCTCTCTCTCTCTCTCTCTCTCTCTCTCTCTCTCTCTCTATTTTTCTTTCTCTCTCTAGTAGTAGTAGTAGTCTCTCTCCCTCCATGATAGTCACCAGTAGGTTGTAAATTCTATTTCATCTTTCTCCTTGAGATGTGAGAAGTTAACGAGGGCTACGCTACCATGGCAGACAGAAAAGCATTAATGCTTTACTTCAAAACATAACCTCCCCTTCTCCACCTCCTCCCTTCTCCACCTCCTCTCCTCCTCCTCCTCCCCCTCATCCTCCTCCCTTTCCTCCCCTCCACCCTCTCCTCCTCCTCCCTTCTCCACCCCTCCACCCTCTCCTCTTCCTCCCTTCTCCACCTTCTCCACCTTCTCTTCCTCCCTCTCTCTCTCCCCTCCTCCTCCTCCTCCTCCTCCTCCTGGGGAGAACAGAACCCCATGGAGCCCCTCCAGCTCACGGTCCTTATCTCCATGGAGCACCGTCTCCTCCGCTAAGCCCCTTGGGGCCTGCGGTGATGGGCTTGTAAGGAGACATGTTGTATTATTAAGAACATTATTACACTGGTACATGTACACGCCGTGTCTTTATGGGGGAGGGGGGGCACTCTGGGGACAAAAGACACCACACTAAGAACACATTATCCAGATATCATCCTATTCCATCCATCCACCGATCCATCATCCATTTTTTCAAGATTCAAGATTCAAGATTCAAGATGACTTTATTTATCCCAACGGAAATTAAGGTGCAACAGTTGAAACAGGGGGAATAAATGCACACAAAATATACTAATACCTAAAAACTAAATAACAACTAAACTAAACTAAACTAAACTAGTATAAACAAAATATAACTAAATGAAATCTAAATGGAATCTAAATGTATTGACAGATGAATTGCACAATTTGCAGTATTATTACAGTAATACGTAGGTATATACAATACACAACAATACGTATAGTGCAAATTGGCAGTAATAAAATACTAATAAATAACTCAGATGAATACTGAAAAAGTGACATGTGAAAAGTGAAAAGTGAAATTGAATTTACAGTGCAAAATTACAGTGAAAGGATTTACAGTGCGTTGACCAAAAAAATAATAACAGTGCGTTGACCTCAGGTCACTGAGTCTCCACTGTCCCTCTCACCACCCGAGGTAGATGATTTAAATTTACACATTTACACATTTACACGTTCATTCATTAATTTGTCTATCTATTAGCACATTCAGCCATCTATTTATCTATCCATCAGCACATCAATATATATCTATCTATCTATCTATCTATCTATCTCTCTGTCTGTCTGTCTGTCTGTCTGTCTGTCTGTCTGTCTGTCTGTCTGTCTGTCTGTCTGTCTGTCTGTCTGTCTGTCTGTCTGTCCATCCGCCACCCCTCCGATCCATCCATCGACCACTTTTCGTCGAAATGCAGATTTTTCATCGACGTTGAATATGTTTAGTATGTATTTTCCATCGTGCTTCTATGCACAAACACACACACACACACACACACACACACACACACACACACACACACACACACACACACACACACACACACACACACATATACACACACACACACACACACACACACACACACACACACACACACACACACACGATCGGTAAAAGCTGGTTTCAGCAACCCAGCAAGTAAATTGCCTTGGTTAATTCACCTGAGGAGACGCAAGCTTTAGAGGGATTACACAGACTGGATTCCAAAGGTGAGTGACTGTACTTCCTTCCTGGATTATATTTTAATCACACATAGCGCTCTCCGCGGCCGTAGCACGGCCCGTACAATTAGCCCGTCGACCTGGGGATTAGCTACGGGCGCTTTGCGTAGGTAATTCCAGATGTTTGCTGTCCAGATGGGCGATACAGGACTTCGTGTCGTGCTTCTTATATTCAGATAATTTGAATAGCGCCTCGTCTTCTCGCAAGACAAGACGTGTCTCGGGGGTTTGGAGGCCGGTCGCTCCTCTCGCTCCAAAAAATACATTTTTATATTTACACAAATCTATCAGAAAGAGGAGGCAGAGGAAGATTGAAGACTCTTCTCCTGAAAACCCTTGTTGTTGTTTTTCTTCCTCTCTGCCAATGTTTGGATGGAGTCTATTGTTTGTGTGCTTTTTCCCAGGGGTCAAGGGTCACTTGGTTGTTCTAAATGTGCTTGTCTTTGATTGACAGCTCATTCCTACCCAGCCCTGAGAGAAATAATAGCGGTATGTTAACTCCAGTAAAGTTTCTCTCGAGGAGAGACAGGTTGACAGCTGCAATTGCCTTGCAGGACGACTCGGAAAACAATATTTGACAACTCAATGCAATAAACCCCCCCCCCCCCCCCAAAAAATATGTATCCTCCATCAAAGTATTCATCCATCCAACCACACCCACCAATCTATTCCGTCTATCATCTATCCTTCAATCTATCATCCACCCATCCACACTCATCCATCCTGATCCATCCATCCAAACCCATCTTCCCCATTTATTTGCCCAAACCGACTTTCCCAAGCCCTGGCCTGCTGGGGGCCCCCGGGAGGCTGCTGTCAGCCCTCAGCGGGCATGTGGTGTGTGTGTGGGGGGGGAGGCGTGTGGGGTGGGGGGGGAGGCGTGTGGGGTGGGGGGGGGAGGCCTGTGGGGTGAGGGGGGGAGGCGTGTGGGGTGAGGGGGGAGAAGGCGTGTGGGGTGAGGGGGAGAAGGTGTGTTGTGTAAGGGGGGGGAGGCACGTGTGGCTCCAGCCTGGCGCGGCGGGAGTCTCTACTGCAAGGACGTTAAGTGCCTAATTCTGTTTGATGAGCGTCAAACGGATCTATCAGACTATCAGGTTATCCGACGGGTTATCTGGTGACAGGATGTGGTGGCGGCGGGGACTCAAACCATGCGGAGCACGGAACGCCACGCCGCAGCCGGAGTCCTCCTCGCGCCATTAGGGTGGATGAATGTGGCCGCCTGCCGC
>CM050999.1:12120464-12175464 GCA_027704905.1 Muraenolepis orangiensis
GTGGACGGGGGGGGGCTGGACTTCTCATTGCTCCGCGCCGACCCCTTGATCTGGTGAACTGTTTTGTCACAGAGGATGAGTCCCGAACTCCCGAGGTCAGATCTAACCCCGCTTGGCATCCGTTGTCCGGACGGGTTGTCCCCGTGTGCTTGGGTGGGTTGGGTGGATTGTAACAAGCGTATTTTTCCTCTGTTGTCTTTGACTCTGTTTTTAAAGGTTTTAAGATAAGATAAAAAGAAGACAAAGGCAAAAGGAAACAAAACGCGGAAACAAAAACTGCTTATGTAGGCGGATGCGACAAGCCGCCTGCCAGCTGCGTCTCCCAAACAGTTTATACGCCACTGTCAAGACGTTGTTGTCACTTTCCTTTCCGTCGTTTGAGGGATTTTCTACGCTGTCTACCCCTGTTCCCCAGCTCCAATTCGAAAACTATGGCTGTGTCCAAAATCACTCCCTACTCACTATAGACCACTATAGTGGCCCTTTTGTAGTGCTGTCCAAATGTATAGTGAGTATTATTATACCCTTTATAGTGCACTCATCGTATCCCCTCATGCATTGCGCTGAAAGAAAAACAACAGACGGACAAGAAGCAAGATCTGGCTTGTTTAATTATGAGACAGCAATGACGTCAACGGAGACTCCAATAGTGTCCCAAAGTGGTTTTTTTTAACTATATAGTCCTCTACATTGAACTATTAGAGAGGGAAAAGTGAGTAGGGAATGAGGGAAGGATTTCACTATATAGTCCTCTACATTGAACTATTAGAGAGGGAGTAGGGAATGAGGGAAAGATTTCACTATATAGTCCTCTACATTGAACTACTAGAGAGGGAGGAGGGAATGAGGGAAGGATTTCACTATATAGTCCTCTACATTGAACTATTAGAGAGGGAGTAGGGAATGAGAGAAGGATTTCACTATATAGTCGTCTACATTGAACTATTAGAGAGGGAGTAGGGAATGAGGGAAGGATTTCACTATATAGTCCTCTACATTGAACTACTAGAGAGGGAGTAGGGAACGAGGGAAGGATTTCACTATATAGTCCTCTACATTGAACTACTAGAGAGGGAGAAATTAGTAGGGAATGAGGGAAGGATTCCACTATACATACCTCTACATTGAACTATTAGAGAGGGAGTAGGGAATGAGGGAAAGATTTCACTATATAGTCCTCTACATTGAACTACTAGAGAGGGAGTAGGGAACAAGGGAAGGATTTCACTATACAGTCCTCTACATTGAACTACTGAGGGAGTAGGGAGTAGGGAATGAGGGAAGATGTCACTTTAGTCCTCTACATTACATGAACTCCCTAGAGAGTAGGGAATGAGGGAAGGATTGAGGACAGCCTTAGGAATTAAAAAATAATTTGAGATGGCTATTTTTTTTAAGCTTGCACCATGGTTGTTTAGGAGCGTTATATGAGCAATGTTATAAATTACGTTTATTTGTATTACTATGTTGACGATCATAGAAGGCAAAACAAAGTTTGGTTTCACTGCCCCTTTGGAGAAGGAGGCTAACTATTTCAGATATAAAAAAAATGCTAGCTGGAGGCTGAGGTATTGTGAAGGGATGTAGTCAAATAACAGATTTTAATTGTCTGATATATTTTTTATTCACACAAGGCAAACTTCAGGGCCTGCGCATCTTTCCCTGTCTCTACAGTGAAAGTTTAAACAATTGCAAAAATAAGCATGTGTTGAGTTGTATTTTAAACAAACTTAGTTTTAAATAACTTCTAAAATCGCACCCATATATACTTACATTTAAAATGGAGAAATATGACAACTTTATTCAACGAAACTCAGCTACGCCAAATAGAACTGAAAAACACCACCTTGCCATGTTTGATGGGGATGTACTGCCATCTAGTGGCTAACGCAGAACGTAATGAAACTGAATGATTTTTGGTCTGGTTTATAACCATAATTCATTTGCAGAAGGACAGATTATCTAGAATCATGGACTTCAGCCTTTAATCAGGATGTATAGGATCCTGGCACCTGACATTGGACATTCAAGAAGTTTATTTAAAATATATCAACTTTCAAATCTGGATTTACAGTCAATTTTAGCATGAGAATACTGGGAAAAACAAACCCTAGAATTAGTCTTACACCTACAAAAGTAATGTAAGGGGGACCAGACCACTGGTCACCACCACACATTGCCAGTTGCTAAATAAGCAACCTACAACCAAAAGAACACATGTAAAAATCACAGCCCAGCCCCTTAGAGTCTGCAATTGTGACCCATGTCTGGAGGGGCTCAAGGGAACAGGCAGGTCCGCACCCTGTGCAAGTGCTCAAGGGGGTCATGGGTATAAAATGAATTGGGATCCCTTGCATGACATCATTGATCATTCTGTTACGCCCCAACGAGACTGGCGAGCCAAATGTGCCAGAGAACCCAGAAGATGACACAGGACAACCAAAACAGAAAATGTGTTTACTGACAAATCTCCACAATCAAAAACACAACAGGGTAGGGTTGGATTGGGGTGTGGACGACGCGGGGAGAGGGTCCAGAGGCTGGTACGCAGAGACAAAGGGTCCTTGGGGCGGGGGGGGAGGGAGGTTGGACGAGACGTAGTTGGAGCTGGAGACAAGTAGTCCAAGGTACTCGAGCAGAAGGGAGCCTTACGGTTGACAGTGAACTTGCCCCCGGAGTTCTCCTTGTCCTCATGGATCTCGCCCCCAACGTCGGTCATCCGGCAGATGGTTCCCAACGGTCTCGCTCCGATGTCGGTCTTCGTCAGGATGGTTCTCGGTAAGGTGTGCAATGGTCTAGCACAGACGTCGGTCTTCAACAGCCTTAAGTAGGGAAGATCCCATGTGTTCATTGGCCTCAGCCGGCCTGATTATGATGGGAAACACCTGGGATCAATTAGAGTGCGGGGGCACAACACATTCGGCCTCAAATCCTTGAGCGGAGGTGTTCCGCTGTCCTGTGAACAGACACTCGTTCCCCGACAGCAGTTCTATAAAATGGCTAGTCATGTCGTCGGTCCCTGTTAATACAATACAAGATACAAGATATTTATTGACCATTTGTTACAAGTACATTGGAATGCTTACTCCCCATTCCCTCCCGCAGTATAAATCTCCAAAACAATACCATCAAAATAATATATACAATAGTGACTGATAGATGGTATGAAAAATATGTGCAAAATTATTAAAAGCATTTAAAGTGCCAGTAGTGCAGCAGCATCATCAATACAGTGCAGTAGCTGTATTGAGTGCAGAAAGTCCAGCAAAGTATAATAGTGTAATTTTAATGACAATGTTATGATAGTGGCAGCACAGGCAAACAGTGCAGTTGCCGTACCACACTGTGATGCAGTTGGTGACTGAGGTGACAGGAGGGCTTTCCTCAGTCTCCTCAGGAAGCAGAGACGCTGGTGCGCCTTCTTTACCAGTGAGACAGTATTGAGGGACCAGGAGAGGTCCTCGGAGATGTGGACCTGATGATGGACCGGATGATGGACATGGCCTTCTTCTGACATCTGGTCCTACAGATATCCTCAATGCATGTAAGTGCACACCCGATGATCTTTTCCGGCGTCCTCACGACCCTCTGGATGGCTTTCTTGTCCTGTCCACTGGTGTTGCCGTACCACACAGTGACGCCACCCGTCAGGACGCTCTCTACGGTGCCACGGTAGAAGTTCACTAGCCACCTCTGGCCTATTCCGCTTTTCCTGACACTAATTTACACTAGTAAATTGAACCACACAAAAACACGAGGCTATATATAGCTAGCTCGTTGGTTACTCCCTTAGAACATCGTTAGATAACATTAACGTTACACAGTGTTGAAGATAAAAATTGTTTTAAAGCGCTCCTCCTGAAGAGTTTGAAGAGTTTTGAATCATGGTGAACAGAGCACATAGTACATGCCAGAGCTCAACCTCAAGTGTGTGTGGTGGTGGCTGGACACTCCACAGTTTGCAGAAGCACTGGACTGGTTTTTACAAATACACACATTAGGCCCTACCCCATCTAACCATACCGCAGTCTGCTTCTGTTTTCCAGTGTGCCGCTGTGTGTTGTGTGTGGCCTTGTGTGCTTTGCTGCCAATGTAATGTGCCGACATGCCTGCATGTCTCTGATGAACCAACCGAGTTGTCTTGTGTGAATTTGCTCATCATTCAGGCCATAGGTCAACAGTCCTCTGAGCAAGATGAATACGGCCTAGTAGTCAATGTCCATGCGTCACTCATGTCCATGTATTTAGTTTGGATGGTCAGACACATGAAGTCATAGTGTCTGGAGAAGGCTTCGCTTTGGTAGCACAAACAGCATTTTGGATCCTTAATTGAGACAGATAATAAAGTGCAGGCATCATGCTCATTGATGATTGACATAAAGGGTTTAACCAAGACTTAAATACAAAATGACAGCAAAAGCTTTTGATGAGTGAGTTTTATTATAATGGATGACAGACTTGTCACACATTGTCCTCCACGGCAAACTATTCCCCCTCCTTCCACGCGGTGTCCCTGGTGGAGAGGCAGGGTTGGGTGACTATTGTGTGGTACGCCGCGATGGACTCGTCACTCATCGGGGAGAAAGCCTTGCAGAAGAGCTTGGTGTGGCCGATCCACGTCCCAAACTCCTGGAACATCTTCTCCCTGAACGGCTCTGGGAGCTTCTGGGAGAACAGCCTCTCTTCCATGACCTCCTCCTCCAAGGTGGCTGAAGAGTCAAAGAACAGGAATGAGAAATGAATGAGGAGGGAACGTCACAGGACAACATGTTCTCTTGCAACAAATTGCCAATTTAATTTCACAATGCGAAGTGATCATGAAGAACATGTTCTAAGTTTATCAAGGTCCATTTGGCAATTATTTGAGTGTATATATGGTATTCAACATGTGGCCACTCATATGTATCGTATTTCATGTAAAGTTGTAATGTTTAATGTTTTTCTTAGTTCAGTACAGTCCTTCCATGTGATTACCTGGGGTGGGGATGGAGGTTCCTTCAAGGCCAATGGATTTGTATATGGCCATTACAGCCTTGGCGACCTGCCCCGCGATGGAGCGGAGGAGCTCAGGGTGGCTGGCAGCCGTCAGCATCCTGACCTTCTGTAGAGAGAACAGAGAAGACGTCTTAGTGGAGGAGAGTTGTGGTCAACTGTATCTGTGGTCAAATCTGTCATGGATCCTCTTTTAGAGAAAGAAAATCTGGTAGTATTACAAATGTAATAAAACAGTTTGTTGATGGTCAGCAGGTTGATGAGATAAACCATTTCATGAGTTATCAGTAATATGTTTGAATCAAATATGTTACATTAAATGTTACATTACGTAACATTACATCATTACAACAGTCATTTAGCAGACACTTTCATCCAAAGCGACTTAAGATAATGTGTTTCAACAAAGGAAGGTGAGAGAACAACTCGTCACCAGAAGTCAAAAGTGCATTTCCTTCCTAACTAAACTCAATTGGTTGACTAGGTTGACTTATTTTATATTTTATTTTATAAAAAGGTTGCCAATAGAAACCGGTCCTATACCTAGTTGAGCGTGCTCTGGACCAGCACTGCCATTCTCCCGGAAGAGTCCTAGGAAGGAGAAGGAATACTTGTCACCACGGCAACACCGGGTATCCTCCTCAGAGTCTCCAGGGTGAGAGCACCCAGCTGGGATAGAGAGAGGAGGAAAGAGGGGAAATCCAATATTTACTCCAATCTACAAACCTTGTACAAATGGGTTAATTGTACATTTGTGGTTCTTCTCAGATTTCTTCTCCTATGAGTAATACTACAGAGCAGGGAGCAATATTGTGGGTAGAAATGTAATGTTCTGACACAAGGAAGCTAAAACACAACGTTTGGAACCCGTAGGACCTATAGTTGCATTAAAGGAGAATTTGACTATTATTTATAGTAGCAGTAGTCATAGTAGTAGTCATAGTAGTAGTCATAGTAGTAGTCATAGTAGAAGTCATAGGAGTAGGAGTAGGAGTAGTAGGAGTAGCATTAGTCGTAGTCCTGTAGTACCTGGACAGTGAGGGTGAGCAGCTGCTGCTGGTCTAGCGTCCTGTAGTAGTCCCCGTACAGCGGGTTGAGCTTGAGGACGAGCCGGACTAGCAGGTCGACTACAAGGTCACTGCTCACAGGGACCACAGTGCCACGAGGAAGGCACTGGGTTGCAGACTCAATTTTCTGTAATAATAAATAAATTAAATGTATGCATGAATGTTTTGTTTAGACCAGGGGTTCCCAACCTTTTTTGTGCCACGGACCGGCAGATACATGAAAACAATCTCGCGGACCGGTTGTCAATTTTTTTCAGAGCTTTTTATATTTACTCACCAGCAGGTGGCAACAGAGGCTTATTGTATGTAAATAACAGAAAATAGCAGAACAACATGCATCCAAAACATATGAACAAAGTTTAAAACCAGGATACAATTTAAAAAAAATATATGAATGCTTAACAAATATGAATAGCAGAACAACATGCATCCAAAACATATGCTCCCGTCGTTCACTTAAAAGAGCCGACTCTTTGAGCCGGCTCGTTCGCGACCGACACATCACTAGCGCGTAGTCTCTTTAGTAGCGCGTGCAACTGAAAGTCTCTTGTTATGCCGCCGATATATATTTAATCTATATATATATAGATTATACCGCCCATATATACCGCTATATAAGCTATATATATAGATTATACTATATATATAATCTCTATATATAGATTATACCGCCCGCCGTTTACCTATACTCAAATTATTTGAGTCAAATATGATGATAAACACACAGCTGTTTCGCGGCCCGGCAGTAACACCTCCACGGCCAATTATTATGTTTTGTATCCTTCTTCGGTGTTTGTCTTGACATTAAAGAACCAACTCTGTTTGTTCCACTGTGAACAATGTCAACTGCAGAAATTAGCCCACTGAAATGAAATAACACAGAACGCAATGAAAGCGTTGACTGAATGGTTTCTGTGTGAGCCCCTGAGACTTACCTGCATGTCCTCCTGGGTAGGAGTCAGCTGGTCTGGAACCAACTGGGCTACGGTCCCAGCCACCAGGTAGGACATATAATGCTGGATGATGTGAGGAGAGGTCCATAGAGCCCCAGCCAAACGCTCTCTGGGCACCAACACCTCCACCAGGCGCTCCAGGATGGACCTGGCCATCTGGAAGATGGATCGATGACTTTTCAGGATTGATTTGTTTGAATTGTTTAATAAAGCAGGGCATACAAACATATATCTAATAATATAAGTGAACTTCTGTGAATTTGGCTGCATTAAATGAATGCATTCACAAAAGACTTATATGTTACTAATATATCAGAAGCATCTTATTCCAACATGTGGAGAGTGGGGACCTGGTGAGGAGCGTTGGGCTGGAGAAGGCTATTGGCCTGCTGCGTGTCCTCCGTCACCTTGACCCAGGGGATGGAGGAGCAGAGGAGGCTTTGGGACTTCTGGAGGATCTTCAGAGGAGTCCCAGATGGGAGGGACCCGGGGCCGAGCTGGAGGGCAGCAGGACACAAAACAACCCTGAGAGATTTAACATGCTTTATGCCAAAACTATCATTGCTACCTCAACAAGGTAAAGTAAATGTATTTATGTCAATAGTGTGTATGTCGTATCTGCCTGTCAACGTCACGGCAATAGTCATCAGTTGCGGGCACAGTACTGGTCCCCATGTGGGATGGCTTGAGCAACGTGGATACCTGAGTCAGCAGCTGGGCGATGACCCCTCTGAGGGCGGGGCTAGAAACCACCACCTGCCAGGGCGTGGCCCAAAGCAGGGGTGGAGTCAACGGCCACCTCAACATCAGAGGATGACGTCGGCTTGGAGCCAAAGTCCAGTGGGTCTCCGAGATGACCAACCAAATTCAGGGAGATTCTGTTATAATAACACTTTCTGACAGACCATTATGTTTTCCTGTTTACATGCTAAATATCACATTTGTATTTGTATTCATGTATGTATTCATGTATTCTCTATCTTGTTGTACTGCCTCTTTGGGCTATGGAAAGGCTAATTCGTTTTAACTGTACTCAAAAGTGCAGATAATTCATCAAATCAAAAAATACCTTTGCAGGGTCTTGGAGTCTCAACAAAACGATGCATGTTCAAAGCAATGAAAAGCACGGAAAGCAGTGGAAAACACAACTTGTGTAACATAGGCATGTTAGTAAAACAAAAAGGGTGGGGGGGGGACTGTTACTGTCTATTGGTCAGCTGACAGCTGTGTGATGGCCTCCTCTAGTTCCAGCACTCTCTCTCCCAGAGTGCCAATCTGCCATGGGAGACCCTACCAGGAGCACTAGGCTCCAGACAACACAGCTCTCAGGTTCACAGGGACACCCAAACCTCTCCACCACGATAAGGTGATGGTTCCCGGAGAGGTTAGCAGGATAATAATAAAACGTTAACTAAGATAAACATGTTCCATATTGCATTAAATGAGTTTCATAACCAAATTGTAACCAGCTTTAACTTTTTGACACCTAAATAAATAATAAGACATTGTAAGATACATATGGGTTAGTAGCAGTGGCGGCTGGTGCATTTTTCACCAGGGGGGCTATACCATTTTTTTTATTTACAATTACATATTGTTAATTACATTATATACAATTACTTTTTGTATTGAAATGTCACCCTTCTGTCCATCACTTTCATCATGGCCACGCAAGGCCAGCTCAAAGCCACCACAGAACTTCTATTCTTTTAGGCAGGATGTGTTTTTGTCCACCTCCTCATTGTGTTGACAGATCCCTATCCTGTAGCCTTCATCAAGTTGAACAGCTACACTGTTAAAAATGATTTGTTGACTCAACTTGACTAAGTCAAGTCATCTTGTTGCTTTGACTGAGTTAAGTTTAGTCAAGTTGATTCAACATTTAGTGTCAAGTTGATTACACTTCAATAAATTAGTTGATACAACTTGTAGTCTGTTGACACAACTTCATGTGTCAAGTTATTTGGACTAGAAAATATTAGTTAAGATAACTTAAAAAGATGTTGGTTAAACTTATTTTATCAAGTTTTTACAAATGTCTATCAAGTTGGCTCAACATGTAAAACTTTGTTTGTTCAACTTCTATTACCAAGTTAGCTTACCAGGACAAGCAAACCAATACCAAGCAAACCAAAGCTATACTATAAATGTAAATGAGAATTAGCTTAACCTAAATATTAACACATGTAAAAAATTGCTGAAAAGACATTTCAATCAGGACTTTTATTACAATATCAAGAACTGTATTCCAACTCCAACCCACACACTCATTAACTGTTCAGTGTTGGTTTTTAAATTCAAATAAGTGTGTCAATGGATGTCAACATATAAAGACCTTCCTTGGGACATGTAAAAACAACACCCTCCAACACACCATTGCTTTTGCTCGGGGCTGCTCAAAAACTGAAATGACACGGTCCCATAGATAAAACTGTAATTGAGTGACTTGTTAAACAGTCCATTCTGAGGAGTAAGTGTGCAGGGTTGCTGCAGTAAAATGCAGTAAAACATAGAAAATTGTATCTCTCTAACTGAGAAACTTAACTCAAATGTCAGTCAGAAAATGAAAACACGAAAACACAATATCAGGTTGATCTGGGCCCAGATCTTTCACCTTAAGTTTGTCCGCCAAACTTCTTCTCTCAAACGGCTCTTGAATGAGAGATGTCACCGAGTTAGGGACCGGGTTGAGTCTTGGGCTAGTGCTCACTGAGTTAGGGACCGGGTTGAGTCTTGGGGTAGTGCTCACGCTCGCCATTGTTGAACGTTGTAGTTAAAATGGCGCCCGCAGAGACAGAGCATAATATGCTTTTCCTAGTAGTACACTGTGACGCACACAAATGACGATGCTCGATGCTCCAAAGTCTTCCGTGGGGCGAAAAAAGCGCCCCACGGGAAGACGTTTTGAGGACGCTGATTGGCTCCATTTTATGTCACTCGTTTATATCTTGAATCAGCAATTGGCTAAACTGCTACAGAAACCCGCCTCCGTGGGGCGATTTGAAAAGCGCCCCAGCAGCATCGTCATACAAATGCGCCCTTAAGGCTGCAGTGTACTAGGCATATGTGTACTAGGAAAAGCATATTATGTTGTGCAAATTATTTTAAAATCATATTTTACACATATTTCTGGGTGCATTCCATATTTTAAACACACACATATTGACATATACACACACATATATATATTTTTTATTATTTTTATTTTTTTATATTTTGTTTGTGTGTGTGGTTTAGGGGGGGCGGCGCCCCATCGGCCCCTATGGGCCAGCCACCACTGGTTAGTAGCTTACCAATGGCTAGATGCAGCCGGTGGCCAAAACTCTGAAGTCGGGTCCAATTGTAGTGAAACGGCCATCAGTTCACTGATAACGCACACCTGACGGTCCTCGGAGTTCCACTCCTCGTCGATATAGTGAGACTCATATAGAGTGAGACTCATACATAGTAAGTAAAGTGTATAGTGAGACTCATATATAGTGAGTTTATAGTGAAACTCAAAAATAGTGAGTTAATTCAGAACCCGGCGGCCCCGGGGCCAAGCGCACCTGCACAAAGGGCAAGACTCACCGCTTCGGCGACGCCGCATGCCAATCCCCGGGACCCCGACTTGCTAACAGTCGGATGGCTGTACGTTAAAGGCTGGGAAATCGGCGGCCCTGATAAAATCGCTGTAGAAACCACAGCGGATGACGTGGTTTCTCCGCTTGCAGACGGCCCCTCTCTTCCCCTTCGAGGGGGCCCCCTTGGATCACACATGTTGTGATTGCTGTAGGGGCCTGGGAGTTCCGCGCTTTACTGAACAATGCTCCCCCGCTGTCTGCTCGCCCACTCTCAGAGCGCTATGCGTAATGACAAGAGCGCTGCCTCCTACCCGATTGGTTGGACGGCACGCTGAAATGGTGACATCCCATTCTGTTCAAGCATGGTCCCCCCGGGAGGTGGGCGTCTTTTGGCGAAGGGGGCCGTCTTTGTAGTTCTCTCCTCCAAATTACGCGAGGGGGTTTTACTCCTGCTACTTCCCAGGAAGTCGGGGAGGAAGGACACCATGGTGTTATAGAACACCTGTCCTTCCTTCCTTTACGCAGGGAAGTTGGGTTCTTTCTGTAATTGGTGCGATCACAATCGGGTCCAATCTCGCTGTGAGATCGGAAGCATGCCAAGCTTCTTACAATCCTTGCTGGAGAAGGTCTTGGTGGAAGACATTTGCGCGGCAGCGTCATGGTCTTCCCAGGCCCCTTTGTTCGCTTAACATGCTGACCAGGGGCTATATCGGTCAACTGTGTTGGAATTAGGGGCCATGCTCCCTGCTCCTTAGCGAGGAACAGGAATACGTTTTTTTGCTCAGAGCTGTTACAATGTGTAACATTGCTCCTCGCGTAAACCTTTTCCTCGTTGTCACTCTGCAGTGTCTCGACGGCTCGTCGGGTTAAAGAGTGACTGGGTATTCGTACTCTGGTTACGGTTTGTAACCGGCGTTGGAATATCCCGCCAACTCTTAAAAATGTACGATATGCACACGCATAGTTGAATAATTAGTGGGCACCAGCGAGCATTTAATTTGTCGCTTTCTGGCAGGAAGCGGACGTATTTTGCGTATTTTTGTGGGATAGAAACACGTGGTCTTCGCAGGGGAGTGTCCAAAAGATTACTGATAAGCCCCCAACTGGCTCAGATCCAAAGGGAAAGGGGTTTCTATTGTTACCTTTATGAGGCAGACAGACCCGATACAAGGTTAAATGGTCGCACGGCAACCGCTACTATAGGCTATCATTCATAAATTATTTTGGAATCATCTACACTTGAAAAAGACAACCATTGTGCCGTTACCCAAAAAAGACCAAGGTAACAAGCCTCAATAATTATCATCCGGTGGCTTTAAGATCCAGAGCCATGAAGTGCCTGGAGAAACTTGTCATGTCACATACTAACTTTTCCATCCCTGAGTCCCTAGACACACTCCATTTTGCATACAGACCAAACAGGTCCGCAGACAAAACCATCTTCCTGGCACTACACACAGGCCTGGAGCACCTAGACAGGAGGGACACCTACGCCAGACTGCTGTTTATTGACTACAGCTCGGCATTCAATAGTTCCCTCCAAGCTGGTCCGGAAACTGAGGGACCTAGGTCTGGGTGCCCCTCTGTAAATGGATTATGGACTTCCTGACGGGCAGGCCTCAAGTTGTGAAGATTGGGAACAACATCTCATCCACTCTGGTCCTCAACACCGGATCACCCCAAGGCTGCTGCCTCAGTCGCTGGCTGTACTCGCTGTACACACATGACTGCACTGACACACACAGCAATAATTGGATTATCAAGTTTGCAGACGACACCACAGTCATCGGCCTGATAAGCGAGAAAGGGGCACCCACTCCACCATCAGCCTGAACGGGACACCGGTGGAAGTTGTCAGCTGCTTCTGTTTCCTAGGGCTACAGATTTCCGACGACCTGGCGTGGACCTGCAACACGGAGGTCATGCTGAAGAACCATGCACCTCCATGCCCTGCGGTGCCTCAGGAAAAGCGGAATAGGCCAACAGTGGCTAGTGAACTTTTACCATGGCACTGCAGTGAGTGTCCTGACTGTAGTGGCGTCACTGTGTGGTTTGGCAACACGCACAGGACAAGAAAGCCATCCAGAGGGTCGTGAGGATGGCAGAATAGATCATCGGGTGTGCACTTCCATGCATTGAGGAGATCTGTAGGACCAGATGTCGGAAGAAGGCCATCTCCATCGCTAAGGACGGCAACCCCCCTGGGCACCATCTCTTCTCCCCCCTACAGACCGGTCGCCGGTTCTGCAGCATCCATACGAGGACTATCAGGTTCAAGGATAGTTTTTATCAACAGGCAGTGCACCTGCTGAACTGCTACGAGTGCTGCCACTATCATAACATTGTCATCAATCTTACACTATCATACTTTGCTGGACTTTCTGGACTCATTACAGTTACTGCACTGTTCTGCACTGTATTGCATTGTTTTCATGATGCTGCTGCACTACTGGCACTTTAAATGCCTTTAAATCTTTTGCACATTTCAAAACATGTACATATCATCCATCAGTCACTTTATTGTTCTTTTTATGTTCAGTCTATAGTGTATTTATATTATTGTTTTAGAAATTCATACTGTGGGAGGGAATAGGGAATAAGCATTCCATTGTACTTTTTGCAAATGGCCAATAAGAATCTTGTATCTTGTATCTTGAATCCATCTTTGATCATCCAACAATTGCCTCTTTCATCCCCTAATATCACAGATTAGTGTACCATGAGGATAATTCACTTGTTTCTCATACAACATACATTTTCAAACTCTTTGTTTTGTAAATTGAAATATTTTATGTTCAGGGTCAAAAACAGTGTGTGGTATATTCTATCCTATTATGTAGTCTATCTCATTTTAGTCTCATCAATGTCTTATCAAATATGAAGAATGAATTATACTTGCACTGACCATCTTGTACATCATTTACCACGAAGAATAGGGCCCCTCAGTCATCGAAGTTAACCTTCACCGACACCACAACCCTGGTCTCATACTGTTACGTTATCCATTCATCAGCGGATTTGTTTTAGCACAAGAAACACACATCCACTCAGGGTCGCGTCGGAGGGGGGAGAGAGTTTATTACAGACATGCGCAGTACACGGTCACTTCAGGGGTCCGCACAGGGATAGGTCCAACCGTCCAATTACATGCCTGTGAACAAGGCTGCATAAGACACAATACACTATGTTCAATACCCCCATTCAGGCTCATATTTACAGCAGACAAAACAACAAACTTATGTCACACATGTAAAACTTATATTTCTATAACTCTGTAACATCTTATGGTTCCCTAGGTTTCTCCAAACAAGTAACATTTGAACCTTTCAAACTTGACCTTTGTTAGTGGCTTGGTCAGAACATCTGCCACCATGTTTTCTGTGGGACAGTACTCAATTTAAATTGTACCCTCAATATGTGCAGACCATACAAAATGGTATTTTATATCCACATGTTTACTGCGTTGTCTACACACTGGATTCTTTGAAAGAGCAATAGTTCCCTGATTGTCTTCAAATATTTTAACTGGTGTGTGCTGTCTTTATCCATTCCATGGAGTAGCTGTACGAGATACATGCTTTCTTAGCATTTCTTAGGACAGTAGCTGCTAGAGCCATATACTCTGCCTCACATGTTGACAGAGCCACAGTATGCTGCTTCTTGCTTTTCCAGGAGATTACTGGACCCTCTTTAGTTAGACTAAAACAGTATCCAGTGGTAGTCCGCCTGTCATTTTGGTCTGACGCCCAATCGGCATCACTGTAGCCTTCTAGTTTAAGGTTTAATGGTTTAATGATCTTGGTTTACAGTCAGACATTCCACATCTTTGGAGCACTTTTTCAATGTGTCTTCTCTGACTCATTTTAACCTCACTGGTTAACTGGTTGACTTTACACGCTGTGTAAAGTCAATGCCCAGAAAATGTTTAAGTTCCCCTAGATCCTTCATCTTAAATTTATTTTTCAGCATTTCTTTCACCTCACTGACCAGGTCGTTGTTATTGGCCGCAATTAACAAATCGTCCACCCAAATGATCAGAATTACCCTTTCACCCTCAGATTGTTTTTCATAAACACAATTATCTGATGCGTTTTGTTCAAAATCATTCGCTACTAGGTGATCATGGAATAGTTTGTTCCAATTACGTCCAGATTGTTTCAGGCCATACAACGACTTGTTCAGTTTACAAACCAAATGTTCATTAGTTTTAGACTCTGTTTCAAATCCCTCTGGCTGCTCCATGTATGCCTCACAGTCCATCGGGGCATGGAGGTACGCTGTTTTTACATCCATTTGATGAAGCACAAGGTCCTCTTGTGCTGTTTTCTGCATTAGGATTCTAACAGATGTCATACTAGCAGTTGGGGAAAAAGTCTCTTTATAGTCAATTCCCTCTACTTGACTGTAGCCTTTTGCAACGTATCTGGCTTTGAAAGTCTCAGACTGATCGGGGCAGCTTGCACAGGGTAAAGGTCTCATTCTCTTTCAAAGAGTTCATTTCTTCCTCCATTGCTTTAGCCCACTTTTGAGATCTCTCAGAGCTCATAGACTCTGTATATGTTTTTGGTACACCAAATACAGCTTTATAGAAATAATCCACATCCTGTTCATCTTAAGTATGTTCCGTCTTACACTGGTACTCTTTAAGATATGGTGGAGCATTTCTATCTCTGGTTGGGTAACGATGTGTGCCCCCACTATCCCCTTGGATACTAGGTTGTTTATCTCTTTCCCCTCCTGCCCCTGTAGTCGCTGTCAGACCTAGTCTGGGGTTGTTCACCAATTCTAGTTGGCGCTACATTCAGCTCATTATCATCATCATAACAGTCTCCATCGTTATGTGGACCTGTTTGAGTCTGGATATCCTTGCTGTCCTTCAATAGGGACTTCACTAGCCTATGCTTTGACACTCTTCCTGTCTTTGGAAAATAGACATTGTATGCAGGGCTATATTTGTCATATCCAATGAGAATTCCCCTTTGGGATTTTTTTTACAATAGCAGCTATGTCGTATCTGTGCAGCTGTTTTCACCGCAAATCTCCACAGGTTCCTTGGCAATTTACTCTGGAGTAGCATTGTGACGTCCATGGGTGGGTCATTAACATTGTTATCATGTTTGTAAACATCAGGTTAGTATGTTATATTTGTTATTTGTATTTGATGTGTGTCACCGTTGTATTGGCCCCCTTTTTGTTTCTCCTTCCCAGGTGCCGCCCGTCTCTCCTCTAGAGAGCGCTGATTGCCTGATGAGCGGCGGCTGTCGGCAATCAGCCTCGATAGGACGGGTGGATAAAGCCTGCCATGTGACACCCATCCGGGCGCCTCATTGTGTCATTGCCACCGACCAGAGTGGAGTGTTAGAGGTTGCCTGTTTGCCACAGTGTGTGGATGCGATGCGTTTTTGTGTTGTTGTGGGTTTGATTCCCCATAGTGAATAAATATAATTTACCCTTGTAACAAACGTTTTGTCTAAATTCCTGCCGGGACCTGTGCTTAAAAGCGCTCACTGGACGGGTTGGCTTCACAACAGCCCGGTCCAGGTGTAATTTGTTTGGTCGTTAGACCTTTGGTTGTGACATGGGGGCTCGTTCCTTTGCCCAATTGTAGAGTTCCATTTGTTGTATCTGACATGTGGGCTTGTCGATTGGAGCGTGTCAGGTAGGTTTACGTTTTTCTTTGGTAAATTGTATTGTGTTTCCGTGCTGCGCGTTGTAATTCGTTCCTGTGTTGTGAACCTAACCATTTTGATTTTATGCCACATAGGTAACGGGTGGATTCGCCTGGTTGGTTAGGGGGAGGGGGGGCGTTGCGTCGTGTACCCCGGTGGAGTGCGTGATGATATCGGTAAGCGACTGAAGATAGGTGTAGCCCTCATCCCGCTAGGGGAGTAGTTAATTGGGATAGTTAGAGTGAAAACCAGGTGGTCCTAGTTAGTTGGTTAGGAACCGACATTTGTTGTTTTTTTGTTAGTAGTAGATGTGGTGATTTAAATAAGATTGGTTAGTGTGTATAAAAAGGAACGTGGCTATTTGAGTGTGTTGTGGTCGCGCACGGATTATTTTGTAGGTGAGTACCCTCCGTTTTCTTTTGTGTTAACGTTTGAGGACTCGGTTGCGTAGTCATTTTTCTGTGGTAGAGGAGATGGCTATGGCAGCGTTTAATTTGGACGCCTTTTTGGTAGACCCTACTGTAGAACAGGTAGATGGCTGCAGAAAGGCAGACTTATGGATAATTGCCAAACATTTTGGTATTTCTGTCCAGAGTTCGTTAAGCAAAGCTGAATTGAAGGCAGCTGTGCTGTCTGGGTTATTGGACCAGGAGGTATTCAGCTTGCCCATGACCCAGGAGGTTGAGACGGAGGACATCATGCTCGGCGATGGTTCTGGTGAGTCTCCCGCAGGTGTTCTTAGCCCAAAGGGTGGGGCTATTTCGAAAAGAGCTGCCACTGCTAAGATTGAGATTGAGGGGGTTGGTGTGTCAGAACCTGAGAGTGATGGCTCTGTGGGTTCCGAGCATGGTTCTGCTGCCTCTTCTGGTGCAAAAGAGAGGACACGGCTGCGTTTAGCCCGTCTCCAGTTAGAGGAGAGGGCGGCTATACGCAGGGAGGACCGGGAAGAGAGAGAGAGAAAGGAGGAGAGAGACCGGGAGGAGAAAGAGAGAGACCGGGAAGAGAAAGAGAGAGACCGGGAAGAGAAAGAGAGAGACCGGGAAGAGAGAGAGAGAAGGGAGGAGAAGGATAGACAATTCCAACTGTCGATGAGGAAGCTGGAGTTGGAGAGTAGTAACACTATGCGTGATGCTACTTCCTCTCCAGCTGGAGTACTCTCACAGGCACCCTTCAATATTAGCCAGCATATCTCATTAGTTCCCATCTTTCGCGAGTCTGAAGTGGAGGCTTATTTTGCTGCCTTTGAACGCATAGCACATGCCCTGCATTGGCCAGTGGACATGTGGGCAATTTTATTGCAATGCAGGCTCACTGGTAAGGCGCAGGAGGCATGTGCTTCGTTAACAATGGCTGACAGCTTAATTTATGAGAGTGTGAAAAGTGCTGTCTTGCGTGTGTACGAGCTAGTTCCGGAAGCGTATAGACAGCGTTTTCGCACTCTCAGAAAGTCTCCTTCTCAGACAAATGTTGATTTCTCCCGTGAACAGAGAACCCTTTTCGATCGGTGGTGTTCGGCGTGTAAAGTGGAGGACTTGGCATCGTTGAGCGAGTTGGTACTCATTGAGCAGTTCAAAACCTGCATGCCCGAGCGAACCGTGATCTACTTGAACGAACACAAGGTGGCTACACTCCAGCAAGCTGCGATTTCGGCGGATGAATTTGCACTGACCCACAAACACGTTTCTGTACGTAATGACGTTTATGTTAGAGGCGGCTCGTTCTCTCCTCGTGAGTCAACATTTCGGGGAGATGACGAGCGAGCGTTCCAGCCACGCTCACCGCCATCTAGAAGGGGTGTTGTATGCAATTATTGTAAAAAAATAGGCCACATGGTGAGGGACTGTTACACCTTGAGAAATCGTCAGGAGGCAAGAGGTTCGGCCCAGAAACCAAAAGGGGTAGGGTTGATTGGAACGGTATCGTGTCCGGACCAAAATAGCTCTCTGGGGAAGCCGGATAGCTGTTTTGAACCCTTCTTGTTTGATGGATATGCGTCCTTGTCGGGAAAAATGTGTGATCAACGGAAAATAAAAATACTCCGTGATACAGGAGGTTCTCAGTCGTTCATCCTAGCTGGTATTTTACCATTAGACGAGACTTCTTCCTGTAAGTCGAGTGCCCTTGTGAGAGGTATTCAAATGGGTTTTATGCCCGCGCCGTTGCATAAGATCCATGTAAAGTCGGAACTAATCACAGGTTGTTTTCCTGTCGCGGTTCGCCCATGTTTCCCTGTGGAGGGGGTTGACTTCATCATGGGAAATGATATCGCTGGGGGAAAAGTAATCCCTGTGTTGGAGGTGGTAGACGCTCCAGTATCGGAGTTGTTATGTGGTGAATTGATTAAAAGTCACCCCGATGTTTTTCCTGTTTGTGCTGTCACCAGGGCACAGGAGAGGAAGCGAGACCAAGGTCTGGCGTTGAGTGACTCTATCTGTGGCGAGGCTCTCGCTAAGGACGAATGGCCATCTGTTGGTGAGATGGAGAAGGTTGCTGTGAGTAGCGTTCAAGGGAAGCTGGTAATTCCTAAATTCGCTGACGTGCCACTACCACTGACACGTCAAGCATTGATCTCTGCTCAGCAAAATGATTCCTCCCTATCTAGCTGTTTTGTGGCGGTGGCCAGTACTGCTACTGAGGCTAGTAGGAGACAGACCTTGGTGATACAGGAGGGGGTGTTGATGCGCACCTGGGTTGCTAGGCCAGGTGTCGCAGACTTAAAGTGTGGAGAGTGTAGGAGAAACACGGGACGCCAAAGGGGGCGTTCCCGAAAGATGACAGGAGTGTTTGAGGTGGAGGTTGATGGTGTAGAACACGACCATGGATTGGAACATCACCATAAGCCGAACCGGGTTGACCTCTCCAAGCCTTCACCAGAAGATAAGTGGAGGGTAGAGCATGCAAGAATGCATGCCAAACACAAGGGCCATGAGGCCATGCACGCAGAGATGTTGCTCATTCTGATCGTCACCTTTGTCGTCGCACAGCTAGTCCTTGTCCAACGGAAACTGAGGCACTCCAAGTCATACAATCTGGTGACGCTGTTCCAGATGTGCGTGGTGCCGCTGTACTTTACCACCAAGCTCCACTGGTGGAGGTTCCTCGCCATGTGGTTCATCTTCTCTGTGGTGACGGCCTTCGTCTCGTTCGGTGCCACTCGCAAGCCCCTCAACTGCACTACGCCCAGGTTGGTCTATAAGTGGTTCCTGCTGCTCTACAAGATCAGCTATGCTACTGGAATAGTTGGGTACACTGTGGTCATGTTTACTCTCTTTGGTATAAACTTGATCTTCAGAATAAAGCCAGAAGATGCTATGGATTTTGGCGTATCACTGCTCCTCTACGGTCTGTACTACGGAGTTTTGGGACGAGACTTCGCTGAAATGTGTGCAGACTTCAAGGCTTCAACAGTTGGATACTACCGTTGTTTTTGTCGGAATTTTCCGGTGTTGGTTTACACAATCCGTTGGTGTTTTTAGCCCAGATGTACAACAGCAATCAGCGATTGATGCGTTGGGCCCTACTGGTGCAGGGCTACGATATTGTCATACGCCACAAAAAGGGCGTGGACAATGTTGTGGCCGATGCCTTGTCCAGAGGGTAGGTCTGGGGGTACTAATCGGATGTTGATTCATAGGTAACAATGTTTTGCTCACCCAATAGGTTCGCTTCTATGGGGGGAGGTGTGACGTCCATGGGTGGGTCATTAACATTGTTATCATGTTTGTAAACATCAGGTTAGTATGTTATATTTGTTATTTGTATTTGATGTGTGTCACCGTTGTATTGGCCCCCTTTTTGTTTCTCCTTCCCAGGTGCCGCCCGTCTCTCCTCTAGAGAGCGCTGATTGCCTGATGAGCGGCGGCTGTCGGCAATCAGCCTCGATAGGACGGGTGGATAAAGCCTGCCATGTGACACCCATCCGGGCGCCTCATTGTGTCATTGCCACCGACCAGAGTGGAGTGTTAGAGGTTGCCTGTTTGCCACAGTGTGTGGATGCGATGCGTTTTTGTTTTGTTGTGGGTTTGATTCCCCATAGTGAATAAATATAATTTACCCTTGTAACAAACGTTTTGTCTAAATTCCTGCCGGGACCTGTGCTTAAAAGCGCTCACTGGACGGGTTGGCTTCACAACAGCCCGGTCCAGGTGTAATTTGTTTGGTCGTTAGACCTTTGGTTGTGACAAGCATGCATCGGCCCATGTCAAACAATGCTCTCCAATTTCTTTCTGCTGTGCCGTTCTGGTGCGGCGAATAGGGAGCACTAGTCTGATGGCTAATCCTATTCTTTCCAAGCAGATCTTGGAATTCTTTCCCGGTAAATTCCGTCCCATTGGCTGATCTTATAGTCTTTATCTTCCCGTAGGGTGCAGTGTCAGCTAAGAATTTTTCTGTAACTCGGGCTGTGTCACATTTTGTCTTTAGAAAGTAGGTCCAAGTCATACTACTATAGTGGTCTGTGAAAGCTATAGTGTATCAATACCCATCTCTATCAGTTGGCTCCATAGGACCACATAGGTCTGTATGAACTAGTATACTCTAGTATTTCTTTGGCTTTGCTATCAGCCTGCCTATTCCTCGTATCAACACATTTGCCTTCTTTACAAATTTCACAGTTGAGAGTAGACATGTCACATTTTCCCGTAATTTTCAAACTACATGCTCCAATCGGGAGACATCTTCAAAGTTACAATAGCCAAGTATTCTATGCCACATTTGAATATCATGACACCCCTTTAACTTGTCAACATTTTCTTCATTAACTGTGGACAGATAATACAGTTTACCATAGACGTCAATGTTAAACCTGGTACCATCATTAACACTCATCCAGTTGTTACCTTCTTTGAAATGCAATTCTGCCCTTTGTCTGTAGCTGCTTTTACTGAGAAAGTATCTTGTGGAAAGGTAGGTATATACAGGGCGTTCTTCAGTACCGCTGTCACCTTGTGTCCCTTGCTGTTGACCAGGAAAATCTCCACTTCCCCTCTGGCCTTGGCAACTCCGGCTCTCAGGCTTAAAGTTTTTATCGATAGTCTTAAACTTCTTAAAGTCACTTATCATGTGCGATGTCGCACCATAGTCAACCATTAAGCCTTTAGTGTTAACTGTCGTTTTCGTCGGACTACTGTTATCACTCATCTCACTCATCAAAAATACGACCTTATTTACTTATTTACTTTACTTATTTACTTACGTTATTTTCACAGTCTTCGTCGTCTTCTTCTGTTGCTCCTCGGCGTGTGCCCCAAAGTCCGTCTTGGTGTCCGGCTCCTGCCTCTGGTCCCGGGCACTCCGCTCGGGTCGAGCCCCAGCGCCCATGATGGTCAACGGCTCCTGGTTGCTGCTCCTCTCAAATCACTCGGCTTATATCTTTCAGTGTCCTCAAAACTCCTTAGCTTTGCTTTAAATTCACTGAACGTTAGGACCTCGTTCGTCTGAGTAATATTGACCACAAACGGTTTAAATTATTCCGGCAAGCCTTTCACTACCATTCCAACTTGCAAACCATCACTAATGTTCTCGTCTGCCCTCGACAATGAAGCGAATATTGTCTCAGCACAAACAATATATTCTGTGAGTCTCGTTGTTCTGCATGTGAGGGCTGAGAGCTCGCAGTATAAGCTAACCACACGTGGCTTTCCCTTGCCTGCATAATGCTCCCGTAATATTTGAAATGCCTTACGTCCATCCGTGGCTGCTTCTCTCATAATTACTGACAAACTTTTATCGTCTAAAACTTTCACTAATTCCGCATATGCGTGTCTATTCTTCCCGGTGTCGGCTTCTCTCAATGCGTCGGCGCCATCGGCATTCGGGTCGATCACTGGCTCGGCCCTGATTGTTCCAGAAAGTCTGCGAAGTTCCAGATGTGCGAGGAATCGCGTTTCCCACAGTTCGTAGTTTCTTTCATCACCGTCGAACAACAGCCGGTTAAATCTTTGGCTAGACATAGTGCTGGGCCCATAACCTGTTACGTTATCCATTCATCAGCGGATTTGTCTTAGCACAAGAAACACACATCTACTCAGGGTCGCGTCGGAGGGGAGAGAGAGTTTATTACAAACATGCGCTGTACACCAGTGATTCCCAACCGGGGGTACGCGGGCCCCTAGGGGTACGTGATGGGATTGCAGGGGGTATGTAGAAAGATTAGGGATTGCAATTTATTTAAAATATATATTATTATTTTTTTAAATGTAACACATTTTAGCAATGCTTAGCAACCTAAGACCCACGTAATGAAACCGCAAAATGAAACCCACAAAATGAAACCTGCGATGCGGTCTGTGAGACGGCTGGTGGCACTCGTGCTCATATCTCTGGAAAATGGATGCACGGTTGGGCCGCGTTAAACGCACTAATAGCGGTACCGTCGCTGTGGAACCAGGTGAGCCAAGTGAAAAGAAAAAAAAGTGGACAAGACCAAACACCGGCAGTTCAGTGACAAATACATTGTTTATGGATTTACTACATCTGATGATCCACTGCAGCCACAGTGTTTTTTTGTGGCGAAGTGCTGGCAAATAATTCAATGAAGCCATCAGCCCACCTGCAGCGGCACCAGAGCACCAAACACGCCGGGAAGGTCGGTAAAACAGAGGACTTTTTCAAACGAAAACTGTCCGAATTCAAGTCATGTCAGACTACATTAAAGAAAAAGAAAAAAGTGTGTCGAGCAAAGCAATGGAGGCATCCTATGCTGTGGCATTACTTGTGGCCAAGTAAAAAAAAACACTGCAGAAGATCTGATTCTCCCTGCCTCATTTTGGCTGAAACTATGCTGGACCAGAAAGCAGCAGACGTGCTGAAAACATTCAAGGTCAAGGTGATTGACAGCTTTTTCAAAGAAAACAATCTTGAGTGGAAATCCTGCAGTCACATCTGTACCGACGGCGCAGCTGCGATGACGGGGAAAGTGTGTGGGTTGCATGGACGTGTGATGAAGGTAAACCCCGAAAATAAGGTGATTAATTTCATTCAGTCCAGACCTACGAATCACCGACTATTTCAAACTCTGTGTCAAGACAGCGGGGCAGAGCATGGGCAGCTACTGCTTCACACAGACGTCCGCTGGTTGTCGCTTGGCCAAACGCTATCCAGGCTGTTTGAACTTCGCACTGAGGTGTCTTCTTTCCTGATACAGCACTCTCATCCTCTCGCAGTGGTTTTTCAGGATGCAGGGTGGGTTGCACGGCTGGCATATCTTGCCGATGTCTTCTCCAAGCTTAATGAGCTTAACCTTTCACTTCAAGGCAAGGACTCGCATATCCTTAACATGTATGACAGAGTAAATGGATTCATAAATAAAGTCAACTTATGGGAGACGAAATGCGACAAAGGGGATATAAGCTGTTTCCCACTGCTTGATGGCTATCTTGCCACTACTGATGCTGAAAACAAGCAGATGGTCACAATTGTTAAAACGCATCAGTCCAAACTCAAAACTGAGTTCAACCAGTACTTTCATGACATTGAAGCAAAGTCAGAACAGCTGGACTGGATGAGGAACCCATTCAGAGTGACTGAGAGCAGCAGCAGCCTTCCTGCCAGACTGCAGGAAAACCTGGTGGATTTGTTCTCTGATCGTGGGCAAAAGATGGCATATGCTGAAAAGTCACTGACAGAGTTTTGGTGTGATGTTGCAAAGGAGTATCCAGAGCTGGGGAAATGTGCATTGAATGAACTCTTGCCTTTTGGATCTACCTATATGTGTGAAGTTACCTTCTCGGCCCTGACTCACATCAAAACCAAGCAGAGGAACAGACTGAATGTGGAGAGCAGCCTAGTGACGGCTGTGGCCACACTGCCTATCAAAGCTTATGAAAGATAAGCAAGCCCAAGTGTCTCATTAAAAGCTCTAGTGACTTATATAATATATATATATATATTATTATATTTTATTGTATTGTATTTTATCTTGTTTTATTCTAGTGTGGTTGCTGTTGTTGTTGCTGCTGTTCTTGTACTTCAGTAGTTTGGTTAAATACAATTACAAAAGGTTTAATATAAGAGAAAATGTATGGCGAATCATCCAAATGAGTGAGGGGGTATTTATAGAATGGCTACCAGCTCAAGGGGTACACAAGACAAAAAAGGGTGGGAACCACTGCTGTACACGGTCACTTCAGGGGTCCGCACAGGGACTAACAACCGTCCAATTAAATGCCTGTAAACGAGGCTGCATAACACACAATACACTTTGTTCAATACATACTACCCCAAGAAGGGGAAAACTGCATACATTATTTGATGTAGTACTGCTCTATGGTGTACTTAGCACCAAAACACCACTAGAGTACAACATAGGGACCATGACATGTAGTCCTTAATTCCCCATTTTCCGAAGTTGGCTTGAAAAATGCAATGTTTACTGGTAAATACCAATATGTCTCACTATGGAGTGTGTGTGGTTGGTGGCTGGTTTAAGCAGCCTCACCAGGCCTGAGTTAGACTGATTGCTCTATGGCTGGTGAGGCTGCACACCTGTGGGTCATTAATTAAGGGCCATAGGTTAAAGCAGCTCTAACCACACACTGGAAGAGAGCTCTAGCATATACCATCAGCTCTGTTAACAATTATTCAAACAGGACCAGTGTCCTTGTCTCCGGGAGGAGCCCTCAAGTAACCATTTGAATGGCTGGTGGCAGCCTGCTACACTCACATTTACCCAAAATAAATGGTCTGTTAAGTTTGACTTCTGACTTCTGATAAGGTAAGCTGAACTTTATTAACCAGATTCAGGGTTAGGATAAGGTGTATTTTATCAACATAATTCTTATTTCAGGGCTGATGATTCTTAGTTAAGGTAAGCTGTACTTAACCTGATTCAGGGTTAAGATATGGTGTACTTTATTATAATTATTTTAGGTCATGTTAAAATAAGATACGGTGTAATTTATGTATCACTGAGTCTTAGTTCACATATGTATTATCTCAGATGAGAATCATTCTGCAGTAAGTTGCAACCAACGCACCCTGTCTCCTCCCAGTGGCTAATGTAAGTACTTCAACTTTAGAAACATGTGGGGGACTCGTTTCTTATTGTCAGTTCTACTGCAATACTACTACAATGCTGCTGCAATACTACTACTACTAAACTACTACAATACTAATACTAAGATACTACTATAGTACTGCAATACTTCTAATTTACTGCTACAATATTACTACAATACTACTGCTACACTTATACCACACAACTACAATGCTATGTACATACATATGTATGACTATATATGAATAATATATTTTCATCATATATATGACTCTTATTTATTAATCATTTAGAAGTTGCAACAAAGGCCCCTCTGTCTCCTCCCAGTGCCTAATGTAAGTACTTCAACTTTAGTCTCCCAGTCAGTCATAGTAGGGTTATTAGTATTTGGTGGTACTAATATAAGTAGTATTAGTAGTATTTATGGTGGCTGTGGTTGTTGTTGTAGAAGTACAGTACATACCCTTTAGTGCTATGGTAAACATTAAACACTGGAGGCCACTGGGGGACTCCTCTCCTATGGTCAGTACTACTGCAATACTACTACAATGCTACCACTATACTATTGCAATACTACTACAATACTACCACTATACTACTGCAATACTACTACAATACTACCACTATACTACTGCAATACTACTACAATGCTACCACTATACTACTGCAATACTACTACAATACTACCACTATACTACTGCAATACTACTACAATGCCACCACTATACTACTGCAATACTACTACAATACTACCACTATACTACTGCAATACTACTACAATACTACCACTATACTACTGCAATACTACTACAATACTACCACTATACTACTGCAATACTACTACTAAATTGTAATACAATACTAC
This sequence comes from Muraenolepis orangiensis, assembly GCA_027704905.1. NCBI lineage: Eukaryota > Metazoa > Chordata > Actinopteri > Gadiformes > Muraenolepididae > Muraenolepis > Muraenolepis orangiensis. The sequence goes on from CM050999.1 coordinate 12,146,569, forward strand.
TGCTACACTAATATTACACTACTACAATACTATGTAAATGGAATATATGTATGAATATATATGAATAATATATATTAATCATATATATGCATCTATGACTAAATTATATTGATACATATATGTATAAGTTATATGTATGAATCATATATGAATCATATGTATTAATAATATATTAATCATATTCATTAACCATATATTTTAACATATATTTATTAATCATATGTATTAGTCATACATATTGTGAATGTGTATTTCAGCACAGGGGCTCGGGGATGGAGGGATGGTCAGTCTGTCCAGTCCCCAGGGGCCCTGCCTCTGCTCTCTTCTCACTAGCATCTCCAGCTTTTGGCTGACCATCAACACACCTCTACCACCAGCGCTGGTGGAGCTGCTGCAGCATCTGCATGAAAGACTGACCTCCACCTCCTCTTCTGACCTCCACCTCTGACCTCCGGCTCCTCCGGCACCTCCTCTGATCCCCTCATCTGACCATCTCCGTTGTCATGGAAACTCCTCCTCCTCACATTCTAACTAGTCTCTATTGGGTTTGCATGAAATAGGCCCCTCCCCTTTACAGCAACAACCGCACTGAAAGGCTCTGATTGGTGGACAGCAGTGGTCTTTGATATTATTTGTCATGGTAATCACATTGAGTGTAACATGTGGTCTAATGGTGTCTAGAAATGTCCAACATAACATGCATATGTGAAACATGCCATGTTTATAATGTTAACACTATGACCTGAAAGCATTTAAATTGTATCTTATTGACGTTCATTTTGTCATTTGTATTCCCTTAAAGCACCAAGTGCTTTTAGGACCAAATAGCAGAGGTTCTGGAGGCCCTGGATGTGTTTCTTTAGGTCTGGTGATCAGGGAAAGGAGCCACAGATATAAACAGTACATGAATGATCTTTCATGTTTTGCTTTATTAGTTAAGATCATTTCAGGTTGTGTTTTTCAAAACTTGGCAATGCAACACATTTTTTGTTGCTCCAATCTTGATTGCTTTGATTGTCTCTTCACTGGATGAAAGCATCTGGATGAAAGCATCTGGATGAAAGCATCTGCTAAATGTGAACATATTAAATAAACGGTTGACGTGACATGGCCATCTTGTGGTCCACAACGTCCACTACATATAAATAATGATTAAATTGGTAAAGAGTCATTTTTATATTGTTAAGAAGATGCAGCTTTATGCAAATATTCATATTAATAAAATAATTGATCACCATTTTCCTTTGTGCTCCTCCTCCTGGGGAGAGAGAGGGGTTCTCCTTGGGAGGAGGCAAGGGAAGAGGAGGCTCCTGTTTCATCAGGGCTGCTTTCATGTTTATGTCATGTGGACATAAACATGAAACTGCAAATAAATCTATATTTTTCTTCTTCTTCTTTTTATCTTTAATATTTTTGTTATTATTATTATTATTATTGTTATTATTATTATGTATGTGCATGACACACAGAGGAATAGTGAGCTTGAAAGCATCCTAGCGGATATGGGGATACCGTTGCCACGGAAATGCCATGACAACACCGTGACGCATCTCCATGGAGAGCTCCTCTGAGGACTGAACGCTCAAGAAGGTTTGACATTTAACTCAATGTACAGTTACCATGGGGAGAGAGACAGGCAGGCAGACAGACAGACAGACATACAGATAGGCAGGCAGACAGACAGATAGGAAGACAGACAGACAGACAGATAGGCAGGCAGACAGACAGATAGGCAGACAGACAGACAGATAGGCAGACAGACAGGCAGACAGACAGACAGGCAGAAAGACAGACAGATAGGCAGACAGACAGATAGGCAGGCAGGCAGACAGATCGATCATTGATCGACAGACAGACAGACAGACAGACAGACAGACAGACAGACAGATAAATACAGAGAGATAGAGAGAAAGATATATAAACATTTACATTTACATTTAGGACATTTGGCAGACCCGACTTACAAGGAGTACATTTGCTGAAGTAGACAATAGCATAACGCTGAGGTAAGCAAACATAAAAATAGAGCAGTTCACAAGCATTCATATTAACAAGATGAATGACACAATTTGGTACTGCCAGGTCACCTGCTTAAGTAGCTGTGATAAGAGCGTGTTATCAACATTAAGGATATATACTTTGCTAGAATATACAACATGCTAAGAGCTATTAATGTTAGGACTTAAGCAAGTTAGGGGTTCACAAAGGAGAAGGAGGGTTCATGGAGAGTCCAGGTGGACTCTGAACAGGTGGGTCTTGAGTCTCTTGCGGAAGCCGGCGAGGGACTCTGCCGTCCTGACATGAGACGGGAGTTCATTCCACCACTGTGGAGCCAGAGCCCTGAAGAGCTGGGTCTTGGAAGAGCGATGCTTGGTTGTTTTCAGTGAAGGTCGAACAAGTCGCCTGGCAGAAGTTGAGCGGAGCGCTCTGGCTGGGATGTAGGGCTTGACCAACGTTTGGAGGTAGGTTGGGGCAGTTCCATTGACTGCCCTGAAGGTCAGTACCAGAGTCTTGAACTTGATGCGAGCATTTACCGGAAGCTAGTGGAGATCGCGGAAGAGAGGGGTCACGTGGGAGAATTTTGGTAGGTTGAATACCAGGCGTGCTGCTGCGTTCTGGATGCGTTGGAGGGGCTTGGTTGCAGAGGCGGGGAGTCCCGCCAGGAGAGAGTTGCAGTAGTCAAGGCGGGTGATGACGAGCGCTTGGACCAGGATCTGCGCCGCTTCACGTGTGAGGAAGGGCCAGATCCTGCGGATGTTGTAGAGGGCAATTCTGCAAGATCGGGCCATCGCGTTGACGTTGGCATTGCAGGACAGCTGGTCATCTAGCACCACACCAAGGTCTCTTGTTGTGGTTGAGGGGGAGACTTGGGTGTTCTCGATGGTGACCAGTAGGTCCATCTGAGGGCAGTCTTTCCCCGGTATGAAGAGGAGCTCAGTCTTGTCAAGGTTGAGCTTCAGGTGGTTGGCGGCTGTCCATCTGCTGATATCGGCCAGGCATTTAGAGATGCATGTTGCGATTTGGGTTTCTGAGGGGGGAAAGGAGAGAAACAGTTGAGTGTCATCTGCATAGCAGTGATAGGAGAAGCCATGAGATGTGATTACAGAGCCTAGATATTTAGTGTAAAGAGAAAACAGAAGGGGTCCCAATACTGAGCCTTGGGGGACTCCGGTGTCCAGGGTGCAGTGTCGGGACAGAGAACATGGAGAAAAGTTTCCTGGGGTTAGAGGCAGAAGAGTTGATTTTTGTATGGTAGAAGGCAGATTTAGCAGCTGATACCGTGGATGTGAAGCCAGAGAGGAGACAGAGGTAGTGAGCGAGATCATCAGAAGAGTCCGATTTCCTCCATTTTCTCTCAGCTACCCGCAGCTCTGCTCTACGAGCCCGCAGAGGTTCGGACAGCCAAGGAGGTGGAGGAGAGGCTCGTGCTGGTCTGGGGGTGAGAGGACAGAGAGAGACGAAGGAGGAGGAGGAGAGAGAGGAAGTCAGAGTGGAGGAGGCTTCCTCTACCGACAAGAGAGAGAATTGTTGGGGGGATGGTAGTGAGGAGAGGACAGATGCGGAGAGAGAAGAGGGAGAGAGAGTTTTCAGGTTACTACGGAAGGTGACAATGTGGAGAGTAGTGGGTAGGGAGGTGGGGGATTTGAGAGGGAGAGAGAAATCAACAAAATGGTGATCAGAGACAGGGAGGGGTGTGACAGAGATCTCAGAGGTGGTACAGGACCTGTAATTTTGCACTGTAAATTCAATTTCACTTTTCACTTTTCACACGTCACTTTTTCAGTATTCATTTGAGTTATTTATTAGTATTTTATTACTGCCAATTTGCACTATACGTATTGTTGTGTATTGTATATACCTACGTATTACTGTAATAATACTGTAAATTGTGCAATTGATCTATCAATACATTTCGATTTCATTTAGAGTTAATTTAGTTATATTTTGTTTATACTAGTTTAGTTTAGTTTAGTTTAGTTTGTTATTTAGTTTTTAGTTTTTAGTTTTTAGGTATTAGTATATTTTGTGTGCATTTATTCCCCCTGTTTCAACTGTTGCACCTTAATTTCCCTCGGGATAAATAAAGTTATCTTGAATCTTGAATCTTGAATCTTGAAGACAAGATCCAGTTGGTTCCCAGCTCTGTGAGTAGGGGGAGAAGGAGTGAGTGTTAGACCGAATGTGGCAAAAAAGTTAAGTGAATTCAGGATATTGTAACTTATCCGACTGGATGTTGAAGTCACCCAGAACCATGAGTGGGGTGCCGTCCTCAGGAAAGCAGCTGAGGAGGGCGTCCATCTCGTCAAAGAAGTCACCAAGAGGGCCCGGTGGTCGGTAGATCACGGCAATGTTGAGCCTAGTTGGGATGGTAACAGAAACAGCATGAAGTTCGAGTGCCGATCTGGTCAGGTGACCCAGAGGGAGTACCTGATATGACCATTTTGGAGAGACTAGGAGTCCCGTTCCTCCACCACGCCCAGAGGGTCAGGGGTGGGTGGGTGAAGGAGTAGGTCGCGGAGAGAGCAGCTGCGGTGGCGGTGTTCTCAGGGGTGATCCAGGTCTCTGTGAGAGCCAGTCTTCTTGACCGACGATTGGCAATTCCAGAGTCCCCCCTTTCACCACCATCTGTTAAGGTAGAAATGGTAGGATAGAGGAGATTGGAAGGGTCGTGGCGTCGAGAGGGAGAACCTCGATGCCATCTATAATCACCTCACTTACTATGTACAGGTAACTAGCTTTGAGAAAAAGGTTCTACAACCTTATCAACAGGAATAACTAAGAACAACAATAAATCTTATGTGTACTTACCCACAGCAGAACAAATTATATATATATATATATATATATATATATATATAACAAATTATATAATATATCTATCTATATCTATATAGATAGATATATATATATATATATTTATAGATAGACAGACACACAGACATACAAACAGATACGCATACATACTACATTCGTCGTAATGTGCTGTTACAGACACACAGATGGGCAGAGAGAGAGAGAGAGAGAGAGAGAGAGAGAGAGAGAGAGAGAGAGAGAGAGAGAGAGAGAGAGAGAGAGAGAGAGAGAGAGAGAGAGAGAGAGAGAGAGAGAGAGAGAGAGTAATTACGTCTTTCCAGCGGAGGGTGGAGGGTGTGTTTGTGTTTGTGCAGCGGGAGGAAGGGGTGTTGTTGGGCGGGGTGGAGCCGAGGCCGACCAGTCCGTAGGCAGATCGCTATCTCCTTTTTCTCCCATTCTTCTCCATTTCTCCCTTTCTCCCTTTTCTCCCTTCCTCCTCCTCCTCAGCCCCGGTCTCCGCCGTCTTTCCGAGAGAGGAACCATCCGCGTTGTGCATCTCCGTCTCGGCTGTCGTGTCGCGGTTTGGCTCGGAGGCTCCGGGAGGAGGACGAAGAGCAGAGGAGGAGCAGGCAGAGGAGGAGCAGGAGGAGGAGGAGGAGGAGCAGGAGAAGAGAGGAGGACGAAGAGCAGAGGAGGAGGAGCAGGAGGAGCAGGAGAAGAGAGGAGGACGAAGAGCAGAGGAGGAGGAGCAGGAGGAGCAGGAGAAGAGAGGAGGACGAAGAGCAGAGGAGGAGGAGCAGGAGGAGCAGGAGAAGAGAGGAGGACGAAGAGCAGAGGAGGAGGAGCAGGAGGAAGAGGAGGTGCAGGAGGAGAAGAGAGGAGGAGAGGGATGTCTCGGAGGGAAAGCCAACAGCCCTACTAGATGTTGTCTCGCTGCCCCAGAATGAGCGTAGCGCTGCAGGACCTGCGAAACACCGTGAGTAATATGTACACACACACACGTAGTGTATGTACATATACTGCACATTGAACGCATATATCTACATATACTACACAACACAACATATGTGCATGTATACTATACACAACACGTATACTATAACACATACAGTATATGTCCATATTCTACACCCACCATGTATACTACAAACACATATGCACACACATATATATATATATATATATATATATGTATATGTATATATGGATATATATTTGCCCATATATTACACACAACGCACAACGTACAATGCAATGTTGTGCTATATATATATATATATATATATATATATATACACACATAGAAGTACATTTTACTACAAACAGTGAACACTATATACAACATATATACAACATATACAAATATATGTACATATACTACACACACTATACATATACAGTATATGTACATATACCACACGCTATGTAGCGCCAAATACAAATATGTTTACATATACTATACACAACATGTATAGTACAATATACAAATATATTTTCATATACTCTTTACGTATACTACACAAACACAGCATATACTATACACATATATGTACGTATACAGCACAACATACTTCATACAAATATATTTACATACAGTATACACAACACGTTTTCTCTAGTAGTCTTTACACATATATACACACACATATATATATATATACCGGATTGCAATCTGTTTCCAATACGAATGTAAACGAGTGACGTCACCGGGGGCGCAGCGGTGCCGGGTGGGCTTGTTATGGTCTCCCGTAGGTCCGCATGTGGCTGCGCGTGTGAGTCAGTGTGCGTGCGAGTGTGTGTGGGTGAGTGTGTGTGTGTGCATGTGAGAGTGCGTGCATGTGAGTGTGCGTGTGAGTGTGCATGTGAGAGTGTGCATGTGATTGTGCGTGTGAGTGTTTGCATGTGAGAGTGTGCATGTGAGTGTCTGTACGTGTGCATGTGAGTGAGTGTGCATGCATGTGAGTGTGTGCATGTGACTGTGTGTGTGCGTGCATGTGAGTCTGCATGTCAGTATGCATGTGACTGTTTGTGTGTGTGTGTGTGTGTGTGTGTGTGTGTGTGTGTGTGTGTGTGTGTGTGTGTGTGTGTGTGTGTGTGTGTGCATGTGAGTGAGTGTGCATGTGAGTGTGCACGTGGGAGTGTACGTGTGCACGGAAGCTCTGCAGTGATTGGCTGGCAGTGCTGCTGACGTAATTTGGTCCTCTGCTCTTAGTGATTGACATACAACCCATTGTGTGGAAGGTTGGCAGTTTAAATCCCGGCTTCCCTTTGGCTGGGAACGAGGTGATGTCATGCCCCCCTCCCTTCCTGTCATGTTCCCCAGGACGACAGCAATGCTAAGCCCTTAGCTAACACCTAGCACTGGAGCACTTGAAACACTGGCACTACAACACAGTCACCTAGCAACGTTATTATGAGCCCCCAGCTTATTATGATCCCTATCACCTATCACGTAGCACTATAACATGTCCTCAACCCCTTAGTTATCACGTAGCACTATAACATGTCCTCAACCCCTTAGCTATCACGTAGCACTATATAACATGTCCTCAACCCCTTAGCTATCACGTACCACTATAACACGTCCTCCACCCCTTAGCTATCACCTAGCACTATTACACGTCTTTAACTAACGAAACCCCCCCAAAAAAAGCATCGCCTCCCTCTCTCCTCCCTCCCTCTCTCCTTCCTCCCTCTTTCCTCCCTTCCTTCCTCTCTCCACCCGCCCTCTTTCCTCCCTTCCTTCCTCTCTCCACCCTCCCTCTCTGCTTCCTCCCTCCCTCCCCCCTCCCCCCTCCCTCCCTCGTTGCTTCCTCCCTCTCTACTTCCTCCCTCCCTCCTTGATCCTTCTCTGCTCCCGCCTCCCCTCTCTCCTCCCTATCTCCTCTCTTCTCCCCCCCTCCCTCCCTCCCTCTCTCCTCCCTCCCTCTCTGCTCCCCCCTTCCCTCTCTCCTCCCTATCTCCTCTCTTCCTCTCTTCTCCCTCCCTCTCTCCTCCCTCTCTACTTCCCTCCCTCCCCCCTCTATCCTCCCTCCCTCTCTGCTTCCTCCCTCCATTTCCCCTCCCTCCCCCTCTGCTCCCTCCCTCTCTCGGCCCTCACTTTCCTCCCTCCCTCCCTTCGGCTCACCTCCCTTCCTCCCTCCTCACTCCCTCTCTGCTTTTCCCTCCCAACGTTTCTCTGTCATTATGAAGTGTTGCATTTCACACACCTGTGATGAGTGAATCCCCTGAACCAATCAAAGAAGAAATGCACTGATTTGTCAGAAATGAGCCAGGAGAGAAATAACTGCTATGATGTGGAATTTTATCAGAAATATATTGATATACTCAAATATATAGATATAATTATATATATATACAAATATATAGATATAAACATATGATTCAACAGCTAAATAAAAATAGCTTCACCAGACAATGTGTTCAACCTCAGTGATGTATCTCCGTACATCATGTTTTTGGAGTTATCTTGCTAACACACAAATAAATAAAGAAACAAAGGAACAAACAGACAAACAGACAAACGGCCAAGAACATAACCTCCTCCCATCTTCTAACCTTAGATGTCCAGCTATAAACGAGCGACCTTTGAGGAAGAGGAGGCTGCAGACCTTCCTCGTGATGGAGGCACGTCACCAGAAGGTGTTGAGGTCAGGGCTCACATGCTGTACTTAATACATTACTACTGCTTTACTACTACTTTGCTATGCTTTACTGCTACTTCACTACTACTACTCTGCTATGCTTTATTACTACTTTGCTATGCTTTATTACTAATGTACTATGCTTTACTACTACTTTAATACTACTTTACTACTACTGTACTATCCTTTACTACTGCTTTACTATGCTTTACTACTACTTTACTATGCTTTAATAATACTATACTTTACTACTACTTTACTATGCTTTAATAATACTATACTTTACTACTACTTTACTATGCGTTACCACCGCTTTACTACTACTTTACTATGCTATACTACTACTTTGCTATGCTTTACTATTACTTTACTACTACTTAACCATGCTTTACTACTACTTTACTACTACTGTACTATGCTTTACTATGCTTTACTAATACTCAATTTTACTACTACTTTACTACTACTTTACTATGCTTTACTACTACTTTACTATTAATCTACTATGCTTTACGACTGCTTTACTATGCTTTACTAATACTCTATTTTACTATGCCTTACTACTACTTTACTATGCTTTACTAATACTCTACTTTACTACTACTTTACTATGCTTTACTACTACTTTGCTATGCTTTACTATTACTTAACTACTACTTGTCCATGCTTTACTACAACTTAACCTTACTTTCTACTACTTACTACTACATTACTACTACTTTACTACTACTGTACTATGCTTTACTACTACTTTAATATGCTTAACTACTACTTCACTATGCTTAACTACTACTTTACTTCTACTTTACTACTACTGTACTATGCTTTACTACTGCTTAACTATGCTTTACTAATACTCTACTTTACTACTACTTTACTATGCTTTACTAATACTCTACTTTACTGCTACTTTACCACTACTTTACTACTACTTTACTATGCTTAACTACTACTTTGCTATGCTTTACTATTACTTAACTACTACTTTTCCATGCTTAACTACTACTTAACCATGCTTTACTACTACACTACTACTATTTTACGAATACTTTACTACTACTGTACTATGCTTTACTACGACTTTAATATGCTCAACTACTACTTCACTATGCTTAACTACTACTTACTACTATTTACTAGCTTTTACTGCTTTACTATGCTTTACTAATATTCTACTTTACTACTACTTTACTATGCTTTACTACTGCTTTACTACTACTTTACCATTCTTTACTACTTTATTTTACTACTAATGTACTATGCTTAACTAATACTATACTTTACTACCACTATACTATGCTTTACTAATACTGTACTTTACTACGACTATACTATGCTATACTAATACTATACTATGCTTTACTACACCTTACTAATACTCTACTTTACTACTGCTTTACTACTGCTTTACTACTACTTTACTACTATGACGATACTCTGATGATGGAGGTGTGTGTGCAGGTGGGGTTCAGGAAGGGCTCCCTGGGAGGCTGGACCCAACTGGAGGTCCTTCTGGGGTCTCTGCTCCTGGTCTCCGTCCTGCTGCTGCTCCTCACCCTGGGACTGACCCAACACACAGGTACACACACACACCACACACACACACACACACACGCACACACACACACACACACACACACACACACACACACACACACACACACACACACACACACACACACACACACACACTTTCTCCCTCCCTCTCTCTCTCACACACACACACACACACACACACACACACACACACACACACACACACACACACACACACACACACACACACACACTTTCTCCCTCACTCACACACACACACACACACACACACACACACACACACACACACACGCACACACACACACTTTCTCCCTCCCTCTCTCACACACACACACACACACACACACACACACACACACACACACACACACACACACACACACACACACACACACACAACACACACACACACACACACACACACACACACACACACACACACACACACTTATTATTATTATTATTATTATTCCTTTGTATTTAAGCACACCACTCAATAATCAAATCCTGTACTCAGAGTGATGTTTCATTTTGTATTTTTAAGGGAGTTTCAATCTATTTATCTTCTTCTTTTGAAATATTGCTGTTGTGGTGACCCACTTGGGACACTCACTGGACACTGTGAGATGGAGTTACGGCTCCTTTAAGACAATTCAACCGAGAAGCTTTCTGGGTAATATTTAGAGTGGGAGTTTTGAATGTACCGGTTCTGATTTGTTCGCATGTCATTACTGTTAATGTTGCAAGCCTCACTACTGCCGCTGTATCACTGTTCATGTTGGGAAGTAAATGTTTCGACTAGACAACCTGTCTACCGTCTCCTCGTTATTACTCACTCCCACATTGGTGACCCCGAACGCTGATATAAATCATGCTCGAAGCAAACGGTGATGCAGCGCCGGCAGTAGCTCCGGCTAACGTCTACGCCGCAGCGATTAAGTTGCCCGAGTTCTGTTTCATCTCAGGGAGACGCTGTTTCGTTCTCTATGTACTCGTGCACGCCCGGAGGTGCGGGAACGCTCGGCCTGTCCAACATGCTCGCCGCCCGAGACTCGTGTCAATGCCTCCTCGCAGAGTTTCCGGACCTCACCACACCTACTTTTTCATCAGCGGCGGCCAAGCACGGAGTAGAGCACCATATCGTCACGGACGGCACCCGGTCTACGCACGCACTCGACGCCTGGACCCGGCTAAGCTCGCCATCGCCAAGGGGTAGTTCACTACCATGGAGCGCCTTGGCATCATGAGCGGCTCTGACAAACCGTGGGCCTCCCCCTTGCACATGGTGACGAAGGCTGACGACCCCCGACCGGTACCCCGTCCCACACACCCAAGATTTTTCCGCCCACTTGGGGCGGGAACCACCATCTACTCCAAGGTGGACTTGGTGCGTGGCTACCACCAGGTACCAGTCCACCCAAGGGACTTGAAAAAGTCATCACGCTATTCAGACTATTTGAGTTCCTGCGGATGCCTTTCGGCCTCAAGGGGGCGGCACAAACGTTCCAGCGGCTCAGCACAGATGCCGTTTTTGTTTGTTTATTTAGAAAACATTCTCGTAGCCAGCGCCTGTGCAGAGGAGCACCTGACACACCTCCGGCAGCTGTTCGAGCGGCTCAGCGCGCATGGGCTCAACGTAAACCCGGCCGAGTGCCAGTTCGGTGTGCCATCCATCGACTTCCTCGGACACCGTGTCTCGCCAGAGGGAGCCGTTCCACTCGCCGCCAGGGTGGATGCCGTAGCAAGTTTCCCGCGCCCCTGGATCGTTAAGTCCCTGCAGGAGTTCCTGGGCATGGGCACTTTTATAACAGGTTCATCCCCCGACGCCCTGTGGGGTAAAAACCCGAACGGCGATGTGGACTGGTCCCCTGATAGGGGGTTTGGGGTTGTCGAAGACTTAGCCTTCGACAACCCCAAACCTGCGCTGGCCAACTCGGCTTTGCTGGCTCACCCGCCTCCCATGGCCCCCGATCACCCTCACTACTGCAATTCCGACTACGCAGTGGGGGCGGTGTTCGAACAGTGGGTGTGTGTTGCCTGGCAGCCACTCGCGACAACAGTTAAAAAGTTACGCGACAACAGAAAAAAATACAGCACCTTCCACCGGGAGCTCGTAGGTCTCTTCCTCGCTATTCGACACAGGTCTCTGCTGGAAGGCCGACGCTTCACCGCCTTTGTGGACCACAAGCCACTGACGTTTGCCATGGCCAAGGCCGGTGAGCCATGGTCTGGCCGCCAACAGCGTCAGCTCTCGGCTATTCAGGAGTTCACCACAGACTTACAGCACGTAGCTGGCAAGCACAACTTTGTCGACGACAGCCTCTCTCGACCGGTGGTGGCGGCCGTCCATTTAGGTTTTGACTATGCCGTCATGGCTGCCGACCAGGCCGCTGACATGGAAGTGCAGGCCTACCTTGCAGCCGCCACTGGGCTGCGGTTGGAGGATGTGGTGTTTGATGATGTCAACGCCACACTCCTCTGCGATGTCTCCACAGGCCGGTCCGCCCTATGGTTCTCACTAGATGGCGGTGCCGTGTTTTTGACGCCCTTCACAGCCTTTCACACCCGGGAGTGAAGCTGTTCACTAAGCTAGTGGGGGCTAAGTTTGTCTGGCCCGTCAAGAGCTGGTCTGGCTCCTGTGTGGCGTGCCAGCGTTCCAAGGTGCAAGTCACACAAAGGCCCCCTTGGCACCGTTTCTCGTACCCGAGAGGCGGTTTGATCACGTGAACGTGGACCTTGTGGGCCCCCTGCCACCCTCCCGGGGGTTCACGCACCTCCTCACCATGGTGGACAGGACGACCAGGTGGCCAGAGGCGATTCCACTGTCATCAACCACGTCCGCTGATGTGGCTCGGGCGTTTGTCGGATCCTGCGTGGCCCGTTTTGGCACACCATCAGACCCCACCTCTGACAGGGGCCCCCAGTTTACGTCGGAGCTCTGGACAGCTGTTGATGAGAGCCTGGGGGTGAAACTCCAGGCTCCACGGCATACAACGGCATACAACCCACAGGCCAACGGGCTTCGCGAGCGGTTTCATCGCACCATGAAAGCCGCTCTGCGGGCCAGCCTCACGGACGGCGGCTGGGTGGACCGACTCCCATGGGTCATGCTCGGCCTCCGCTCTGCCCCCAAGCAGGACCTCCAGGCCTCTTTTGCGGAGCTAGTTTACGGCCAACCGCTGTGGGTCCCGGGTGAGTTTCTCCCGGTTACCGTGGTCCCCTGGTCTGCTGCCTCACAATGAACTGCGCTCCAGGGCAGCGCTGGCGACTTTGCTCCTATCCCCACTTCTCACCACTGCCTTCCTCCGTCCTACGTCCCCAAGGATCTTCAATCGGCCACCTTTGGCTTCATTCGCCACGATGGCCACCGTACTCCCTTGCAGCCTCCCTACGACGGCCCCTTTCGCGTACTGGAGGCAGGGCCGAAAACCTTTTTGGTGGACAAGGGGGGGAAGTCGGAGCGGGTCTCAGTGGACCATCTCAAACCTGCCCATTTGGACCTGGACAGGCTGGTTGAGCTGGCCGTGCCCCCGCGGCATGGTCGCCCCCCCTGCCGGGCCCCGGCCCTCTGACCCACCTGTGCGCACCCCGAGCCCTCGCCCCTGTTGGACGGGCCATGTCCCCCGTCCCTGCCCCTTCACACGAGAAGTTGTTTTGGACGCCCGGTCTGCCCCCCCCCCACCCTGTGGACCCTTTCAGTTTTGACTGTTCGGCTGTTTAGTTTTCGTGTTTTCAGTTCTAGTGAATTCTGGGGGGGGCCTGTTGTGGTGACCCACTTGGGACACAGACATTCACTGGACACTGTGAGATGGAGTTACGGCTCCTTTAAGACAAGTTGGGAGGGGGAGTTTTGAATGTACCGGTTCTGATTTGTGATGTCATTACTATTACTGTTGCAAGCCTCACTACTGCCGCTGTATCACTGTTCATGTTGGGGTGTAAACGCCTCGTTATTACTCACTCCTTGTCTTGTTAACATACTGGAAGTTTACAGGACAGCAAAAATAAAGGACTCACCTTCAAAATAAACTACACTAAATATCTTCCTGAAGTCAGTGATTAAAGTGACTACTGTGGCATTGCATCCTCACAGCTTGTCCACGGTGAAACCAGCTTACAAAAGCATATATCATCTAATATATATAAAGATGATATAATTCACAGTATATATTGCGAACCAAGCATTTGCGTGTAGATATGGGCAGTATTTATTCAGTTTGGGAAATCGAACATAGTCTATAAAGACTGGGATGGGAGTAGGTCTCAAAAACCTTTCCGTTAGTGTCCCAAAGTGTTTTGAACTATACAGAGGGAGTAGGGAATCAGGGAAGGATTTGACTATATAGTCCTCTACATTGAACTACTAGAGAGGGAGTAGGGAATGAGGGAAGGATTTCACTATATAGTCCTCTACATTGAACTACTAGAGAGGGAGTAGGGAATCAGGGAAGGGTTTCACTATATAGTCCTCTACATTGAACTACTAGAGAGGGAATAGGAAGGAGGGAAGGATTTCACTATATAGTCCTCTACATTGAACTACTAGAGAGGGAGTAGGGAATGAGGGAATGATGGAAGGATTGAGGACACAGCCTGACACTGGGACCATTGAACCCTAACCCTGGCACAAGAGGATGGATGATGACCGCTCTACGGGTTGCCACGGTTACAGACGGGAGCAGGGAGCTGTGTCTTTCGGAGGCGTGTGTGACGCTGGCGGGGAGGATGGTGGAGGCCATGGACCGCCAGGCGGACCCCTGCCAGGACTTCTACCAGTACGCCTGCGGGGGCTGGACCCGCAAGAACCCCCTCCCGGATGGCCGGTCCCACTGGGACACCTTTGACAGCCTCAGGGAAAATAACCAAGCGCTGCTCAAACACATCCTGGGTACCACACACACACACACACACACACACACACACAACCTTAACCCTAACCCAGCTGCTCCGATTTGCTGATATGTGGTTCATATGCTGTAGAGAACGGGACGTTCAACGGAACCGGTGAAGCAGAGCGGAAGACCCAGTCCTACTACATGTCGTGTCTGAACCAGCCCCGCATAGACCAGCTGGGGTCTCAGCCTCTGATAGACCTCATCACCAAGGTGACCCCTGACCCCTAACTCCTAAACACTAGCCAGTAACCCCTAACTCCTAACCACTAACCCCTGACCACTAACCCCTCACCACTAACCCCTTACCCCTGCCTTCTGACTCCTAACCGCTGACACCTAACCCCTGATCCCTGACCCCTAACCCCTGACCCCTAATCCCTATGTGATCTTTTAATGTGTCTCTCTTGTTGCCCATCTGTCTGTGTGTCTGTCCGTGTGTCTGTGTGTCTGTCTTCCTCTCTGTTTGTCTGCCTGTCTAGCGGCCTGCCTTGCTGTCTGTTTGTTGTCTGTGTGTGTGTGTGTCATTTCATTGTGTGTATGTGTGTGTCTCTTCCTGTCTGTGTCTCTTTGCCTGTGAGTCCGCCTGTCTGTAAGTCTGCCTGTCTGTGTGTCTACCTGTCTGTGTGTCTGCCTGTCTGTGTGTCTGCCTGTCTGTGTGTAGGTTGGCGGCTGGAACATAACTGGTGAGTGGGAGAAGGACAACTTCATGGATGTTCTGAAGCTGCTGTCAGGACCTTACAAAGCACAGCCCTTCTTCTCCCTGGGAGTCAGCACTGACCCAAAGAACTCCAACAGCAACATCATCCAGGTAGAGGAGAGGAGAGAGGGGAGGGGAGAGGAGAGGAGAGGAGAGGAGAGGAGAGGAGAGGAGAGGAGAGGAGAGGAGAGGAGAGGAGAGGAGAGGAGAGGAGAGGAGAGGAGAGGAGAGGAGAGGAGAGGAGAGGAGAGGAGAGAGATGAGGAGAGAGGAGATAAGAGAGAGGAGAGAGAGGAGAGGAGAGAAGAGAGGAGGGGAGAGGACAGGAGAAACTGGGAGCTAAAATGTGGAGCATTGCGGAGGGGACGATTTTGAATGGCAGTTTGGTTTACAAGCAGATGCTTTTCTCTGTTGCCCTGATGGCAACAGAGAACATTCACTTGCAAGAACATATCTCGAAGAAGCATAAATGCTTGCTGCTTTCCAGAGGATTGGTTGGTTGCGGAAATAATGAATATGTCTTTGTAGAACCATGCTGTTCATGCTGTTTCTGTCTTATACCTTGAGGCTGGGAAATTAAGAACTCAAAACAAGAGTGATAAAAACAACAGAGGATGAAAGGACGGACCAAAAAAGAATTGAACTTGCGGAGAAAGTGAATTCTCTGTTGCCCCCGCTTCACAATAGTATCAGTATTCACATCAAATTTCAGATGATCATCATCACAGTAGAAGACCAGGTATTCAGGTCCAGGTATTATATTAAGAGAATAGGGTGAAGGATGGTGGACGCTAAGCTGGTCTGTCTGTTTACCCATTTTCTGCCTGGTAACAATATCACTGGTAGAAGAGAGAGACTCTAAGGAGAAAGATATTTTCAGAAGAATGATGGTGTTAGGAGAGGAGGACAGGAGAGGAGAGAAGAGATGAGAGAAGGATGACAGGAGAGGAGAGGAGAGGAAAGAAGAGGGGAGATGAGAGGATAGGAGCAGAGAAGAGAGGGGGAGGAGAGAGGAGAAGAGGGGAGATGAGAGGATAGGAGCAGAGAAGAGAGGGGGAGGAGAGGAGAAGAGGAGAAGAGGGGAGAGGGGAGTTTAGGGGAGAAGAGAGGAAGAGGAGAGGGGAGTTTAGGAGAGTGGAGAGGAAGGGGAGAGGGGAGAGGAGAGTTTAAGAGGAGAGAGGATGAACAAGGAGAGGAGGAGGAGAAGAGGGGAGGAGAGAGGAGGACAGGGGATTACTATAATCTCTTCTATGGGTATTTTCTTTCAGGTGGAACAGTCTGGTATTTTCCTCCCGTCCAGAGACTACTACCTTAATAAGACAGCCAATCAGAAGGTGAGGAATACTACATTATCATTATGTCTATGTGTATGGATGTGTCACAAATCACTCCCTTCTCAGCACTACACAATGGCAAACTCACTATATAGTGGACTATATAGTGAGTTTGCCATTGTGTAGTGCTGTCCAAATGTATAGTTAGAATGTTTATCCCATTGTATCCCACAATGCATTGTGAAAAGTAGCGTACAACCGATGGTCACTAACAGAGCATATATCCCATCATGCATTGCTCTGAAAGAAAGACGGCAGATGGACAAGAAGTGATGTCCGCCGATGAAAATCTGACACTATTAATTATTAGACAGAAATGACGTCATTAACGTAGACTCCAGTAAAATGGAGTAGGGATTAGGGAATGAGGAAAGGATTTCACTATATAGTCCTCTACATTGAACTCCTTAGAGAGGGAGTAGGGAATCTGGGAAGGATTTCACTATATAGTCCTCTACATTGAACTACTAGAGAGGGAGTAGGGAATGAGGGAAGGATTTCACTATATAGTCCTCTACATTGAACTACTAGAGAGGGAGTAGGGAATGAGGGAAGGATTTCACGATATAGTCCTCTACATTGAACTACTAGAGAGGGAGTAGAGAATGAGGAAAGGATTCTATTATATAGTCCTCTACATTGAACTACTAGAGAGGGAGTAGGGAATCTGGGAAGGATTTCACTATATAGTCCTCTACATTGAACTACTAGAGAGGGAGTAGGGAATGAGGGAAGGATTTCACTATATAGTCCTCTACATTGAACTACTAGAGAGGGAGTAGGGAATGAGGGAAAGATTTCACTGTACAGTTCTCTACATTGAAGTCCCTAGGGATCCAGGGAGAAGTAGGGAATGAGGGAGTGATTTGGGACAGCCTTTATGTACAGTATATGTGTGTGTCCAGGTGTTGGATGCGTACCTGGAGTACATGGTGGAGCTGGGTCTCCTGCTGGGAGGAAGTCGGAACTCCACGGAGCTGCAGATGAGGCAGATCCTGGAGCTGGAGACGGCTCTGGCCAACATCACGGTGCCTCAGGACCAGCGGCGAGACGAGGAGAAAATGTACCATAAGATCACCATCGCTGAGCTACAGGTCCACGATAACCCCTATGCCCTACTCTCTACTCCTAACTCCTATACTCTGTCCTACTCCTATACTATGTCACACTCCTAACCCCTAACCACTACTCCTAGCTGGGTGTGTTTCTAGTGTGCAGGTTCTAGATGTTGTGGTTCTGGTGTGCAGGTTCTAGCTGGTTGTGGTTGTGGTTTGCATGTTCTAGATGTTGTGGTTCTGTGGTTCTGGTTTGCAGGTTCTAGCTGGTTCTGGTTCTGGTGTGCAGGTTCTAGCTGGTTGTGGTTATGGTGTACAGGTTCTAGATGTTGTGGTTCTGGTGTGCAGGTTCTAGCTGGTGGTGGTTCTAGTGTGCAGGTTCTAGATGTTGTGGTTCTAGTGTGCAGGTTTTAGATGTGGTTCTGGTGTGCAGGTTCTAGCCCCGGCGGTGGACTGGTTGGACCTTCTGTCCTCGTCTCTCTCTCCTCTGGAGCTGAACGACAGCGAGCCGGTGGTGCTCTACACCAGAGAGTACCTGGTCCAGATGTCACAACTGATCAACCGCACTGACCGCAGGTACACACACACACACACACACACACACAATCCCTCACGCACGCGCACACACAATTCAACACGCATACCACACTACCGTGTCTCTACTCTATCTCCCGCTATAACTCCCTCTCTATCTCTCTACCTCTCTCTCTCTATCTCTCTACCTCTCTCTCTCCAGTCTGCTGAATAACTATATGATTTGGACGTTGGTGCAGAAGGCCGTGGCCAGCCTGGACCAACGGTTTGAGGACGCCCAGGACAAACTGCTGGAGAGTCTGTATGGAACCAAGAAGGTACACCTAGCACGCCTCGCCTAGCAGGACTAGCATTACCTAGCATGCCTAGCCTAGCATGACTAGTATAACATAACACCACAGTTAGCCTAGTACGACTAGCATTACCTATCATGCCTGGCTTGGCAGGACTAGAATTACCTAGCACAACAAGCCGAGCATGACCAACATTACCACTGGCCTAGCATGACTAGGCCAGTGGCCTAGATCTAGTAGTTCTATGTAGAGGACTATATAGTGAAATCCTTCCCTCATTCCCTACTCCCTCTCTAGTAGTTCAATGTAGAGGCCTATATAGTGAAATCCTTCCCTTATTCCATACTCTCTACTTCCTATCTAGTAGTTTAAAAACACTACTGGTGTCTCTGTTAATGACGTCATTTCTGTCTCATAATTAAACGTGTCAGATCTTCGTCGGTGGACGTCGCTTCTGGTCCGTCTGCTGTTTTTCTTTCAGCGCAATGCATGATGGGATATATGCTCGGTTAGTGACCATCGGTTGTACACTGGGAGATACATTGAGTGCACTATATAGGAGATAATAATTATCACGATACGTTCAGACAGCACTACAAAATGGAGAACTCACGATATAACGAGTAGGGAGTGATTTCGCACACCGCTAATATTACAATAGCAGGCTGGGAAGCGGAAGTAGTTGAATGATCCCCTGCTACTGCACCAGAATGTAAAGTTTTATAAAATGATACATACTAAAGGCCCAGTGTGGAAGGCCCACGGTCCCCATTCAAAAAGTACAACCCCTCATATTTTCTAGATCAGCGTTTCTCAACCGTTGCTGTCACCGCACCCTTAAGAAAAGATAAGAAGAAAATCTGAAGTCACCCCAGTCTAGTCATGGTGACCATGGTTTTAGCCGATAGGATGTTAATGTTTGGGCAGTTTAATATAATCTTTCGACCGTTATTTTAACACTTTTGTTTGCATTTAGGTTTCATTGACTAAGTGAATTTAAAGCAATTAGTTAATTCTATATTTTTTGGTGACAATAAAGTGACTGATGGATGTGATATGTGCATGTGTTGAATTGTGCAAAAAACACATACATTTAAAAAGCGATATATGATTATATATCATATATCTGTATGATATATGATTACATGTTGTATTTCCGTATGATATATGATTATGAATATAATATGTCTGTATGAGATGCTTATCGTGTGTGTTGTAGTCTTGTACGCCGCGCTGGCAGACGTGCATCGAGAACACTGACGACACCATGGGCTTCGCCCTGGGAGCGCTGTTCGTCAAGGAGGCCTTCGACAAGAACAGCAAAGGAATCGTACGTCCGTGTTCACTGCTTGGTAGAAACTAGTCACTGGGGTGTTCTGTGTTCACCCAACGTTTGTCCCTCTGTCTCTCTCTCTCTCTCTCTCTCTCTCTCTCTCTCTCTCTCTCTCTCTCTCTCTCTCTCTCTCTCTCTCTCTCTCTCTCTCTCTCTCTCTCTCTCTCTCCCCACCTGTCACTAATTGTCTCTATGTCTCTCTGTCTCTAACTGTATCTATACTGTGTGTCTCTTTCTCTCTCTCCATGTCTCTCTCCCTCGGTCTCTCTCTGTCTCTCTGCCTCTCCCTCTACCTCTAACTGTATCTCTGTCTCTCTGTCTCTCTCTCTAACTGTGTCTCTGTGTTGCTCTCTCTGTGTCTCTCCCTCTGTCTCTAACTGTATCTCTTTGTCTCTTCTCTCTCTCCATGTCTCTCCCACTCTCTATCTGTACCTTGCCATATTTATCTCTAACTGTATCTCTCTCTTTAAGTGTATCTCTTTCTTTTTTCTATCTCTCTCTCTCTTACTGTATCTCTTTGTCTCTCTCCCAGGCAGAGCAGATGATAAATGAGATCCGGTCTGCGTTCAAAGAATCTCTGGATCAGCTGAGCTGGATGGACCCCGAGACAAGACAGGCAGCTAAAGACAAGGTAGACAGACAGGCAGCTAAAGACAAGGTAGACAGACAGGCAGTTAAAGACAAGGTAGACAGACAGGCAGCTAAAGACAAGGTAGACAGACTGGTCAACAGACAGGTAGACAGACAGGCAGCTAAAGACAAGGTAGATAGACAGGCAGCCATATACAAGGTAGACAGGCTGGTCAACAGACAGGTAGACAGACAGGCAGCTAAAGACAAGGTAGACAGACAGGCAGCTAAAGACAAGGTAGACAGACAAGCAGCCATATATACAAGGTAGACAGACTGGTAGACAGACAGGCAGCTAAAGACAAGGTAGACAGACAGGCAGCCATATATTCAAGGTAGACAGACTGGTCAACAGACAGGTAGACAGACAGGCAGCTAAAGACAAGGTAGACAGACAGGCAGCCATATATACAAGGTAGACAGACTGGTAGACAGACAGGCAGCTAAAGACAAGACAGACAGACAAGTAGACAGACAGACAGCAAAAAATAAGGAAGACAAATACGAAGGCAGACAGGTAGCTTGTTAGCATGTGTGATTGTAGACGTGAATGGTGATTGGACACCAATCACGTCACCATTGGACTTCTGTCCAATCACCAATCTCTTGTGTGTTGGCAGGCAGATTGCCATCTACGATACATTGTTAGCATGTAGTCAGCATGTAGTTAAGCATGTTGCTGGCGTATTGTTAGCATATTATTAGCAAGTTGTGTGTGTTTGCAGGCGGACGCCATCTACGATATGATCGGCTTCCCAGACTTCATACTGGACCCCAAGGAGCTTGACGACGTCTATGACGGGGTGATGAAACATTTTCCTATATCCTAATATAATTAGATATCATAACAGAATAAAAGTCCTTATAGTCCTCATAGTCCACTTACCATTAGTTGATCAGAATAGTGCACCAAGTGTCCTCAGTTGTTTAGTTGCAGAAAAAGTAAAACAATTAAAAATGAAGTGAAAAACAACAGTTGCAACCAAGTCCATCTATGGTCACAACAAGCCCTGATTGAACCCTGATTGGACCTTGATTTGACCCTGATTCAACCCTGATTTGACCCTGAATTGACCATAATTTGACCCTGATTTGACCTTGATTCAACCCACATTGAACGCTGGTTTAATCATGATTTAACCATGATTTATGGGGCGGCAGTAGCTCAGTAAGTTGGGACTCGGCTTGGGAACCAGAGGGTCACCGGTTCAAGTCCCGAAACTGACTCATAAAGTGGATTAAAAATGCTCCAGATTTAAGATTTAACCCTCCCAGACACAACTGTTAACATTAACCTCTCCAAACATCCATACGCACGAAAGAGCCACAAATCTTATATATAACATATGAATCATGGGAACAGATGTTATGATGTGTTGTATTGTTATTTATATTGTTGTTATATTGTACTATAATGTTTTATATTGATATATTATTATATGATGTTATTCCATTACTTGGTCGTAACTAACTGTTATAATGTGCTTTTTAGTATTTTTTGGGGTATTTTTTTGTATTGGGATATTATTATAATTTTATACTGTTTTATGTTGTTTTTATAATATTGTCTTACAGTACGAGGTCGGGGAAGACAGCTTTTTCAACAACATGTTTAACTTCTACAACTTCTCGTCCAGAGGGATGTCAGAACAGCTGAGAAAGAGACCCAACAGAGACCAGTAAACATACACACACTACTACAACACAGACCACACACTCTCACACACACACACACACACACACACACACACACACACACACACACACACACACACACACATACCCTCCAATTTGATATGATTAAGCAGGCATGCTCCAGGTGTATGAGGGGGCGTGTCTTGTGTGCAGGTGGAGTATGACTCCGCCCACGGTCAACGCCTACTACATGGCCACCAAGAACGGAATCGTGTTCCCAGCTGGGATCCTGCAGGCGCCCTTCTACTCCCACGACCACCCCAAGTCAGTCTGATCACCTGTCCGTCTGCCTCGCTGTTTTTCTGCCTCTCTGTCTGTCTTGTTTATCTGTATGGCTGCCTCTCTGTCTGTCCTTGTGTCTGTCTGGCTGCCTCTCTGTCTGTCCTCGTGTCTGTCTGGCTGCCTCTGTCTGTCTGTCTGCCTCTCTGTTGGTCTGTCTGGCTGCCTCTGTCTGTCTGCCTCTCTGTTGGTCTGTCTGGCTGCCTCTGTCTGTCTGCCTCTCTGTTGGTCTGTCTGTCTGTCTGTCTGTCTGTCTGTCTGTCTGTCTGTCTCTCTCTCTGGCTGCCTCTCTGTATGTCTTTCTGTATGCGTGTCCAACCACCTGTCTGTCTGCCTCTCTGTTTATTAATCAATATTATCTGTTCTTCAATGTGTGTGTGTAGGGCGTTCAACTTTGGAGGGATCGGCGTTGTGATGGGCCATGAGCTCACTCATGCCTTCGACGACCAGGGTGAGGTCACTTCCTGTCATCTCAAATACCTCTATAAGACACATACTGTTTCCCTGTCTTTATCTCTCTCTCTCTCTCTCTCTCTCTCTCTCTCTCTCTCTCTCTCTCTCTCTCTCTCTCTCTCTCTCTCTCTCTCTCTCTCTCTCTCTCTCTCTCTCTCTCGCTCTCTCTCTCTTTTTCTCTCTCTCTCTCGCTCTCTCTCTCTCTCTCTCTCTCTCTCTCTCTCTCTCTCTCTCTCTCTCTCTCTCTCTCTCTCTCTCTCTCTCTCTCTCTCGCTCTCCCTCTCGCTCTTGCTCTCTCTGTGTGTGTGTGTCTCCCTGTCTCTGGTCTCCAGGCAGAGAGTACGATAAGGAGGGCAACATGCGTTCGTGGTGGCAGAATGCGTCCCTGCAGCTGTTCCAGCAGCGTACCGAGTGCATGGTGCAGCAGTACGGCCACTACGCCGTCAACGGGGAGCCCGTCAACGGCAGGCAGACACTGGGGGAGAACATCGCGGACAACGGAGGGCTGAAGGCCGCTTATAACGTATATTATAATACTAGAATACTATTATATATATATATATATATATACTGTATATATATATATATATATTATAAACTACCATGACAATAATACTGTACTTGAATACTGATATTATACTCTATACTCAGAAAAACTATACTAGTATACAATACCACATATACTCAATAATATTATACTAGTATACAATACCACGACAACACTGTACTAGTATACAATATCACGACAACACTGTTCTAGTATACAATACTACACTCTACTCGACAATACTTAACTAGTATACAATACCAAACTGTACTCAGTAATACTAAGCTAGTATCTACGAGTAGATACTAGTATACAATACCACACTATACTTAACCAGAATATACTAGTATACAATACCACACTATACTCAATAATACTATGCTAGTATACAATACCACACTGTACTCAATAATACTATACTAGTATACAATACCACAATAAAACTATACTAGTATACAATACCACAATATACTCAATAATACTATACAAGTATACAATACCACACAATACTCAATAATACTATACTAGTATACAATACCACACTGTACTCAATAATACTATACTAGTATACAATACCACAATAAAACTATACTAGTATACAATACCACAATATACTCAATAATACTATACTAGTATACAATACCACACTATACTCAATAATACTATACTAGTATACAATACCACACTACTCAATAATACTATGCTAGTATATAATACCACACTAATACTGTACTAGTATACAATACCACACTATATTCAATATTTTATAATATAATAATACTATTCTATATGATACTATATATAATAGTATACTATGTAGTACTATATAGTACTATATATAATACCATACTATGTGATGCGTTATATAATATGTTCCTATGTAGAAGTATATATAATACCATTCTATGTCAAACTATATATGATATTATACCATGTAGTACGATCTATATTTGATCTGTCATCATGTGTCTCCAGGCCTACCGGTCGTGGGTTGGACTCAATGGAGACGAGAAGAGGCTTCCAGCTGTTAACCTGACTAACGACCAGCTGTTCTTCCTAGGGTTCGCTCAGGTAGTCTCCCTCTCCCCCCCCTCTCTCTCTCTCCCTCTCCCCTTTCTCCCCCTCTCTATCCCCCTCTCTCCCCTTCTCTCTTCCTCTTCCTCTCTCTCTCTCTCCCCTCCCCCCCCTCTCTCCCTCAATCTCTCTCCCGCCTCTCTCTCGTGATGGTTTCGAGGTGTTCCTCCAGGTGTACTGATGGTTTCGAGGTGTTCCTCCAGGTGTACTGATGGTTTCGAGGTGTTCCTCCAGGTGTACTGATGGTTTTGAGGTGTTCCTCCAGGTGTACTGATGGTTTCGAGGTGTTCCTCCAGGTGTACTGATGGTTTCGAGGTGTTCCTCCAGGTGTACTGATGGTTTCGAGGTGTTCCTCCAGGTGTACTGATGGTTTCGAGGTGTTCCTCCAGGTGTACTGATGGTTTCGAGGTGTTCCTCCAGGTGTACTGATGGTTTCGAGGTGTTCCTCCAGGTGTACTGATGGTTTCGAGGTGTTCCTCCAGGTGTACTGATGGTTTCAAGGTGTTCCTCCAGGTGTACTGATGGTTTCGAGGTGTTCCTCCAGGTGTACTGATGGTTTCAAGGTGTTCCTCCAGGTGTACTGATGGTTTCGAGGTGTTCCTCCAGGTGTACTGATGGTTTCGAGGTGTTCCTCCAGGTGTGGTGCTCGGTGAGAACCCCGGAGAGTGCTCATGAAGGCCTGGTGACGGACAGCCACAGCCCCCCTCGGTACCGGGTGGTCGGCACGCTGTCCAACTCACAGGACTTCGCTCATCACTTCAAGTGTCCGGTCGGGTCGCCCATGAACTCCGGGAACCGCTGTGAGGTCTGGTAGGACACCCCCCCACCCCCCCCCCCCCGGAAAGCAGACAGACGGCACCCCGGTGTGACGGAGAGAGTGTGTCCTATAGCCCCGGCAGACGTGAACAGAAGGAGGAGGAGTCTGTTTCTTTGTGGACTCCTATTAGAAGAGCGACATGGACTCAATTTTGTTCTAGATGTGTTTGTTTGTGTTTCTGTTTTTGGGGTTGTGTGTCTTCTGTAGGTTCAGGCGCTCTGGCCTATCCTAGATATCTTCTCTCCTCTTGAGCTCACATATTTTCTCCGTGAATATTGAAGTCGTGTCCTTCGTAGCGAGGCTATCGTACCGTCAACATCATTGTGAAGATGAAGAGGCTGCTGGCGCCACAGTTACCTAGCAACAGGAGTAAAGATGCTATTGCCAGTTACCTAGCAACAGGAATAAAGATGCTAGCACCAGTTACCTAGCAACAGGAGTAAAGATGGCTGATGCTAAATATTGAATGTCCCAAGCGGTCGGATCATTTTATCTGAGGAAATCAACATCTGTGTTAAGTGTCTGGTAAGTTATTCTTCTCTACAGCCACCATCAGCTGGAGGTCCTGTTGTAAACATCTAGTTTGATCTGGTAAAATAGAGAAAGATTGTCAGGTAAGTTAGTCTACGGGTCACCATCACGTGAAGGTCCTCTATTCTAAGCTTTAAATAATATGGAAATATGAAAATATGTGTGTCAATATAAAATAAATAATGAAGTGATGTTGAAACAGATTCAACATAGAGGACACTGAAGCGATGTTGAACTGGTTCAATATAGAAGACATAGTGAAGTCATGTTGAACTGGTTCAATATAGAAGACATAGTGAAGTCATGTTGAACTGGTTCAATATAGAAGACATAGTGAAGTCATGTTGAAACTGGTTCAATATAGAAGACATAGTGAAGTCATGTTGAAACTGGTTCAATATAGAAGACATAGTGAAGTCATGTTGAAACTGGTTCAATATAGAAGGCATAGTGAGGTCATGTTGAAACTGGTTCAATATAGAAGACATAGTGAAGTCAAGTTGAAACTGGTTCAATATAGAAGGCATAGTGAGGTCATGTTGAAACTGGTTCAATATAGAGGACAAATTGAAGTGATCATACACTGACACTGGAAACTGGTTTTGCCAAAGATTAAAATGTTTATGTGATACGAAAGACAGTTATGTTACAGTGTGTGTGCGTGTGTGTTTGTTAACCATTTTAAAGATCTAAATCAAAATCATACTTTTTAACGCCCTTCTTTCTTTTCACTCATGCTTAAATCCCAGCCACCCCAAATAGTAAATAAAATAAAATGAAAATATAATAAATAAACTATTAACATCAAAATATAAAAATATAATAAATATATATTGACGCAATAGCGAATACCTCCGCCACAGCAAACAGTCGAAACTGTTATCTTTGTTATCTGGCTAACAGACAAACAGACACATATACAAACCGGGGTGAAAACATAACCTCTGTCCTATATTCGATGTAATAAAAGCTTCTCGCAGCACACACCGCCGTCCACAATGACAGATAGTAGTCATAATAATATATTGTATAATAAAATAATGTTTTTATAACACTCATCGTAATGATTACATCACTCGTCATGTGGAGTGAACTGACTCATGGTTTGAGTCTATGACTCGTTTGTGGGTACTTTAGCGCCCCCCTGTGGGCAAAGGGGCGCTCAACACTTACTGAAATGTGCCCTGTGTCAATCATTTATATTGCTTACGATCCCTATCATACTTGTATTTAATGTCCACACAGCTATATAAATAGAGCTGTCCCATTTGTTTACCTTTTTGGCCAGTGGTTATATTCTAGTTTTTATATTTGACGAACATTTCGGAATTTATTTTTAATTTTTTTTATTTTCATAAACATCATCAACTTTTATCCAGACGGACCTTATGGATTCCAAGAGGCAAACATTTTCAGCATGTCAAAATAGCCCTATATCCGAAATGTCTGATTTCGTCCAATGTCGGGGGGCGAGCTGAGTGTTTAACTTTGACCACAAATGACAGCGCCCCCTATGGGCGAAGTGGTAGAAAACTGTTTTTCTTTTGCGCCATCAGCGGATGAGCTATAGGCGTAATCAACCCCCCCCCCCCCTCTCTCTCTCTCTCTCTCTCTCTCTCTCTCTCTCTCTCTCTCTCTCTCTCTCTCTCTCTCTCTCTCTCTCTCTCTCTCTCTCCTTACAAATACATGATATTGTGTGTAGGGTGTTGCTCAAGGGCACTCAAGCAGAGCAGGACTCAAGAGTTTGTAGAGTTTTTATTGATTATTTAGCTCCTTCAACAATAGGCTAAAAGCAGCAGGATGTTGCCATGACATCAAGGACACCACTGTAGACACACACACACACAAACACACACGCACACACACACACGCACACAATGTCTAGACATTCTTGTGAGGGAAGGCGGCATACAACAGCCAGCCAGTAGAGTAGCAGGTTCCTAAAACACAGATATAGGTTTATAGTTAATAGAGATATAAGTTTATAGTTAGTAGAGATATAGGTTTATAGTTAATAGAGATATAGGTATATAGTTAATAGAGATATAGGTATATAGTTAACAGAGATATAGGTATATAGTTAATAGAGATATAGGTATATAGTTAACAGAGATATAGGTATATAGTTAATAGAGATATAGGTATATAGTTAATAGAGATATAGGTTTATAGTTAATAGAGATATAGGTATATAGTTAATAGAGATATAGGTTTATAGTTAATAGAGATATAAGTTTATAGTTAATAGAGATATAGAGGTATAGTTAATAGAGATATAGGTATATAGTTAATAGAGATATAGGTTCATAGTTAATAGAGATATAGGTTTATAGTTAACAGAGATATAGGTATATAGTTAATAGAGATATATGTATATAGTTAATAGAGATATAGGTATATAGTTAACAGAGATATATGTGTAGTTAATAGAGATATAGGTTTATAGTTAATAGAGATATAGGTATATAGTTAATAGAGATATAGGTATATAGTTAATAGAGATATAGGTTTATAGTTAATAGAGATATAGATTTAGAGCTAATAGAGATATAGGTATACAGTTAATAGAGATATAGGTTTATAGTAAATAGAGATATATGTATATAGTTAATCGAGTTATAGGTATATAGTTAATAGCAATATAGGTATATAGTTAATAGAGATATAGTTAATAGAGATATAGTTGGATATAGTTAAAATATATATAGCTGTATAAAGTTAATAGAGATATAGTT
>CM050999.1:12180464-12187964 GCA_027704905.1 Muraenolepis orangiensis
ACTGTTTCTATACTGTTGCACTCTATTATACTGTCACACTCTACTGTTACTTCTACTGAAGGTTTTTTATTGCCATTTGCAACATGTTCTATGGCATGCTTACTCCCCATTCTCTCCCGCAGTATGAATTTCCTACGACACTATGCTAAACTATACAACACTCTACTCTACTGTTACACTCTAGTGTTACACTCTACTCTACTGTTAATCTACTTTTACACTCTACTCTACTGTTACACTTTACTATACTGTTACACTCTACTGTTATACTCCACTCTACTCTTAAACTCGACTTTTACTCTACTGTTTCTTTCTACTTTACAGTTAAACTATACCCTACTGTTACACTGTACTCTACTATACTGTTACATTACATTACATTACAGTCATTTAGTGTGTTCATCAAAGGTAGATAATAGAACTACTGGTCACCAGAAGTCAAAAGTGCATTTCATTCCTAACACGTCTCTATGAATTGAACCAGGGAAAAGTGCAATAAGTTGGAAAACAATATAACAATATCTCACATAACTAACAAGTAAACAATCTACTTAGTAAGACAATGCTAGTGTGCTAGTAAAAAGAATCAAAGAGGATGTGCTAGATGAACACGGGCTAGGTGTTACTCTACTGTTACACTGTACTCTACTGTTACACTCTACTGTTACACTCTACCCTACGTCTGTCCAAGACGTCAGGTCAACTCTGATTGGTCAAGTCAAGTCACCTTGACTGTGGTTGTGTTGTTGTCCTGCAGGCCTCAGAGAAGTCAAAACTGCTGTTTCTGTTGGAAGCTGTTTCCCTCCGACCTGCAGGTAAACATCTGTATCAGTATAAGATCAATAACATCGGTATCAGTAGAACATCAATAAACCTCTGTATCAGTATAACATCGAAAAACATCTGTATCAGTATAAAGTAAAACCAATGTAAAGTAACATGCAATACATGTAAACCAGTGTAAAGTAACATGTTATATGTGTAAACCAGTGTAAAGTTACATGTTAGACATGTAAACCAGTAAAGTTACATGTTAGACATGTAAACCAGTGTAAAGTAACATGTAATACATGTAAACCAGTGAAGTTACATGTTAGACTTGTAAACCAGTGTAAAGTTACATGTTAGACTTGTAAACCAGTGTAAAGAAACATGGTTAACATGTAAACCAGTGTAAAGTAACATGTTATACACGTAACCAGGGTAAAGTAAGGTGTGCTTGGTTCCAGGACCTGCAAGAGGAGCTGTCTAAGGAGTGGCCATCACTCCTGAAGTCCAAGTCAGCCTACAGCTTCTGGTAGAGTCCACATTCGTCATCCCCACCCACATCAGTTATCCCCCCCCCCCCCCCCCCACACACACACACACCAGTCATCCCCTCCCACATCAGTCATCCCCCGCTGACATAAGTAATCCCCACCCACATCAGTCCTCCCCACACACATCAGTCCAGACATTGAAATGTGTGTGTGTGTGTGTGTGTGCAGGAAAATGGAGTGGCTGAAGCACGGTGTGTGTGCAGCGTGTGTCGAAGGGCTGAACTCTCCTCATCAATACTTCTCCCTCTGCCTCAAACTACGACAGCAGTTAAACATCACACGGTATACACACACACACACACACACACACACACAGTGTGCACCTATATATGGGCACATATAATGATAGTGTGAACATGTGTGTGTGTGTGTGTGTGCGTGTAGGATTCTGTCAGAGGCGAACGTGGTTCCCTCTTGTGATCGCCCCTATAAGGTATCACTCATCATTATGAATATTTAGTTGTATTCCAAATTTGTTTGATATGCACTTACATATGTATAGTACCAGTATTAATGAATGAAATCTAAATTGTGTGTAGCTTGCTGAACTCCAGGAGGTCCTGACTCCATTTTTAGGAGAACGCCATGAGATCCAGTGTATCACAGATGACGAGGTAGCTCTCTATCCCTCTTTCTGTCTGCCTCTCTCTCTCTCTCTTAGTCTGTCCATCTCTCTCTCTATGTCTGTTTCTGTCAGTCTGTCTGCCTGCGTCTCCCTCTGTGTTTGTCTCTGGCAGGCTTGCTTCTGTATGTGGTGATCAAGGGAGGTCTGCTTCTTGATGTTCTGTATGTGCTGTTCCAGGGCAAGGAGCTCTGGTTTCAGATCAAGATTGCTCTGTCTCGGAACCTCACCCTGGGCTGTCCGAAGGACCTCGAGGCTGGCCTCCAGGACCCGACTGCTGAGTGGCATCCCCCCCCCTCTCCTGGGCATCCCTGCTCTCCGGAGGCCCCCATCTACCTGATACCCATAGACCGTCAGAAGCCCCTTCACCCCTGTGACTGAGGCCCAGGGACGTGCACAGACATGTTCGGGGCAGGAGCTCAAGTGTGAAAAAGGGCACTTCCCATAATCATTTATAAGAAAATGTTTTAAAACAAATACTTAAGCCAAGCAATAGAATACTGAATTGCCTGAATACAGTAATGATCCAATACATTATTATTATTATTATTACTACTTACCGCACACATAACATAAAATAACTGCTGTTGACAAGGACTTAGTTTCAGTGTAACTACTATTCCCTCCTTTCACATATGAGGGTGGGTCGCTGTATCATGTAATGATTAAGATCTATCAGCATACAACAAACTAGTACAATTAATAGTTATTAAATGAGAAGCCAACAATCAAAACTATGAAGTTACTGTTTAAGGCAGGACATTACAGGCAAAAAGATCGTTTTTTCATGTACTTGTAAATGTTGTTATTTTAGTCTATTTTGCTTCTATGTTTTCTTTAACTCTAATGGAAATAAAACTTCCAAAAAACTAAATGGTGTTCGTTTTCCTACCCTGTCTGAATTCATCTATAGATTGAAAGCTAATCTGCATATTTAAACATAACATTTCAGGGGAAAATACTGACTTGACGTAAGTAACTGTGGGGAAGTTGTGAGGTGATATGTTTAGTCTTTTCACCTGCAATGCCTTGGTAAATGCATGCAAATTAGCGCATTTTAATTAGGCCTAGTTAACGCCTAATTTGCATATCATCTTGACAGTCTAATCTCCCGACCTGATATTTTTATATTTTATTCAATCAATATATTTTTTGGAAAGGGAGACTGTGCGCAAACAGGAGTAGATATTAATTGATTTTAAAAAATAAAATACAAAAGCATCCCATAAAAAGGGCACTTTCTCTGGAGGAAGAAAAAGGGCAGGGGCTCAAGCCCACTTGATGTCTATGTGTGCACGTGCCTGCTGAGCCCCCTGTGCTACCGTGCTTCACCCTAGACGACACCGCGCTCCACCCTAGACGACACCGCGCTCCACCCTAGACGACACCGCGCTCCACCCTAGACGACACAGCGCTCCACCCTGGACGACATCGCGCTCCACCCTAGACGACACCGCGCTCCACCCTAGAAAAGACCGTGCTCCACCCGAGACAACACCGCGCTCCACCCTAGACAAGACCGTGCTCCACCCTAGATGACACCGTGCTCCACCCGAGACGACACCGCGCTCCACCCTAGACGACACCGTGCTCCACCCGAGACGACACCGCGCTCCACCCTAGACGACAACGCGCTTCACCCTAGACAACACCGCGCTCCACCCTAGACGACAACGCGCTTCACCCAGCGCCAGAGTAGTAATGTGACAATCATTATGTTTATGTCTGCAACATTATTCTACATCTGATAAATAAAAAAATAATTAACTCTGGTCATTCAAGAATATTTGAGGTGTGTGTGTGTGTGTGTGTGTGATAATAAATTATGCAGCACACGGTAACGGTTTACAATTTATTCAGACACTTGCATGTTAAACCAAACATCAAAAGTATGAGAAAAAAATAAGAAATAAAAAAAAAAGATTAATTCTCAGCCAATCAGATGACAACTAGTTTCAGACAGACAGCTCAACCACATTCAGACAGACAGGTAAACACTATCGCTAGGAAATCATAAAAGCACGTCAACCTGGTGCCCCCATTCCCCCTTGGTGGTGGAGGTCTTCCCCCTAGGTGGTGGTGGAGGTCTTCCCCCTAGGTGGTGGAGGGAGGTCTTGCCCCTAGGTGGTGGTGGAGGTCTTCCTCCTAGGTGGTGGTGGAGGTCTTCCCCCTAGGTGGTGGAGGGAGGTCTTGCCCCTAGGTGGTGGTGGAGGTCTTCCTCCTAGGTGGTGGTGGAGTTCTTCCCCCTAGGTGGTGGAGGGAGGTCTTGCCCCTAGGTGGTGGTGGAGGTCTTCCTCCTAGGTGGTGGTGGAGTTCTTCCTCCTAGGTGGTGGAGGGAGGTCTTGCCCCAAGGTGGTGGAGGGAGGCCTTCCCCCAAGGTGGTGGAGGGAGGTCTTGCCCCAAGGTGGTGGAGGGAGGTCTTGCCCCAAGGTGGTGGAGGTCAGCCCTCAGTGGTCCAGGCGTCCCAGGAAGCGGAGGTTGAGGATCTTCAGCTGCCGGTCCAGCTCCATGCGTACGATGCCGTCGTCTCCGTCGATACTCAGCAGAATGCCCGTCGCCTCGCGGTCCTCTCCCAGGATCACCTTCACCTGGGGGGACAGGTAGAGCGATGGGACAGGTAGAGAGACAAGACTGGTGCAGAGACCAGACAGGTGGGGAGACAAGGCAGGTGGAAAGACAAGGCAGGTAGAGACAAGGCAGGTAGAGAGACAAGAAAGATGGAGAGACAAGAAAGATGGAGAGACAAGACCGGTGCAGAGACCAGACAGGTGGGGAGACAAGGCAGGTAGAGACAAGGCAGGTAGAGAGACAAGAAAGATGGAGACAAGACAGGTGGAGAGACAAGATGGGTGGAGAGGCAAGACAGATAGGAAGATAGACAGACATGTTGAGAGAAAAGACAGATGGAGAGACAAGACATGTAGAGAGACAAGACAGGTGGAGAGACAGACAGGTACCTTGTTGTTTTTGGTGGGCGTGACAGGCTCCAGATGTTCGCTACTGATGCTGACGACTTTTTCCGTCTCCTGAATGAACACAGAACACATCCCTCCCTGCACACACACACACACACGTAAGGTGACCAGAATCAATAACGTTTACAGAACTGACATTAGAAGGACGTGTGTGAGTGTGTTACCGTAACACTGCGGACCACCCCCTGCTGGCCTACCAGGTCCAGCAGGGAGTCCTTGACGCGGACCAGGATGTCGGGGGTCACCCAGTCGCTTCCCCCCTGCTCGATATTGGAGCCAGGGGTGTGGGGGTTGTAGGCCCCTGGGGACGGGGCCCCCGGGGTCATGGGGCTGTAGCCTACAGGGCTAGGGCTGGGGCTAGCCTACAAACACACACACACACACAAACACAGTTAACATGCCACCTGTACTAACTCTAGTAAGTTGGTTTATGCCCCAACATTAACTAATGATATGAGGCCTAATGCTGTAGTTTGATATGTTTGATATTCACACCACCCTCCTACAGTGCCTACTGTAGGAGTGTCTGGCTGTCTTGCCTACTACCTCATGCCACCTTCCTACAGTGGGTGTGGCCTACTACCTCATGCCACCTTCCTACAGTGGGTGTGGCCTACTACCTCGTGCCACCTTCCTACAGTGGGTGTGGCCTACTACCTCATGCCACCTTCCTACAGTGGGTGTGGCCTACTACCTCATGCCACCTTCCTACAGGGGGCGTGGTCTACTACCTCATGCCACCTTCCTACAGGGGGCGTGGCCTACTACCTCATGCCACCTTTCTACAGGGGGCGTGGCCTACTACCTCATGCCACCTTCCTACAGGGGGCGGGGCCTACATCCTTAAGACTTTAGGATGTTTGTGTGTATTGCTATATAATATATATAAAAAATGTGTATTGTT
Organism: Muraenolepis orangiensis; assembly: GCA_027704905.1. Lineage (NCBI taxonomy): Eukaryota > Metazoa > Chordata > Actinopteri > Gadiformes > Muraenolepididae > Muraenolepis > Muraenolepis orangiensis. The sequence goes on from CM050999.1 coordinate 12,186,285, forward strand.
ATTTTTAATATCAGGCTGACACAACCTTCAAAGAAAGCGACGGAGAGGAGAGGAGAGAGAAGGAGAGGGTATAGACGGTACCTGGTAGGCCATGGGTGAGGGCGTGGGGTGGTAGCTGGCCGGAGAGTGTGTGTTCTGGTAGCCTACGGGGGACGGCGCCACCTGGTGGTAGCTCTGAGGGGAGGGGCTCGGCTGGTAGGAGCCCTGCGGGGAGGGGGCCGCGTAGGGCGAGTACTGCTCTGTGTTGTACCTACAGACAGAAAGGTTGGAGACAGGCAGGTTAGAGACCGACAGGTCAGACAGACACACAGGTTAGAGAGAGAGGTTAGAGAGACAGGTTAGAGACACATAGGACAGAGAGGTTAGAGAGACAGATTAGAGACACATAGGACAGACAGGTCAGAGACAGACCGGTCAGACAGACACACAGTTTAGAGAGAGGTTAGAGAGACAGGTAGGTGAACTCACATGGCTGGAGTCCCGGGGGTCTGGGGGTTGTACTGGGGGTTGACCTGGGGGGAGGGGACCTCAGGGTATCCCGGCGTCTGGGGGTTGGGGGTCCCCCCGTAACCCTGAGGGGATGGCGACGGCTCGTCTTCGTAGCCAAAGTCGTACTCATCATCGTTCCTGAGGGCAAAACACCTGGTCACTCATATAGTCACGCCAGGCCTACTGTGTAGGCTTACACACGGCCTACCAGGGGACTGTAGGCCGACGCCAGGCCAACCATGGCAGTGTAGGCTGACGCCAGGCCTACCAGGGCAGTGTAGGCTGATGCCAGGCCTACCAGGGCAGTGTAGGCTGACGCCAGGCCTACCAGGGCAGTGTAGGCTGACACCAGGCCTACCAGGGCAGTGTAGGCTGACGCCAGGCCTACCAGGGCAGTGTAGGCTGACACCAGGCCTATCAGAGGACTGTAGGCTGACTGTCTGTGTGACGTACCGCGAGGGAGTGTTGGGGTTGTTGGGGTCCCAGGCTCCACTCTGTCCAGGCGTTCGACTACCATCATGCAGCGGGGTCTGGGAGCCATAGTGAGGAGTGCGGCTTCCTGGGTAGGGTCAAAGGTCAAACGTGTTGTTAGAGACACAGGGGCAATAATGTACCATGTCAACAATTAATTATCTTATTAAAGCTAGAGATAATGTCCGATGTACAAGTTTCATTATCTTATTAAAGCTAGAGATAATATGGACGTCTATTTTATTAAAGCTAGAGATAATGTACCATGTGGACGTCTCATTATCTTATTAAAGCTAGAGATAATGTTCCATGTGGCTGTCTCATTATCTTATTAAAGCTAGAGATAATGTACCATGTAGACATCTCATTAAAGCTAGAGATAATGTACCATATGGCCCTCTCATTATCTTATTAAAGCTAGAGATAATGTACCATATGGCCATCTCATTATCTTATTAAAGCTAGAGATAATGTACCACGTAGACATCTCATTAAAGCTAGAGATAATGTTCCATATGGCCGTCTCATTATCTTATTAAAGCTAGAGATAATGTACCATGTGGACGTCTCATTATCTTATTAAAGCTAGAGATAATGTTCCATGTGGCTGTCTCATTATCTTATTAAAGCTAGAGATAATGTACCATGTAGACATCTCATTAAAGCTAGAGATAATGTACCATATGGCCGTCTCATTATCTTATTAAAGCTAGAGATGTT
>CM050999.1:12192964-12207998 GCA_027704905.1 Muraenolepis orangiensis
CCGTCGATGACCTTGACGATGTCCTTGACGTGGATGTTGTTCTGCTCAGAGTCTAGCGCCACGGCGAAGCGGTTGTCTTTCCGCCGGTTCACGGCTTGGTGGCGCACCGTCATCACCTTACCGTGCATGTTGAGAACCTGGGGGGAGACGACCTATGACCTTCTGCTTGTGTGTGTGCATGCGTGTGTGTCTCCTGTTTCTATTTTAGCCCGCGCGTCTTTTCTAGCCTTAACGATAAAGGGCCAAAATCATCTCACATGATGCTACTCAGCCAATCACATCGCTGCAGTCAGTGAGTGAGTAAGAGAAAGAAAGAAAACGGTGCCTTTACATGAGTCTTACATGTTCATTCTTCTATGACGTTATTCTTAACGTCATTGATGTAATGAAGTTCCGGACCTTTGCTAGAGGGGATTTTCTCAAACTGGACGTCTTTGAAAAGTAATTGAATACCCCTGGTCCCTATAGCCATCCTATATTGGTAGGTAACCTGGGTGTTGACCCTCCATCCACGCTAGATTACCTGGAATGTCTCCCTCTCCAGTCGGACGATGACCCCCACCGTCTGGGGGTCAAGCTGGACCAGCTCGCCCCACTCGTGCTGCCCCCCAGCATCCACCCCCGAGGCTGTCTCCGAACAAAGCTGGAGGTCCCTGGGCAGGACCTTCAACTGGAGGACACACAGATGATATAGACACACAACACACATATAGATACACAATTTTATAGATTACACAATTACACAACAGACATACAATTATATTAAGGTACACAACACAGATAGATACGCAACAGAGATATAAAGATACACAACAGAGATAGATAAACAATCATATAGATACAAAAATATATAGAGATAGACAACACAGATATACAATTATAAAAAAAAGGTACCTAACACAGAGATAAAGAAACACGCAACACAGCAATAGAGATACACACCACAAATATCAATCTATATATATCTATATCGATATATATAGATATATATATCTATATCTATAGATATAGATATATATATACATACATACATACATACATACACACTGTGTTGTGTATCTATATAGATAGACAAACCTTACAACCAGTAAAAACGAGTTACCTAACAACCAGTAAAAACAAGTTACCGAGCGAACAGTAAATATAAGTTAGCAACCGGTTAAAACAAGTTACCTAGAAACCAGTAAACACTCGTTACCTAGAACCCAGTAGAAACGCATTACTTGGTAACCAGGTACCTAGTAGAAACACTGTACCTCGTGCATGGTGAGGTCGGAGAACAGGATGACAAAGTTTTCCTCCACTCTGACGATGAGGCCTGTGTCTCCCTCGTAGCGGCCGGCGATCACCTTCACGTGGTCACCCATCCGGAAGTACTTCCTCAGCTCATGGGCCGGGAACTCCAGGGGGTCCTACACACACACACACACACACACACACACACACACACACATTGTCCGCTCTGTGCTGCCTGTGTGTACCGTGAGGTCCTCATGTTTGGGTGCATAGTGTGTGCACGTGTGTGTACCTTGAGGTCCTCATGTTTGGGCATGATGGTGATCTTATTTCCGTCTACACTCAGGATCTTTCCCTGGAGGTTGATCAGCTCTCCCTCACACACCTCCACATTGTCCCCCGCTTGGAGGTTGTGTTCACGCTCCTTACCTACACACACACACACACACACACACACACACACACAGGTGTATAAAGGGACAGGAGTAAAGAGGAACCGGTGTCTAGTGAGACAGGTGTATAGGGGACAGGTGTATAGGGAGACAGGTGTATAGAGAGACAGGTGTATAGAGGGACAGGAGTATAGAGACAGGTGTATAGAGAGACAGGTGTATAGAGGGACAGGTGTATAGAGGGACAGGTGTATAAAGGGACAGGTGTATTGGTACACAGGTGTATTGGTGGACATGCTTACCTGACTCAGTGACCACCTCCAGGTCGATTCCTTCAGGCTGGTCCTCAAACTTCTCCAGCTCTGACAGACTGGGCTTCACACCGTCTGTGATCTGCCAATCAATCAATCAATCAATCTTTTTATCAGTCATGATACCGCAGGCGTCCCCCAGGGATCGATGATAGGAACACTACTGTTTACAATCCGTGTCCATGCGTTCCTTACCACGGCTGACATGGCGAAGCTCTTGAAGAGAAATCCTTTGCGGCTGTACCGGTTGGCCTCAAAGATCATGAAGTCTCCATCATGGCTAACCTCCCCTCCCAGAGACCTGTCAATCAAACATACAGTGTCAGAGACAAGCATGGGCAGAGCAAACCTGCTGAGCTCATACACAGTAGAAAATACACAGTAGAACGGCAGACGCGTACCTGATCTTCTCTGCATCAAACAGCCTCTGAGCTGGTCTCTTGAACTTCTTTCTCTTGGCAAACCAGTCTTTCTACAAAACAGTCAGACAAGTCAGACATATGGTGTGTGTGTGTGTGTGTGTGTGTGTGTGTGTGTGTGTGTGTGTGTGTGTGTGTGTGTGTGTGTGTGTGTGTGTGTGTGTGTGTGTGTGTGTGTGTGTGTGTGTGTGTGTGTGTGTGTGTGTGTGTGTGTGTGTGTGTGTGTGTACCAGGCTCATCTTGGCCTTGATGCGGTCCAGGTCTATTCTCGGAATCATCTTGAGAGAGATGGTGTTCTGACTGGGCTCCACGTAGTCCACCTGCAGGACAATACACCACCACCATCATCATGGGTCTGTTAGTACCTGGTATATTAAAACTGTACCTGGTCCATCAGTTACTCGTCTACAAGTACAGTACCTGGGCGATATCGTCCTTGTACAGTCCTCTCTTCAGGCGGACCCAGGACTTGGGCTTGAGGTTGGTCACTTCCTTCACCACCTTCAGCACGTCAGTCATCTCCTTGATGGGGACCATCTGCTGGTTCCAGAAGCCCATGCGCAGGTTCCCCACTCCCTCGATGGCTGCCTTCACGTGGGTCTGTTTGTAGGACTCCACGTAGATGTACCCCTTCACGTGCTCCGGGGCAACTACAGACTTTATCTGGAGGGGCTGCAGATGGAGAGGGAGGGAGAAGAGGGGGGTAAGAGATACAGGCAGGGAGGAGAGAGGGGTAACAGAGATATAAGGAGGGAGGGATAACACAGACAGACAGACAGACAGACAGACAGACAGACAGAGAGGAGGAGAAAGGGATAATAGAGAGAGGGAGGAGAGAGGGAAAATAGAGAGATGATAGAGAGAGGGAAAGAGGGATGACAGAGATAGGAGGTAATATAAATGTTACTGATTGGTAAAAAAAAAAATCCATGTTACTGATTCTTCAGCCTCAGAAAGAAACCAAAAGACATTTACTGTGAAATAAACTCTATTGTTGCAGTGTGTAGAAACTCTTTGTCAGTAAACTAGAGGTCTTAATGAACTCTTACTTTGTCAGTAAACTAGAAACTCTAATTGTGGCAGTATGTAGGAACTCTTACAGCGTCAGTAAACTGGTAGGCGATAAACTTCCTCATCAGAGCAATGGCCGTCGCCCTCTCCTCTCCAATCTGGAAACACAAGAGGGAGAAGCTTAAAAAAAATATATATATATATATGCACACACATGTACCATGGCAGTGTGTGGACCACCGGTGTGCGTTATAACACATCATGGTAGCTTACATGACATACACTAAAAAAACATGTGTTTAACACAAATAACACTTGACCCACTTGACTCTACACACCTTACACTTGACTGTCCAAAGATTAGGATCTCTGGGAAAGCGAGCGAGAGAGAGAGCAAAGAGAGAAGAGATATATGTCAGTACAGGTAAGAGACAAATGAGTATATTCTCCAGTATATAACCCAGTATCTTCTCCAGTATATAACCAAGTATCTTGTCCAGTTTATAACACAGAATATAACTTAGTATACAACCAGTATATAACCCAGTTTATTCTCCAGTATATTCCCCAATCAGCATGCAAGGCTGTGATTGGCTGACAGTGTGTTGGACTTACTTGACTCCAGGAAGTAGCTGCTGCTGGGTGATGTCATCAGACAGCTCCTCAGATCCCCCGGTGTGGCTGAGAAACACAGTACATATTTAGTACTACTGTAGTACTGAGACACAGTAAATACAATGTACAACTGTAGTACTGTAGTCCTGACAAAGTAAATATAAAGTACTACTGTAGTTTTGAGACACAGTACATATAGTACTACGGTAGTACTTTATATAGTACTACTACAACATCACAGTAATAGAGCAGTACTTAAGAATACAAATTGACATACATTTACATATATACAAATTTGCTGCAGTACTTTACATCAGCGTACTACTGTAGTACCTTACATCATCGTACTACTGTAGTACTTACCGTCAGCGTACTACAGTAGTACTTAACATCAGCATACTACTGTAGTACATGTAGTCATGTGATGTGACGTCACGCCGTGATGCGATGTCATGGTTGATACTCACTGTTCCCCTCCTGAAGACTTGGCATATTTCCTCATGTAGTATTCACCAATTGCCTCCTCCCGGGAGTCCCTGACACACAAAACAAAAGACACCTTAGAACAAACCCCAACCCTACAAACACAACCATGTGTTAGAGAACACAGCCCTAACCCTGTTAAGAGAACACAGCCCTAACCCTGTTAAGAAAGCTCAGCCCTAACCCTGTTAAGAGAACACAACCCGAACCATGTTGGGGAACACAGCCCTAACCCTGTTAAGAGAACACAGCCCTAACCATGTTGGGGAACACAGCCCTAACCATGTTAAGAGAACACAGCCCTAACCCTGTTAAGAGAACACAGCCCTAACCATGTTGGGGAACACAGCCCTAACCCTGTTAAGAGAACACAGCCCTAACCCTGTTAAGAGAACACAGCCCTAACCATGTTGGGGAACACAGCCCTAACCCTGTTAAGAGAACACAGCCCTAACCATGTTGGGGAACACAGCCCTAACCCTGTTAAGAGAACACAGCCCCAACCCTGTTAAGAGAACACAGCCCTAACCATGTTGGGGAACACAGCCCTAACCCTGTTAAGAGAACACAGCCCTAACCATGTTGGGGAACACAGCCCTAACCCTGTTAAGAGAACACAGCCCTAACCCTGTTAAGAGAACACAGCCCTAACCATGTTGGGGAACACAGCCCTAACCATGTTGGGGAACACAGTCCTAACTCTGTTAAGAGAACACAGCCCCAACCCTGTTAAGAGAACACAGCCCTAACCATGTTGGGGAACACAGCCCTAACCCTGTTAAGAGAACACAGCCCCAACCCTGTTAAGAGAACACAGCCCCAACCCTGTTAAGAGAACACAGCCCTATCCTCGGTACCTCCAGAGGTTCTGCAATCTTCTGGAGCCAGAGTGGTCGTCACCCAGGACCACATGGTCGATGTTGGACACTGAGGGAGACAGACTACTGTTACTACACAACAAATGCCCCACCTGCTGGTTCTAAAGATCACGGTGTGGAAGACTACGGTGCTTACCTTCAGCCTCCTCTGTTCCACGATGAAGGACGGACAGGAACAGAAAAGAGAGGAGAGGACAATTAAAATCATCAAACAGATTCAGCGGCGAGAGCGAAGGACGATTGGATGGAGTAGGACACTTGAGTGAGTGAATGAATGACTGAATGAGGAATAACTTGTGAGTGTGGATGAGATGTACATAGGGTTCCAAGAGGCAGCTCTTCCTCCTGGTTACCATGAGGACCACCTCCACAGACTGTCTGAACCATGATTGGCTAAATATCTACGAAGTCACAGAAGAAAGACGTTGACTTCCTGTCTAATACAGGAAGAAGAGTTGACCCTGTAGAAGAATCTGCTCAATAGTCCTCCCAACTTGGTCATGGCTTCCAGTGAAGTTCCTGAAGCCGATTTCACAAAAAAAGTCCTGTACAACACACAGGAAAAGTCACGTATGGCACAGGGAGCTCCGGAACTACACAACTCCTCGACTTTAGAAAGCTGGATGTTGTCATGCACGCTGCAGATGGAGCCAAAAAAGCATCCTCCACACAAGGAGACACTTGAGATGAGAGGATGACAGCGGGTCTGAGGTTCATGAGGTGGTGGAGAGAAGATAGCATTGATTTACCGTTAACTGGAGCTCATGCACATCAGAGGACCATCAGTAAGACAGGGGAAAAGACAGTCAGACATTACACCCTGTACAACGCTAACGCAGCTAACGTTACTGTAATAACTAAACAACGCTAACATTACTGTAATACCTATACAACACTAACGCAGCTAAAATGACGGTAATAACAATACACTGCTAACAATACTGTAATAACTAAACATCAACATCACTATAATAAGAACACATTACTGTAATAATTATACAACGCTAACACAGCTTACATCACAACATTAACTATATAAAACCAACTTCTGTTGGTTTTATAATAACTTTACAATCGCTCGCCTGTAGCTTATACCTACAGATAAGAGGCCTGTGTGTGTGTGTGTGTGTGTTCACCTTTTTCCAAAATATCTTCAGCCCCCTCCTCCCAGGGATCTTCATCCTCATACTCATCATCAACATCTGGAAAGAGAGACAAACCAGTTTTTCAGATGGATAGAGGGATAGACAGATCAACAGAGAGACAGATTGAAAGAGATGGCCAGAGAGACAGACAGAGAAACAGATATATACAGAGAGACTGGCAGTGAGATAGAGACAGACAGAGAAAGGGCGTCTCATACCGGCCTCATCCAGAATAAATCCGCCATGTCTGGGTTTCTTCCGGGGTCGGTCATTGTCATCCTCTTCCTCCTCTTCATCATACTCATCCTCATCCTCCAGATCCTCGCCCTCCTCTTCTGCTACTTTGTCACTACCCACAGGACTGGCTGCCTCCTCCTGCTCACACATCACCAATAAATCACCACAGTGTACCATGTTACACAACATTAAACCACCACAGCTTGAGTACATAATAGTTATAGAACATTAAGCTATGGTGGATTAGTTTAGGCGTATGTAATAGTTATGAAACATTGAACTACATAACATTACCTCATGCCCGACCTCCTCAGCCTCTCCATCGCTGCTCCGCTCGCTGGCATTATCCGAGAATTCGCTGTCCTCACTGTCTGACATCCTGACAATACAATACAAATATTAACTAATAATAATACAAAATTAACAACATGTGCACCACCTTCTTTCTTAGAATGACATGTACACCACCCACATATTACTTGTATATTGTGTATATTATATGTATATCTTTTTTTGTACATTACTATAAGTCACTTATGGCACTCCTGAACCGTCCCTGGAAGGAGGGATCCCCTTCCACTCTGTGGTTGGGGGGTGTTGTAAACATGTGGCCTGTGAAGCCCTTTGAGACTGTAGCTGTGATTAAGGGGCTATACAAATACAATTGACTTGACTTGAATTACCATAACGTACACCATAATGTACACCACCTACCTAACACAACCACATGTACACCACCTACTTTTTTTTTTTATACAATGCCACTTACACCACCCACATATTACAATAACATGTACACCCACCTGGTACATCTAGCAGGACCATGTGATAATAGCAGTCATCCTTGTAGGTTTGTATGTTGTAATACAATAACTCACCAACTTAACAACACGTCATTACTATATAATAACCATATATCCTCACACCACAACACACACCACCACAAGGTACACATAATCAGCAATATTAATACAGCATAAAGCACCACTGTGAGGCGTCAACAGAACACATTAACACGGTGATGAAACACTCATGTGCCAACATGTACACATTGATTAGATACAACTAGCATCAGCTAGCCGCTAGCTTGGCTGCTGTGACGCCTTTGGGGAATAATAATAATAATAATAATAATAATAACAAAAACAGTGTTATAGTATGTTATCTTTCAATAACACCAACCACAGCAGTGAGTGAGCCGTTAGTGAGCTGATAACCAGCGATTGTAAAGTAGGTAAGCGGTTAGCAGCTACAGCTACCATCCATTGAAACAGGAGCTAATGGTTAGCAGCACTGTTAGCATTATGCTGCAGGTGAGGTGAAGTGTCTCACAGCCACCGGGGGTTTTCTCACCTTAGACCTCCACTCCTGACACCGTTCACTCCGATCCAAGAGAGTCCGTTGAATTAAACTATAGCTGATCTATAATTGTAATAATTTCAGACTATTTTTGTATTATTATTATTATGCTAACAATTCGTAATCTCGGACGCGCGCGCGCACACACACGGCCGTCGCGAGAACTGGGGGAAATATCGCGGGGTTTAGGCGCGATAAGACCTTGGGCGGGGGAAATATCGCGAGGAAACAAAGTGCCGTTATTGTTGGGGTTAACCATGTGACTTTTTTCAGGGGACGCGAACATCACATAACTGGTGTGAAAGTTGGAAAACTTGGGGGCGGGGGGTGTCCTATGAACAGGCATTGAGGAAAGTGGGGGCTAAGGTCAGTGGTAGGGGGGCATTTTTTTGGGCATTTATGGCAGTGGATGTGCTATGGGCAACCACGATCCAAAAAGGAAAGTGCTGCAGGTTTCTTGAGGAGGTACAGGTAGGCCCAGAGGTGTTGCACCCATTCATGAAGCAGAAGCTGGAAATGCACGAGAGAGCATGACAAAGGAAAAGGAAGTGTCAAGACAGGAGTGAGGAGCCCACTGGAGAGGGACACATGGATGCAAATGAAGATGAATAGTCGGCTACTGACATTTTACATCTCTCTATGGAATGCAATGAGTTTGGTTGCAAATGTCAAGTCAAGTTTATTGTCACTTCACAGTTTACACAAGTATAAAGCAGTGATGTGAAAATCTTGTGTGCAATACCCGACGACAGACAGCAGTTATAAAATAAGATAAAAAAAATAGATAAAAATAGAATAAATAAAATGCGAGAGTAAGTGTCCCAGTTAGTACGTAAGTTAGTAAGTTAGTGTCTTCTCCCCCCCTCCCCCCGTCTTCTTCTTCCCCCTACGGTCCGTTTGCCGGTTTCGCAGCATCTGTACAAGGACTACCAGGTTACCAAGGACTGTTTTTATCCACAGGCAGTGCGCCTACTAAACTGCTAGAAGTGCTGCCACTATCATAACATTGTCATTAATTTTACATTACATAACACTATCATACTTTGCTGGACTTTTTTTTATGGTGGACTTATTACCTCTACTGTTCTGCATCGTATGCATGATGCTGCTGCACTACTGACACTTTAAAAGGCTTTTAAATGTTGTTTGCACAATACAACACATGTATATCCATCCATCAGTGGCTTTATTGTTATTTTTATTGTCATTTTAATTGTGTATAGCATTTTTATAGTATATTGTTTTAGGAAATTCATACTGCAGGAGGAAATAGGGAGTAAGCATTCCATTGTACATTGTTGCATATGGCAAATACAAATGTTGAATCTCTTGAATCTTGAATCCATGGTGGAATAAAGCATGTGATAAGGCTGTTGGGGATAGGAACCTGGCCTACAGAGAACTGAGAAAGGGTTCAACAGTAAGTGAGTGAACGGAATTTGTAGAACAAGTTGAGAGCTAAGGTGAGAATAGTGATTAAGTCTGCCAAAAAGGAGTGTTGGAGAAGGTACTGTGAACACCCTTGTTCAGCAGCCTGACGGCCTCAGGCCATCAGGCTGCTGAACAAGGGTGTTGACTTGACTTGAATGCCAGTATTGGAGGGAGAGGGCTTGGTCGCTACAAGTAATGAAGAGAAAGCAAAACTTTGTGAAAATAACTTTAAGGCTGTTCACAGTGGCACAAACATTGGGAAAGAAGGCATAACAAAAAGGAATGACATATCAAGTCAACACATGCAAGCTTGAAGTAAATACAGATACCATCCTCCTAGAGTGCCTCCAAACCACCATTGGACTTTCAGACTCTGCACTCAAGTGCAGAGTCTGTGCTTTCTCTTGGTCGTGTTATCAGCAGACATGGGATGTATTTTCATTGTTATGCTGATGGCACACAGCTATACATTAAAATTGCCCCAAGCCCCTCTGCAGCCATGTCATGCCACAATTCACCATATGTATATATTATCCATCAGTCACTTAATTGTAAATTGTGTACAGTATTGTTATTGTGTAAGTGTAAGCATACGTGTTGTATTGTATAAGTATAGTACATACTACATAGTATAGTATATAGTGTTGTTTACAGTATAGTATTGTTTAGAATAGTATAGTATTGTATAGTTTAGTATACTAGTGGTGTAGGAAATTCATACTGCGGGAGTAAGCATTCCATTGTGCTTGTTGCAAATGGCAACTAAACATCTTACATCTTGAATCATGGAAGGCAGCCGGTACACAGACGAAAGACAGAGGATGTATGCAGCACTATTAACCCGGCCCTCAAGTAAATCCCTCCGACAACCAGCCAAGGACTGTGAAAGCAGTCCTTGAATTCATCGCCGCAACAGGATTGCAAATAGGCAGAGCCAGAGCCAATAGGGAAGTAGAACTATAAACTGTAATCTAAGACTGACCTGTAAGAGGCAGCAATGTGCCGCAAGGCACCTAGGCTGCGGGAAAGCCACAGAAGAAGAGGAAGAAGAAGACAGAGCTCAAGGGTGTTAGGCTTAGCTGCCAAAGTACCCGGTTAGCTACAGATATCAGCTATTATTTATCTATATATAATTATAGATATATTATATTATATTTACGGTCACAATTCACGGTAAGAACACTTTACCTTATTAATAATTGTAACTGTCGCATGTTCACATTACACACCACCCACCTCGTACATCAACATGTACGCCACCTACCTAGTATACCATATAATAGATTAAAGATTCAATATGTTCAGTACAATGGAACGCTTACTCCCCATTCCCAACACAATACTATAAAAAAGACTAGACACAATAAAAATGACTGAAGGTTGATATGTATAAGTGAAGAATTGTACAAAAAGCATTTTAAAGCATTTAAAAGCAAACGTAAAGTGCCAGTAGTGCAGCAGCATCATGAATACAGTGCAGTTACTGTAATGTAATATGGGTGACAATGTTATGATAGTGGCAGCACCTGGTAGTCCTTGAACGGATGCTGCAAAACCGGCGACCGGACGGTAGGGGGGAGAAGAGATGGTGCCCAGGGTGATTGCAGTCATTTATGATGGAGATGGCCTTATTCTGACATCTGGTCCTAAAGATCTCAATGCATGGAAGTGCACACCCCATGATCTGTTCTGCCGTCCTCACGACCCTCTGGATGGCTGGATATATTATTATTATGAACTAATATATTAACTATTTTCCAGCCGGCGAGACATGAACAGCGTGGGGGAAGCGTGCACTGAGCTGAAGCGGGAGTACGACCAGTGCTTCAACCGATGGTTTGCCGAGAGCTTCCTGAAGGGGGAGCGCGGTGGGGAGCCTTGTGGCGACAGCTTCAAGCGGTACCAGCAGTGCGTGCAGCGCGCCATCCGGGAGAAGGACATCCCCGTGGACGGCCTGGACTTCATGGGACCCAACAAAGACAAGCCGGAGAGCTGAAGCTGAGCCTGTCTCTCACCGGCGCTCACCACACTGTTAATAATGATTAGAATATAATTAGTTAGTTATTTGGCTACTGGTGTGATGGACTGGATCTAAACCCACTGGACGCAGTGAGATGACCGCATGTGTGTTACGTCATTCGTACTCTGGACTGTTGTCTTTTACATGGGGGAAAGCCTGTGGGACTGAACTGAGCACTGACTTAATGTACCGTTTAGAGCTCAAAGAGTGGACTCCTATCAGAGAGGTGTCTCCTAAAGCGGAAGGCCACTGCGATGAGCCTCCTTGGATGAGAGGTGTGTTCTTAAGTTAATGGGACGGTCTGCTGTCTGGCATCATGAGACCATCTGTCAGCCGAAAGCTTCTTATGTAAATAAAGCCTTGCTAGGATGCACCCTGGTGTGATTTGTCCTATCATGTTGCACTCTGTCTCCGTCTAATGTGTGTGTGTGTGTATAGTTTTGTGATGACATGACCCGACCACACCTTCCAGAATGCAATTGCCAGTATCCACAGATACTGTTTTATACTTAATTAGCCAAACGTTAGTGGTCCTCTTTAGCTACAAGCTGTACTCTGTGACTCCGTAGAAGGAGGGCCTCCTATACAGGGACCTGTTCCTGGAATTGTGTGTCATCGTGTCACATGCTGTTGCCCCACGGTCTTACAGGTTCAGACGTGTATTCCAACGGCTTTGGCTCACTTGCAGAGGACAGAATCTCACATCTGCAGACCTTCTACTTGCCGAATATGGTTATGTCATGAAACAGAATGAGATCTCAACACAGATATTAACTATTTTTGTTTATAATAGTTTTATTTTAGTTAGTTGTTTTGTTTTTTAGCTTAGGTTTTAGTATTTTTGTGTGTGCATTTATTCCCCCTGTGTCAACTGTTGCACCTTAATTTCCCTCGGGATTAATAAAGTTTTCTGAATCTGAAGATCCTGCCACATGCAGGAGGATATGGGTTATACAAGGTGAGCTAAGAACAACACTGTTAAACACTAAAGTACAAACCAAGTAATTTCATTGAGAGGATGTCCTTGTGTTATCCTGTTGACCCATGAGAATTGTCACACTGCCACTCAAGAAACCACTCAAGGAACATACCAGTTATTTTATTAACATATCAGTTATTTGAATAATGCATGACAGTTATTTTAACAACATATCTGTTCCTTTAAAACTGGGGCAGCCAGGCCCGCTCTTCTTCTGACCCGGTGGAGTTCAGGAGCAGTTAACAGTGTTGATGTTCTGGAACACAGTGCGGAGAGTTTTGAGGAAGAACCCAGCTGTCTTCACAGGGTTAAGCTCACATACCCCACAGTTAGCCTCCAGCTCCTGGACAGACAGACAGACAGAGTGAGAGAGAGAGAGAGAAAGAGAAAGTATGAAGACAAATCCAAGGTGTGTAGGTGTGTGTGTGTGGGGGGGGGGGGGTAATGTGTGTGTATGTGTGTGTGTGTCCAGCCATACCGTCTTGTTCTTGGTGAGAATTGACAGGCTTTTGTGGAGCATCGTGAACAACGATTCCAGTCTTTTGCTAGCTGCCTCTGTTTTCAGCACCTTCACCTCCTCCTTGAAGCAGAGCAGGGAGGCATTGGGGCACTGCTGCTGAAGACAGACAGACAAAAACACACACAGGCACACACACACACACACACACACACACACACACACACACACACACACACACACACACACACACACACACACACATGTATCAAGAAAGTGTGTAGGCCTGAATGGTTTTACTGATGAACTGGATTTACACTGTAGTCAAGTCAAGTCAAGTCAAGTTTATTGTCACTTCACAGTTTACACTGTTTACAAGTATAAAGCATGTGAAAGTTATGTGAAAATCTTATGTGCAATACCCGACGACAGACAGCAGTTATAAAAATAAGATAAAAATAGAATAATAAATAAAATAAAAATAAAAATGCAATATATCGGCACAGAAAAGAGCAATATGTATATATAAATCAATGTAATAAAATATACATTGTTATATGCTATACGCCCTTGATCAGCTGCCTGATGGCCTGTCTGTGGAAGCTATCTCGGAGTCTATTTGTACGGCACTTGATACTGCGGTATCCCTGCCTGACGGTAAAAGTGAGAGTAGTATATTAGGTATTTGGGTACACATTGTTTTACTGAGATTAAATTAAAAAAGGTGAGCCTGGTCACTCACCTAAATGAAGCCTACCTTGTAGTTGTCTAATGTTGGCGTGTACAAGTCCAGATCCCAGGTCTCCTAGGGGCCACAAAATACAAGTTACACTGCGCTCCGTGGTCTCATAGGGGCCCCCAAACACACGTAACACTAAACCAGACTGTGGTCCCCTAGGGGCAACCAAATATAAATGTACTACTGTTTATCACACGGGTCCACCGCTAAGCACCTGGGTCGTCTCCTTCAGCTCCTGGAAGGTCAGATCCTGCTCTGTGTTGCAGTTGAGTTTGACTGTGAGTGGCAGCCACAGGACAGACAGAGAGAACAACCACAATACTCCCATTATGTCAGATCTCACATCACTGGCTCCGTCAAACTCCCCAGGAACAAGGTCATGTAGCACCAGTTCTCTAGGTTCCAACGGTTCCTCTCTGGTCATGTAGCACCAATTGAAATTGTTTTGCAGCTTTCTATTGCATAGACAGCCCTGTATTATGAAAAGCCCAGTGGAAAGTTGGGCCAGGAGAATAATCCAATCTAACCCTTTACCCTTTTTGTGCAATGACAATACGTTTGAATCTAATCTAATCTAATCTGTGATCCGTAATGTCAGGTAGACTCTGGGTCGTCTTCAGCAGTCTGTCCTTTACCTTGGCATCAAGGAAGGTCTGGAACCCGCGGAGAAAGAAGAAGTGTGTGGCACGGCGTGGGTTCTGTTCCGGAATGTCATCAAGCTCAACAGAGCTCTAACGTCATCTTAACCTCCTCCACTGATCAACCGATTTTAGGTTGGCCCCAGGTTCACTGTCTGAGCAGTTCTGCCATCCTCAGTAAACCAACTTGTTAAAAAGCGTCCTGGTGAATGCTGATGCAAGAAGCACAATGTGGGATGGAGACGTGTGATCTGCAGTCTAGCTGGGTTCCCACTCCCCCCCTGACCCCCCCCTCCTTCTGTTTCAGTTCCCCTTGCTAAAGTTTGCAAAGAGCAGAAACGTGACCCTGATCTACCCTTCTGGTGTTCAATGAAACACAGATGTAGGACTCTATGTTCTGTGTAAGCCTTTGCAGTAGGACTAAATGTCTGGCTCCAACAGATGTAATATAGTAACCAGATACACGCCCCACTAGTTTGACGTGCGTTAACGTGTTATTGTGTGGAATGTCTTTGTGGATTGTAGCAGCCTGCAACATGACATACATGACATAATGTTATCAATGATTACTATTCTTTAATATAGTCGGGTATACACGGAATACATTTTTGGGATTTTTGTTTTTTGTTCTCCAGTGTTCTACTGTCTTCTATGTCTTCTATAGTGTTTAACTGTGTTCTACGT
>CM050999.1:12208008-12260508 GCA_027704905.1 Muraenolepis orangiensis
CCAGTGTTCTACTGTCTTCTATAGTGTTTAACTGTGTTCTACGTGCAGTGTTCTCCAGTGTTCTACTGTCTTCTATAGTGTTTAACTGTGTTCTACGTGCAGTGTTCTCCAGTGTTCTACTGTCTTCTATAGTGTTTAACTGTGTTCTACGTGCAGTGTTCTCCAGTGTTCTACTGTCTTCTATAGTGTTTAACTGTGTTCTACGTGCAGTGTTCTCCAGTGTTCTACTGTCTTCTATAGTGTTTAACTGTGTTCTACGTGCAGTGTTCTCCAGTGTTCTACTGTCTTCTATAGTGTTTAACTGTGTTCTACGTGCAGTGTTCTCCAGTGTTCTACTGTCTTCTATAGTGTTTAACTGTGTTCTACGTGCAGTGTTCTCCAGTGTTCTACTGTCTTCTATAGTGTTTAACTGTGTTCTACGTGCAGTGTTCTCCATTGTTCTACTGTCTTCTATAGTGTTTAACTGTGTTCTACGTGCAGTGTTCTCCAGTGTTCTACTGCTTCTACTGTCTTCTATAGTGTTTAACTGTGTTCTACGTGCAGTGTTCTCCAGTGTTCTACTGTTCTACTGTCTTCTATAGTGTTTAACTGTGTTCTACGTGCAGTGTTCTCCATTGTTCTACTGTCTTCTATAGTGTTTAACTGTGTTCTACGTGCAGTGTTCTCCAGTGTTCTACTGTCTTCTATAGTGTTTAACTGTGTTCTACGTGCAGTGTTCTCCAGTGTTCTACTGTCTTCTATAGTGTTTAACTGTGTTCTACGTGCAGTGTTCTCCAGTGTTCTACTGTCTTCTATAGTGTTTAACTGTGTTCTACGTGCAGTGTTCTCCATTGTTCTACTGTCTTCTATAGTGTTTAACTGTGTTCTACGTGCAGTGTTCTCCATTGTTCTACTGTCTTCTATAGTGTTTAACTGTGTTCTACGTGCAGTGTTCTCCAGTGTTCTACTGTCTTCTATAGTGTTTAACTGTGTTCTACGTGCAGTGTTCTCCAGTGTTCTACTGTCTTCTATAGTGTTTAACTGTGTTCTACGTGCAGTGTTCTCCAGTGTTCTACTGTCTTCTATAGTGTTTAACTGTGTTCTACGTGCAGTGTTCTCCAGTTGTTCTACTGTCTTCTATAGTGTTTAACTGTGTTCTACGTGCAGTGTTCTCCAGTGTTCTACTGTTCTACTGTCTTCTATAGTGTTTAACTGTGTTCTACGTGCAGTGTTCTCCATTGTTCTACTGTCTTCTATAGTGTTTAACTGTGTTCTACGTGCAGTGTTCTCCAGTGTTCTACTGTCTTCTATAGTGTTTAACTGTGTTCTACGTGCAGTGTTCTCCAGTGTTCTACTGTCTTCTATAGTGTTTAACTGTGTTCTACGTGCAGTGTTCTCCATTGTTCTACTGTCTTCTATAGTGTTTAACTGTGTTCTACGTGCAGTGTTCTCCAGTGTTCTACTGTCTTCTATAGTGTTTAACTGTGTTCTACGTGCAGTGTTCTCCAGTGTTCTACTGTTCTACTGTCTTCTATAGTGTTTAACTGTGTTCTACGTGCAGTGTTCTCCATTGTTCTACTGTCTTCTATAGTGTTTAACTGTGTTCTACGTGCAGTGTTCTCCAGTGTTCTACTGTCTTCTATAGTGTTTAACTGTGTTCTACGTGCAGTGTTCTCCAGTGTTCTACTGTCTTCTATAGTGTTTAACTGTGTTCTACGTGCAGTGTTCTCCAGTGTTCTACTGTCTTCTATAGTGTTTAACTGTGTTCTACGTGCAGTGTTCTCCATTGTTCTACTGTCTTCTATAGTGTTTAACTGTGTTCTACGTGCAGTGTTCTCCAGTGTTCTACTGTCTTCTATAGTGTTTAACTGTGTTCTACGTGCAGTGTTCTCCAGTGTTCTACTGTCTTCTATAGTGTTTAACTGTGTTCTACGTGCAGTGTTCTCCAGTGTTCTACTGTCTTCTATAGTGTTTAACTGTGTTCTACGTGCAGTGTTCTCCAGTGTTCTACTGTCTTCTATAGTGTTTAACTGTGTTCTACGTGCAGTGTTCTCCATTGTTCTACTGTCTTCTATAGTGTTTAACTGTGTTCTACGTGCAGTGTTCTCCAGTGTTCTACTGCTTCTACTGTCTTCTATAGTGTTTAACTGTGTTCTACGTGCAGTGTTCTCCAGTTGTTCTACTGTCTTCTATAGTGTTTAACTGTGTTCTACGTGCAGTGTTCTCCAGTGTTCTACTGTCTTCTATAGTGTTTAACTGTGTTCTACGTGCAGTGTTCTCCAGTGTTCTACTGTCTTCTATAGTGTTTAACTGTGTTCTACGTGCAGTGTTCTCCAGTGTTCTACTGTCTTCTATAGTGTTTAACTGTGTTCTACGTGCAGTGTTCTCCATTGTTCTACTGTCTTCTATAGTGTTTAACTGTGTTCTACGTGCAGTGTTCTCCATTGTTCTACTGTCTTCTATAGTGTTTAACTGTGTTCTACGTGCAGTGTTCTCCAGTGTTCTACTGTCTTCTATAGTGTTTAACTGTGTTCTACGTGCAGTGTTCTCCAGTGTTCTACTGTCTTCTATAGTGTTTAACTGTGTTCTACGTGCAGTGTTCTCCATTGTTCTACTGTCTTCTATAGTGTTTAACTGTGTTCTACGTGCAGTGTTCTCCATGTGTTCTACTGTCTTCTATAGTGTTTAACTGTGTTCTACGTGCAGTGTTCTCCAGTGTTCTACTGTCTTCTACTGTCTTCTATAGTGTTTAACTGTGTTCTACGTGCAGTGTTCTCCATTGTTCTACTGTCTTCTATAGTGTTTAACTGTGTTCTACGTGCAGTGTTCTCCAGTGTTCTACTGTCTTCTATAGTGTTTAACTGTGTTCTACGTGCAGTGTTCTCCAGTGTTCTACTGTCTTCTATAGTGTTTAACTGTGTTCTACGTGCAGTGTTCTCCATTGTTCTACTGTCTTCTATAGTGTTTAACTGTGTTCTACGTGCAGTGTTCTCCAGTGTTCTACTGCCTACTGTCTTCTATAGTGTTTAACTGTGTTCTACGTGCAGTGTTCTCCAGTGTTCTACTGTCTTCTACTGTCTTCTATAGTGTTTAACTGTGTTCTACGTGCAGTGTTCTCCATTGTTCTACTGTCTTCTATAGTGTTTAACTGTGTTCTACGTGCAGTGTTCTCCAGTGTTCTACTGTCTTCTATAGTGTTTAACTGTGTTCTACGTGCAGTGTTCTCCAGTGTTCTACTGTCTTCTATAGTGTTTAACTGTGTTCTACTTGCAGTGTTCTCCAGTGTTCTACTGTCTTCTATAGTGTTTAACTGTGTTCTACGTGCAGTGTTCTCCATTGTTCTACTGTCTTCTATAGTGTTTAACTGTGTTCTACGTGCAGTGTTCTCCAGTGTTCTACTGTCTTCTACTGTCTTCTATAGTGTTTAACTGTGTTCTACGTGCAGTGTTCTCCATTGTTCTACTGTCTTCTATAGTGTTTAACTGTGTTCTACGTGCAGTGTTCTCCAGTGTTCTACTGTCTTCTATAGTGTTTAACTGTGTTCTACGTGCAGTGTTCTCCAGTGTTCTACTGTCTTCTATAGTGTTTAACTGTGTTCTACGTGCAGTGTTCTCCATTGTTCTACTGTCTTCTATAGTGTTTAACTGTGTTCTACGTGCAGTGTTCTCCAGTGTTCTACTGCTTCTACTGTCTTCTATAGTGTTTAACTGTGTTCTACGTGCAGTGTTCTCCAGTGTTCTACTGTCTTCTATAGTGTTTAACTGTGTTCTACGTGCAGTGTTCTCCAGTGTTCTACTGTCTTCTATAGTGTTTAACTGTGTTCTACGTGCAGTGTTCTCCAGTGTTCTACTGTCTTCTATAGTGTTTAACTGTGTTCTACGTGCAGTGTTCTCCAGTGTTCTACTGTCTTCTATAGTGTTTAACTGTGTTCTACGTGCAGTGTTCTCCAGTGTTCTACTGTCTTCTATAGTGTTTAACTGTGTTCTACGTGCAGTGTTCTCCAGTGTTCTACTGTCTTCTATAGTGTTTAACTGTGTTCTACGTGCAGTGTTCTCCAGTTGTTCTACTGTCTTCTATAGTGTTTAACTGTGTTCTACGTGCAGTGTTCTCCATTGTTCTACTGTCTTCTATAGTGTTTAACTGTGTTCTACGTGCAGTGTTCTCCAGTGTTCTACTGTCTACTGTCTTCTATAGTGTTTAACTGTGTTCTACGTGCAGTGTTCTCCAGTGTTCTACTGTCTTCTATAGTGTTTAACTGTGTTCTACGTGCAGTGTTCTCCATTGTTCTACTGTCTTCTATAGTGTTTAACTGTGTTCTACGTGCAGTGTTCTCCAGTGTTCTACTGTTCTACTGTCTTCTATAGTGTTTAACTGTGTTCTACGTGCAGTGTTCTCCAGTGTTCTACTGTCTTCTATAGTGTTTAACTGTGTTCTACGTGCAGTGTTCTCCATTGTTCTACTGTCTTCTATAGTGTTTAACTGTGTTCTACGTGCAGTGTTCTCCAGTGTTCTACTGTCTTCTATAGTGTTTAACTGTGTTCTACGTGCAGTGTTCTCCAGTGTTCTACTGTCTTCTATAGTGTTTAACTGTGTTCTACGTGCAGTGTTCTCCATTGTTCTACTGTCTTCTATAGTGTTTAACTGTGTTCTACGTGCAGTGTTCTCCAGTGTTCTACTGCTTCTACTGTCTTCTATAGTGTTTAACTGTGTTCTACGTGCAGTGTTCTCCAGTGTTCTACTGTCTTCTATAGTGTTTAACTGTGTTCTACGTGCAGTGTTCTCCATTGTTCTACTGTCTTCTATAGTGTTTAACTGTGTTCTACGTGCAGTGTTCTCCAGTGTTCTACTGTCTTCTATAGTGTTTAACTGTGTTCTACGTGCAGTGTTCTCCAGTGTTCTACTGTCTTCTATAGTGTTTAACTGTGTTCTACGTGCAGTGTTCTCCATTGTTCTACTGTCTTCTATAGTGTTTAACTGTGTTCTACGTGCAGTGTTCTCCAGTTGTTCTACTGTCTTCTATAGTGTTTAACTGTGTTCTACGTGCAGTGTTCTCCAGTGTTCTACTGTCTTCTATAGTGTTTAACTGTGTTCTACGTGCAGTGTTCTCCATTGTTCTACTGTCTTCTATAGTGTTTAACTGTGTTCTACGTGCAGTGTTCTCCAGTGTTCTACTGTCTTCTATAGTGTTTAACTGTGTTCTACGTGCAGTGTTCTCAGTGTTCTACTGTCTCTATAGTGTTAACGTGTCTACTGCAGTGTCTCAGTTTACTGTCTCTATAGTGTTTAACTGTGTTCTACGTGCAGTGTTCTCCATTGTTCTACTGTCTTCTATAGTGTTTAACTGTGTTCTACGTGCAGTGTTCTCCAGTGTTCTACTTCTACTGTCTTCTATAGTGTTTAACTGTGTTCTACGTGCAGTGTTCTCCATTGTTCTACTGTCTTCTATAGTGTTTAACTGTGTTCTACGTGCAGTGTTCTCCAGTGTTCTACTGTCTTCTATAGTGTTTAACTGTGTTCTACGTGCAGTGTTCTCCAGTGTTCTACTGTCTTCTATAGTGTTTAACTGTGTTCTACGTGCAGTGTTCTCCAGTGTTCTACTGTCTTCTATAGTGTTTAACTGTGTTCTACGTGCAGTGTTCTCCAGTGTTCTACTGTCTTCTATAGTGTTTAACTGTGTTCTACGTGCAGTGTTCTCCAGTGTTCTACTGTCTTCTATAGTGTTTAACTGTGTTCTACGTGCAGTGTTCTCCAGTGTTCTACTGTCTTCTATAGTGTTTAACTGTGTTCTACGTGCAGTGTTCTCCAGTGTTCTACTGTCTTCTATAGTGTTTAACTGTGTTCTACGTGCAGTGTTCTCCAGTGTTCTACTGTCTTCTATAGTGTTTAACTGTGTTCTACGTGCAGTGTTCTCCAGTGTTCTACTGTCTTCTATAGTGTTTAACTGTGTTCTACGTGCAGTGTTCTCCAGTGTTCTACTGTCTTCTATAGTGTTTAACTGTGTTCTACGTGCAGTGTTCTCCAGTGTTCTACGTTCTACTGTCTTCTATAGTGTTTAACTGTGTTCTACGTGCAGTGTTCTCCATTGTTCTACTGTCTTCTATAGTGTTTAACTGTGTTCTACGTGCAGTGTTCTCCAGTGTTCTACTGCTACTGTCTTCTATAGTGTTTAACTGTGTTCTACGTGCAGTGTTCTCCAGTGTTCTACTGTCTTCTATAGTGTTTAACTGTGTTCTACGTGCAGTGTTCTCCAGTGTTCTACTGTCTTCTATAGTGTTTAACTGTGTTCTACGTGCAGTGTTCTCCAGTGTTCTACTGTCTTCTATAGTGTTTAACTGTGTTCTACGTGCAGTGTTCTCCAGTGTTCTACTGTCTTCTATAGTGTTTAACTGTGTTCTACGTGCAGTGTTCTCCATTGTTCTACTGTCTTCTATAGTGTTTAACTGTGTTCTACGTGCAGTGTTCTCCAGTGTTCTACTGTCTTCTATAGTGTTTAACTGTGTTCTACGTGCAGTGTTCTCCAGTGTTCTACTGTCTTCTATAGTGTTTAACTGTGTTCTACGTGCAGTGTTCTCCATTGTTCTACTGTCTTCTATAGTGTTTAACTGTGTTCTACGTGCAGTGTTCTCCAGTGTTCTACTGTCTTCTATAGTGTTTAACTGTGTTCTACGTGCAGTGTTCTCCAGTGTTCTACTGTCTTCTATAGTGTTTAACTGTGTTCTACGTGCAGTGTTCTCCATTGTTCTACTGTCTTCTATAGTGTTTAACTGTGTTCTACGTGCAGTGTTCTCCAGTGTTCTACTGTCTTCTATAGTGTTTAACTGTGTTCTACGTGCAGTGTTCTCCAGTGTTCTACTGTCTTCTATAGTGTTTAACTGTGTTCTACGTGCAGTGTTCTCCATTGTTCTACTGTCTTCTATAGTGTTTAACTGTGTTCTACGTGCAGTGTTCTCCAGTGTTCTACTGTCTTCTATAGTGTTTAACTGTGTTCTACGTGCAGTGTTCTCCAGTGTTCTACTGTCTTCTATAGTGTTTAACTGTGTTCTACGTGCAGTGTTCTCCATGTTCTACTGTCTTCTATAGTGTTTAACTGTGTTCTACGTGCAGTGTTCTCCAGTGTTCTACTGTTCTACTGTCTTCTATAGTGTTTAACTGTGTTCTACGTGCAGTGTTCTCCAGTGTTCTACTGTCTTCTATAGTGTTTAACTGTGTTCTACGTGCAGTGTTCTCCAGTGTTCTACTGTCTTCTATAGTGTTTAACTGTGTTCTACGTGCAGTGTTCTCCAGTGTTCTACTGTCTTCTATAGTGTTTAACTGTGTTCTACGTGCAGTGTTCTCCAGTGTTCTACTGTCTTCTATAGTGTTTAACTGTGTTCTACGTGCAGTGTTCTCCAGTGTTCTACTGTCTTCTATAGTGTTTAACTGTGTTCTACGTGCAGTGTTCTCCAGTGTTCTACTGTCTTCTATAGTGTTTAACTGTGTTCTACGTGCAGTGTTCTCCAGTGTTCTACTGTTCTACTGTCTTCTATAGTGTTTAACTGTGTTCTACGTGCAGTGTTCTCCATTGTTCTACTGTCTTCTATAGTGTTTAACTGTGTTCTACGTGCAGTGTTCTCCAGTGTTCTACTGTCTTCTATAGTGTTTAACTGTGTTCTACGTGCAGTGTTCTCCAGTGTTCTACTGTCTTCTATAGTGTTTAACTGTGTTCTACGTGCAGTGTTCTCCAGTGTTCTACTGTCTTCTATAGTGTTTAACTGTGTTCTACGTGCAGTGTTCTCCAGTGTTCTACTGTCTTCTATAGTGTTTAACTGTGTTCTACGTGCAGTGTTCTCCAGTGTTCTACTGTTCTACTGTCTTCTATAGTGTTTAACTGTGTTCTACGTGCAGTGTTCTCCATTGTTCTACTGTCTTCTATAGTGTTTAACTGTGTTCTACGTGCAGTGTTCTCCAGTGTTCTACTGTCTTCTATAGTGTTTAACTGTGTTCTACGTGCAGTGTTCTCCAGTGTTCTACTGTCTTCTATAGTGTTTAACTGTGTTCTACGTGCAGTGTTCTCCATTGTTCTACTGTCTTCTATAGTGTTTAACTGTGTTCTACGTGCAGTGTTCTCCAGTGTTCTACTGTCTTCTATAGTGTTTAACTGTGTTCTACGTGCAGTGTTCTCCAGTGTTCGTTCTACTGTCTTCTATAGTGTTTAACTGTGTTCTACGTGCAGTGTTCTCCATTGTTCTACTGTCTTCTATAGTGTTTAACTGTGTTCTACGTGCAGTGTTCTCCAGTGTTCTACTGTCTTCTATAGTGTTTAACTGTGTTCTACGTGCAGTGTTCTCCAGTGTTCTACTGTCTTCTATAGTGTTTAACTGTGTTCTACGTGCAGTGTTCTCCAGTGTTCTACTGTCTTCTATAGTGTTTAACTGTGTTCTACGTGCAGTGTTCTCCATTGTTCTACTGTCTTCTATAGTGTTTAACTGTGTTCTACGTGCAGTGTTCTCCAGTGTTCTACTGCTTCTACTGTCTTCTATAGTGTTTAACTGTGTTCTACGTGCAGTGTTCTCCATTGTTCTACTGTCTTCTATAGTGTTTAACTGTGTTCTACGTGCAGTGTTCTCCAGTGTTCTACTGTCTTCTATAGTGTTTAACTGTGTTCTACGTGCAGTGTTCTCCAGTGTTCTACTGTCTTCTATAGTGTTTAACTGTGTTCTACGTGCAGTGTTCTCCATTGTTCTACTGTCTTCTATAGTGTTTAACTGTGTTCTACGTGCAGTGTTCTCCAGTGTTCTACTGTCTTCTATAGTGTTTAACTGTGTTCTACGTGCAGTGTTCTCCAGTGTTCTACTGTCTTCTATAGTGTTTAACTGTGTTCTACGTGCAGTGTTCTCCAGTGTTCTACTGTCTTCTATAGTGTTTAACTGTGTTCTACGTGCAGTGTTCTCCAGTGTTCTACTGTCTTCTATAGTGTTTAACTGTGTTCTACGTGCAGTGTTCTCCAGTGTTCTACTGTCTTCTATAGTGTTTAACTGTGTTCTACGTGCAGTGTTCTCCAGTGTTCTACTGTCTTCTATAGTGTTTAACTGTGTTCTACGTGCAGTGTTCTCCATGTTCTACTGTCTTCTATAGTGTTTAACTGTGTTCTACGTGCAGTGTTCTCCAGTGTTCTACTGTCTTCTATAGTGTTTAACTGTGTTCTACGTGCAGTGTTCTCCAGTGTTCTACTGTCTTCTATAGTGTTTAACTGTGTTCTACGTGCAGTGTTCTCCATTGTTCTACTGTCTTCTATAGTGTTTAACTGTGTTCTACGTGCAGTGTTCTCCAGTGTTCTACTGCTCTACTGTCTATAGTGTTTAACTGTGTTCTACGTGCAGTGTTCTCCAGTGTTCTACTGTTCTACTGTCTTCTATAGTGTTTAACTGTGTTCTACGTGCAGTGTTCTCCATTGTTCTACTGTCTTCTATAGTGTTTAACTGTGTTCTACGTGCAGTGTTCTCCAGTGTTCTACTGTCTTCTATAGTGTTTAACTGTGTTCTACGTGCAGTGTTCTCCAGTGTTCTACTGTCTTCTATAGTGTTTAACTGTGTTCTACGTGCAGTGTTCTCCATTGTTCTACTGTCTTCTATAGTGTTTAACTGTGTTCTACGTGCAGTGTTCTCCAGTGTTCTACTGTCTTCTATAGTGTTTAACTGTGTTCTACGTGCAGTGTTCTCCAGTGTTCTACTGTCTTCTATAGTGTTTAACTGTGTTCTACGTGCAGTGTTCTCCAGTGTTCTACTGTCTTCTATAGTGTTTAACTGTGTTCTACGTGCAGTGTTCTCCAGTGTTCTACTGTCTTCTATAGTGTTTAACTGTGTTCTACGTGCAGTGTTCTCCAGTGTTCTACTGTCTTCTATAGTGTTTAACTGTGTTCTACGTGCAGTGTTCTCCATTGTTCTACTGTCTTCTATAGTGTTTAACTGTGTTCTACGTGCAGTGTTCTCCATTGTTCTACTGTCTTCTATAGTGTTTAACTGTGTTCTACGTGCAGTGTTCTCCAGTGTTCTACTGTCTTCTATAGTGTTTAACTGTGTTCTACGTGCAGTGTTCTCCAGTGTTCTACTGTCTTCTATAGTGTTTAACTGTGTTCTACGTGCAGTGTTCTCCAGTGTTCTACTGTCTTCTATAGTGTTTAACTGTGTTCTACGTGCAGTGTTCTCCAGTGTTCTACTGTCTTCTATAGTGTTTAACTGTGTTCTACGTGCAGTGTTCTCCAGTGTTCTACTGTCTTCTATAGTGTTTAACTGTGTTCTACGTGCAGTGTTCTCCATTGTTCTACTGTCTTCTATAGTGTTTAACTGTGTTCTACGTGCAGTGTTCTCCAGTGTTCTACTGTCTTCTATAGTGTTTAACTGTGTTCTACGTGCAGTGTTCTCCAGTGTTCTACTGTCTTCTATAGTGTTTAACTGTGTTCTACGTGCAGTGTTCTCCATTGTTCTACTGTCTTCTATAGTGTTTAACTGTGTTCTACGTGCAGTGTTCTCCAGTGTTCTACTGCTTCTACTGTCTTCTATAGTGTTTAACTGTGTTCTACGTGCAGTGTTCTCCAGTGTTCTACTGTCTTCTATAGTGTTTAACTGTGTTCTACGTGCAGTGTTCTCCATTGTTCTACTGTCTTCTATAGTGTTTAACTGTGTTCTACGTGCAGTGTTCTCCAGTGTTCTACTGTCTTCTATAGTGTTTAACTGTGTTCTACGTGCAGTGTTCTCCAGTGTTCTACTGTCTTCTATAGTGTTTAACTGTGTTCTACGTGCAGTGTTCTCCATTGTTCTACTGTCTTCTATAGTGTTTAACTGTGTTCTACGTGCAGTGTTCTCCAGTTGTTCTACTGTCTTCTATAGTGTTTAACTGTGTTCTACGTGCAGTGTTCTCCAGTGTTCTACTGTCTTCTACTGTCTTCTATAGTGTTTAACTGTGTTCTACGTGCAGTGTTCTCCATTGTTCTACTGTCTTCTATAGTGTTTAACTGTGTTCTACGTGCAGTGTTCTCCAGTGTTCTACTGTCTTCTATAGTGTTTAACTGTGTTCTACGTGCAGTGTTCTCCAGTGTTCTACTGTCTTCTATAGTGTTTAACTGTGTTCTACGTGCAGTGTTCTCCAGTGTTCTACTGTCTTCTATAGTGTTTAACTGTGTTCTACGTGCAGTGTTCTCCAGTGTTCTACTGTCTTCTATAGTGTTTAACTGTGTTCTACGTGCAGTGTTCTCCAGTGTTCTACTGTCTTCTATAGTGTTTAACTGTGTTCTACGTGCAGTGTTCTCCAGTGTTCTACTGTCTTCTATAGTGTTTAACTGTGTTCTACGTGCAGTGTTCTCCAGTGTTCTACTGTCTTCTATAGTGTTTAACTGTGTTCTACGTGCAGTGTTCTCCAGTGTTCTACTGTCTTCTATAGTGTTTAACTGTGTTCTACGTGCAGTGTTCTCCATTGTTCTACTGTCTTCTATAGTGTTTAACTGTGTTCTACGTGCAGTGTTCTCCAGTGTTCTACTGTCTTCTATAGTGTTTAACTGTGTTCTACGTGCAGTGTTCTCCAGTGTTCTACTGTCTACTGTCTTCTATAGTGTTTAACTGTGTTCTACGTGCAGTGTTCTCCATTGTTCTACTGTCTTCTATAGTGTTTAACTGTGTTCTACGTGCAGTGTTCTCCAGTGTTCTACTGTCTTCTATAGTGTTTAACTGTGTTCTACGTGCAGTGTTCTCCAGTGTTCTACTGTCTTCTATAGTGTTTAACTGTGTTCTAGCAGTTCTGTCTACGTCTCTATGTTTAACTGTGTTCTACGTGCAGTGTTCTCCATGTTCTACTGTCTTCTATAGTGTTTAACTGTGTTCTACGTGCAGTGTTCTCCAGTGTTCTACTGTCTTCTATAGTGTTTAACTGTGTTCTACGTGCAGTGTTCTCCAGTGTTCTACTGTCTTCTATAGTGTTTAACTGTGTTCTACGTGCAGTGTTCTCCAGTGTTCTACTGTCTTCTATAGTGTTTAACTGTGTTCTACGTGCAGTGTTCTCCATTGTTCTACTGTCTTCTATAGTGTTTAACTGTGTTCTACGTGCAGTGTTCTCCAGTGTTCTACTGTCTTCTATAGTGTTTAACTGTGTTCTACGTGCAGTGTTCTCCAGTGTTCTACTGTCTACTGTCTTCTATAGTGTTTAACTGTGTTCTACGTGCAGTGTTCTCCATTGTTCTACTGTCTTCTATAGTGTTTAACTGTGTTCTACGTGCAGTGTTCTCCAGTGTTCTACTGTCTTCTATAGTGTTTAACTGTGTTCTACGTGCAGTGTTCTCCAGTGTTCTACTGTCTTCTATAGTGTTTAACTGTGTTCTACGTGCAGTGTTCTCCAGTGTTCTACTGTCTTCTATAGTGTTTAACTGTGTTCTACGTGCAGTGTTCTCCAGTGTTCTACTGTCTTCTATAGTGTTTAACTGTGTTCTACGTGCAGTGTTCTCCAGTGTTCTACTGTCTTCTATAGTGTTTAACTGTGTTCTACGTGCAGTGTTCTCCAGTGTTCTACTGTCTTCTATAGTGTTTAACTGTGTTCTACGTGCAGTGTTCTCCAGTGTTCTACTGTCTTCTATAGTGTTTAACTGTGTTCTACGTGCAGTGTTCTCCAGTGTTCTACTGTCTTCTATAGTGTTTAACTGTGTTCTACGTGCAGTGTTCTCCAGTGTTCTACTGTCTTCTATAGTGTTTAACTGTGTTCTACGTGCAGTGTTCTCCATTGTTCTACTGTCTTCTATAGTGTTTAACTGTGTTCTACGTGCAGTGTTCTCCAGTGTTCTACTGTCTTCTATAGTGTTTAACTGTGTTCTACGTGCAGTGTTCTCCAGTGTTCTACTGTCTTCTATAGTGTTTAACTGTGTTCTACGTGCAGTGTTCTCCATGTTCTACTGTCTTCTATAGTGTTTAACTGTGTTCTACGTGCAGTGTTCTCCAGTGTTCTACTGTCTTCTATAGTGTTTAACTGTGTTCTACGTGCAGTGTTCTCCAGTGTTCTACTGTCTTCTATAGTGTTTAACTGTGTTCTACGTGCAGTGTTCTCCATTGTTCTACTGTCTTCTATAGTGTTTAACTGTGTTCTACGTGCAGTGTTCTCCAGTGTTCTACTGTCTTCTATAGTGTTTAACTGTGTTCTACGTGCAGTGTTCTCCAGTGTTCTACTGTCTTCTATAGTGTTTAACTGTGTTCTACGTGCAGTGTTCTCCAGTGTTCTACTGTCTTCTATAGTGTTTAACTGTGTTCTACGTGCAGTGTTCTCCATTGTTCTACTGTCTTCTATAGTGTTTAACTGTGTTCTACGTGCAGTGTTCTCCAGTGTTCGTCTACTGTCTTCTATAGTGTTTAACTGTGTTCTACGTGCAGTGTTCTCCATTGTTCTACTGTCTTCTATAGTGTTTAACTGTGTTCTACGTGCAGTGTTCTCCAGTGTTCTACTGTCTTCTATAGTGTTTAACTGTGTTCTACGTGCAGTGTTCTCCAGTGTTCTACTGTCTTCTATAGTGTTTAACTGTGTTCTACGTGCAGTGTTCTCCATTGTTCTACTGTCTTCTATAGTGTTTAACTGTGTTCTACGTGCAGTGTTCTCCAGTGTTCTACTGTCTTCTATAGTGTTTAACTGTGTTCTACGTGCAGTGTTCCCATGTTCTACTGTCTTCTATAGTGTTTAACTGTGTTCTACGTGCAGTGTTCTCCAGTGTTCTACTGTCTTCTATAGTGTTTAACTGTGTTCTACGTGCAGTGTTCTCCAGTGTTCTACTGTCTTCTATAGTGTTTAACTGTGTTCTACGTGCAGTGTTCTCCAGTGTTCTACTGTCTTCTATAGTGTTTAACTGTGTTCTACGTGCAGTGTTCTCCAGTGTTCTACTGTCTTCTATAGTGTTTAACTGTGTTCTACGTGCAGTGTTCTCCATTGTTCTACTGTCTTCTATAGTGTTTAACTGTGTTCTACGTGCAGTGTTCTCCAGTGTTCTACTGTCTTCTATAGTGTTTAACTGTGTTCTACGTGCAGTGTTCTCCAGTGTTCTGTCTACTGTCTTCTATAGTGTTTAACTGTGTTCTACGTGCAGTGTTCTCCATTGTTCTACTGTCTTCTATAGTGTTTAACTGTGTTCTACGTGCAGTGTTCTCCAGTGTTCTACTGTCTTCTATAGTGTTTAACTGTGTTCTACGTGCAGTGTTCTCCAGTGTTCTACTGTCTTCTATAGTGTTTAACTGTGTTCTACGTGCAGTGTTCTCCATTGTTCTACTGTCTTCTATAGTGTTTAACTGTGTTCTACGTGCAGTGTTCTCCAGTGTTCTACTGTCTTCTATAGTGTTTAACTGTGTTCTACGTGCAGTGTTCTCCAGTGTTCTACTGTCTTCTATAGTGTTTAACTGTGTTCTACGTGCAGTGTTCTCCATTGTTCTACTGTCTTCTATAGTGTTTAACTGTGTTCTACGTGCAGTGTTCTCCAGTTGTTCTACTGTCTTCTATAGTGTTTAACTGTGTTCTACGTGCAGTGTTCTCCATGTGTTCTACTGTCTTCTATAGTGTTTAACTGTGTTCTACGTGCAGTGTTCTCCATTGTTCTACTGTCTTCTATAGTGTTTAACTGTGTTCTACGTGCAGTGTTCTCCAGTGTTCTACTGTCTTCTATAGTGTTTAACTGTGTTCTACGTGCAGTGTTCTCCAGTGTTCTACTGTCTTCTATAGTGTTTAACTGTGTTCTACGTGCAGTGTTCTCCAGTGTTCTACTGTCTTCTATAGTGTTTAACTGTGTTCTACGTGCAGTGTTCTCCATTGTTCTACTGTCTTCTATAGTGTTTAACTGTGTTCTACGTGCAGTGTTCTCCAGTGTTCTACTGTCTTCTATAGTGTTTAACTGTGTTCTACGTGCAGTGTTCTCCAGTGTTCTACTGTCTTCTATAGTGTTTAACTGTGTTCTACGTGCAGTGTTCTCCATTGTTCTACTGTCTTCTATAGTGTTTAACTGTGTTCTACGTGCAGTGTTCTCCAGTGTTCTACTGTCTTCTATAGTGTTTAACTGTGTTCTACGTGCAGTGTTCTCCAGTGTTCTACTGTCTTCTATAGTGTTTAACTGTGTTCTACGTGCAGTGTTCTCCAGTGTTCTACTGTCTTCTATAGTGTTTAACTGTGTTCTACGTGCAGTGTTCTCCAGTGTTCTACTGTCTTCTATAGTGTTTAACTGTGTTCTACGTGCAGTGTTCTCCAGTGTTCTACTGTCTTCTATAGTGTTTAACTGTGTTCTACGTGCAGTGTTCTCCATTGTTCTACTGTCTTCTATAGTGTTTAACTGTGTTCTACGTGCAGTGTTCTCCAGTGTTCTACTGTTCTACTGTCTTCTATAGTGTTTAACTGTGTTCTACGTGCAGTGTTCTCCATTGTTCTACTGTCTTCTATAGTGTTTAACTGTGTTCTACGTGCAGTGTTCTCCAGTGTTCTACTGTCTTCTATAGTGTTTAACTGTGTTCTACGTGCAGTGTTCTCCAGTGTTCTACTGTCTTCTATAGTGTTTAACTGTGTTCTACGTGCAGTGTTCTCCATTGTTCTACTGTCTTCTATAGTGTTTAACTGTGTTCTACGTGCAGTGTTCTCCAGTGTTCTACTGCTTCTACTGTCTTCTATAGTGTTTAACTGTGTTCTACGTGCAGTGTTCTCCATTGTTCTACTGTCTTCTATAGTGTTTAACTGTGTTCTACGTGCAGTGTTCTCCAGTGTTCTACTGTCTTCTATAGTGTTTAACTGTGTTCTACGTGCAGTGTTCTCCAGTGTTCTACTGTCTTCTATAGTGTTTAACTGTGTTCTACGTGCAGTGTTCTCCAGTGTTCTACTGTCTTCTATAGTGTTTAACTGTGTTCTACGTGCAGTGTTCTCCATTGTTCTACTGTCTTCTATAGTGTTTAACTGTGTTCTACGTGCAGTGTTCTCCAGTGTTCTACTGTCTTCTATAGTGTTTAACTGTGTTCTACGTGCAGTGTTCTCCAGTGTTCTACTGTCTTCTATAGTGTTTAACTGTGTTCTACGTGCAGTGTTCTCCATTGTTCTACTGTCTTCTATAGTGTTTAACTGTGTTCTACGTGCAGTGTTCTCCAGTGTTCTACTGCTTCTACTGTCTTCTATAGTGTTTAACTGTGTTCTACGTGCAGTGTTCTCCAGTGTTCTACTGTTCTACTGTCTTCTATAGTGTTTAACTGTGTTCTACGTGCAGTGTTCTCCATTGTTCTACTGTCTTCTATAGTGTTTAACTGTGTTCTACGTGCAGTGTTCTCCAGTGTTCTACTGTCTTCTATAGTGTTTAACTGTGTTCTACGTGCAGTGTTCTCCAGTGTTCTACTGTCTTCTATAGTGTTTAACTGTGTTCTACGTGCAGTGTTCTCCAGTGTTCTACTGTCTTCTATAGTGTTTAACTGTGTTCTACGTGCAGTGTTCTCCATTGTTCTACTGTCTTCTATAGTGTTTAACTGTGTTCTACGTGCAGTGTTCTCCAGTGTTCTACTGTCTCTACTGTCTTCTATAGTGTTTAACTGTGTTCTACGTGCAGTGTTCTCCATTGTTCTACTGTCTTCTATAGTGTTTAACTGTGTTCTACGTGCAGTGTTCTCCAGTGTTCTACTGTCTTCTATAGTGTTTAACTGTGTTCTACGTGCAGTGTTCTCCAGTGTTCTACTGTCTTCTATAGTGTTTAACTGTGTTCTACGTGCAGTGTTCTCCAGTGTTCTACTGTCTTCTATAGTGTTTAACTGTGTTCTACGTGCAGTGTTCTCCAGTGTTCTACTGCTTCTACTGTCTTCTATAGTGTTTAACTGTGTTCTACGTGCAGTGTTCTCCATTGTTCTACTGTCTTCTATAGTGTTTAACTGTGTTCTACGTGCAGTGTTCTCCAGTGTTCTACTGTCTTCTATAGTGTTTAACTGTGTTCTACGTGCAGTGTTCTCCAGTGTTCTACTGTCTTCTATAGTGTTTAACTGTGTTCTACGTGCAGTGTTCTCCAGTGTTCTACTGTCTTCTATAGTGTTTAACTGTGTTCTACGTGCAGTGTTCTCCAGTGTTCTACTGTCTTCTATAGTGTTTAACTGTGTTCTACGTGCAGTGTTCTCCATTGTTCTACTGTCTTCTATAGTGTTTAACTGTGTTCTACGTGCAGTGTTCTCCAGTGTTCTACTGTCTTCTATAGTGTTTAACTGTGTTCTACGTGCAGTGTTCTCCAGTGTTCTACTGTCTTCTATAGTGTTTAACTGTGTTCTACGTGCAGTGTTCTCCATTGTTCTACTGTCTTCTATAGTGTTTAACTGTGTTCTACGTGCAGTGTTCTCCAGTGTTCTACTGCCTTCTACTGTCTTCTATAGTGTTTAACTGTGTTCTACGTGCAGTGTTCTCCAGTGTTCTACTGTCTTCTACTGTCTTCTATAGTGTTTAACTGTGTTCTACGTGCAGTGTTCTCCATTGTTCTACTGTCTTCTATAGTGTTTAACTGTGTTCTACGTGCAGTGTTCTCCAGTGTTCTACTGTCTTCTATAGTGTTTAACTGTGTTCTACGTGCAGTGTTCTCCAGTGTTCTACTGTCTTCTATAGTGTTTAACTGTGTTCTACGTGCAGTGTTCTCCAGTTGTTCTACTGTCTTCTATAGTGTTTAACTGTGTTCTACGTGCAGTGTTCTCCAGTGTTCTACTGCTTCTACTGTCTTCTATAGTGTTTAACTGTGTTCTACGTGCAGTGTTCTCCAGTGTTCTACTGTCTTCTATAGTGTTTAACTGTGTTCTACGTGCAGTGTTCTCCATTGTTCTACTGTCTTCTATAGTGTTTAACTGTGTTCTACGTGCAGTGTTCTCCAGTGTTCTACTGTCTTCTATAGTGTTTAACTGTGTTCTACGTGCAGTGTTCTCCAGTGTTCTACTGTCTTCTATAGTGTTTAACTGTGTTCTACGTGCAGTGTTCTCCAGTGTTCTACTGTCTTCTATAGTGTTTAACTGTGTTCTACGTGCAGTGTTCTCCATTGTTCTACTGTCTTCTATAGTGTTTAACTGTGTTCTACGTGCAGTGTTCTCCAGTGTTCTACTGTCTTCTACTGTCTTCTATAGTGTTTAACTGTGTTCTACGTGCAGTGTTCTCCATTGTTCTACTGTCTTCTATAGTGTTTAACTGTGTTCTACGTGCAGTGTTCTCCAGTGTTCTACTGTCTTCTATAGTGTTTAACTGTGTTCTACGTGCAGTGTTCTCCAGTGTTCTACTGTCTTCTATAGTGTTTAACTGTGTTCTACGTGCAGTGTTCTCCATTGTTCTACTGTCTTCTATAGTGTTTAACTGTGTTCTACGTGCAGTGTTCTCCAGTGTTCTACTGCTTCTACGTCTTCTATAGTGTTTAACTGTGTTCTACGTGCAGTGTTCTCCAGTGTTCTACTGTTCTACTGTCTTCTATAGTGTTTAACTGTGTTCTACGTGCAGTGTTCTCCAGTGTTCTACTGTCTTCTATAGTGTTTAACTGTGTTCTACGTGCAGTGTTCTCCAGTGTTCTACTGTCTTCTATAGTGTTTAACTGTGTTCTACGTGCAGTGTTCTCCAGTGTTCTACTGTCTTCTATAGTGTTTAACTGTGTTCTACGTGCAGTGTTCTCCATTGTTCTACTGTCTTCTATAGTGTTTAACTGTGTTCTACGTGCAGTGTTCTCCAGTGTTCTACTGTCTTCTATAGTGTTTAACTGTGTTCTACGTGCAGTGTTCTCCAGGTTCGTTCTACTGTCTTCTATAGTGTTTAACTGTGTTCTACGTGCAGTGTTCTCCATTGTTCTACTGTCTTCTATAGTGTTTAACTGTGTTCTACGTGCAGTGTTCTCCAGTGTTCTACTGTCTTCTATAGTGTTTAACTGTGTTCTACGTGCAGTGTTCTCCAGTGTTCTACTGTCTTCTATAGTGTTTAACTGTGTTCTACGTGCAGTGTTCTCCATTGTTCTACTGTCTTCTATAGTGTTTAACTGTGTTCTACGTGCAGTGTTCTCCAGTGTTCTACTGTCTTCTATAGTGTTTAACTGTGTTCTACGTGCAGTGTTCTCCAGTGTTCTACTGTCTTCTATAGTGTTTAACTGTGTTCTACGTGCAGTGTTCTCCAGTGTTCTACTGTCTTCTATAGTGTTTAACTGTGTTCTACGTGCAGTGTTCTCCAGTGTTCTACTGTCTTCTATAGTGTTTAACTGTGTTCTACGTGCAGTGTTCTCCAGTGTTCTACTGTCTTCTATAGTGTTTAACTGTGTTCTACGTGCAGTGTTCTCCAGTGTTCTACTGTCTTCTATAGTGTTTAACTGTGTTCTACGTGCAGTGTTCTCCATTGTTCTACTGTCTTCTATAGTGTTTAACTGTGTTCTACGTGCAGTGTTCTCCAGTGTTCTACTGTCTTCTATAGTGTTTAACTGTGTTCTACGTGCAGTGTTCTCCAGTGTTCTACTGTCTTCTATAGTGTTTAACTGTGTTCTACGTGCAGTGTTCTCCAGTGTTCTACTGTCTTCTATAGTGTTTAACTGTGTTCTACGTGCAGTGTTCTCCAGTGTTCTACTGTCTTCTATAGTGTTTAACTGTGTTCTACGTGCAGTGTTCTCCAGTGTTCTACTGTCTTCTATAGTGTTTAACTGTGTTCTACGTGCAGTGTTCTCCATTGTTCTACTGTCTTCTATAGTGTTTAACTGTGTTCTACGTGCAGTGTTCTCCAGTGTTCTACTGTCTTCTATAGTGTTTAACTGTGTTCTACGTGCAGTGTTCTCCATTGTTCTACTGTCTTCTATAGTGTTTAACTGTGTTCTACGTGCAGTGTTCTCCAGTGTTCTACTGTCTTCTATAGTGTTTAACTGTGTTCTACGTGCAGTGTTCTCCAGTGTTCTACTGTCTTCTATAGTGTTTAACTGTGTTCTACGTGCAGTGTTCTCCATTGTTCTACTGTCTTCTATAGTGTTTAACTGTGTTCTACGTGCAGTGTTCTCCATTGTTCTACTGTCTTCTATAGTGTTTAACTGTGTTCTACGTGCAGTGTTCTCCAGTGTTCTACTGTTCTACTGTCTTCTATAGTGTTTAACTGTGTTCTACGTGCAGTGTTCTCCAGTGTTCTACTGTCTTCTATAGTGTTTAACTGTGTTCTACGTGCAGTGTTCTCCAGTGTTCTACTGTCTTCTATAGTGTTTAACTGTGTTCTACGTGCAGTGTTCTCCAGTGTTCTACTGTCTTCTATAGTGTTTAACTGTGTTCTACGTGCAGTGTTCTCCAGTGTTCTACTGTCTTCTATAGTGTTTAACTGTGTTCTACGTGCAGTGTTCTCCATTGTTCTACTGTCTTCTATAGTGTTTAACTGTGTTCTACGTGCAGTGTTCTCCAGTGTTCTACTGTCTTCTATAGTGTTTAACTGTGTTCTACGTGCAGTGTTCTCCAGTGTTCTACTGTCTTCTATAGTGTTTAACTGTGTTCTACGTGCAGTGTTCTCCAGTGTTCTACTGTCTTCTATAGTGTTTAACTGTGTTCTACGTGCAGTGTTCTCCAGTGTTCTACTGTCTTCTATAGTGTTTAACTGTGTTCTACGTGCAGTGTTCTCCAGTGTTCTACTGTCTTCTATAGTGTTTAACTGTGTTCTACGTGCAGTGTTCTCCAGTGTCGTTCTACTGTCTTCTATAGTGTTTAACTGTGTTCTACGTGCAGTGTTCTCCATTGTTCTACTGTCTTCTATAGTGTTTAACTGTGTTCTACGTGCAGTGTTCTCCAGTGTTCTACTGTCTTCTATAGTGTTTAACTGTGTTCTACGTGCAGTGTTCTCCAGTGTTCTACTGTCTTCTATAGTGTTTAACTGTGTTCTACGTGCAGTGTTCTCCATTGTTCTACTGTCTTCTATAGTGTTTAACTGTGTTCTACGTGCAGTGTTCTCCAGTGTTCTACTGTCTTCTATAGTGTTTAACTGTGTTCTACGTGCAGTGTTCTCCAGTGTTCGTTCTACTGTCTTCTATAGTGTTTAACTGTGTTCTACGTGCAGTGTTCTCCAGTGTTCTACTGTCTTCTATAGTGTTTAACTGTGTTCTACGTGCAGTGTTCTCCAGTGTTCTACTGTCTTCTATAGTGTTTAACTGTGTTCTACGTGCAGTGTTCTCCATTGTTCTACTGTCTTCTATAGTGTTTAACTGTGTTCTACGTGCAGTGTTCTCCAGTGTTCTACTGTCTTCTATAGTGTTTAACTGTGTTCTACGTGCAGTGTTCTCCAGTGTTCTACTGTCTTCTATAGTGTTTAACTGTGTTCTACGTGCAGTGTTCTCCAGTGTTCTACTGTCTTCTATAGTGTTTAACTGTGTTCTACGTGCAGTGTTCTCCAGTGTTCTACTGTCTTCTATAGTGTTTAACTGTGTTCTACGTGCAGTGTTCTCCAGTGTTCTGTTCTACTGTCTTCTATAGTGTTTAACTGTGTTCTACGTGCAGTGTTCTCCAGTGTTCTACTGTCTTCTATAGTGTTTAACTGTGTTCTACGTGCAGTGTTCTCCAGTGTTCTACTGTCTTCTATAGTGTTTAACTGTGTTCTACGTGCAGTGTTCTCCAGTGTTCTACTGTCTTCTATAGTGTTTAACTGTGTTCTACGTGCAGTGTTCTCCAGTGTTCTACTGTCTTCTATAGTGTTTAACTGTGTTCTACGTGCAGTGTTCTCCAGTGTTCTACTGTCTTCTATAGTGTTTAACTGTGTTCTACGTGCAGTGTTCTCCATTGTTCTACTGTCTTCTATAGTGTTTAACTGTGTTCTACGTGCAGTGTTCTCCAGTGTTCTACTGTCTTCTATAGTGTTTAACTGTGTTCTACGTGCAGTGTTCTCCAGTGTTCTACTGTCTTCTATAGTGTTTAACTGTGTTCTACGTGCAGTGTTCTCCATTGTTCTACTGTCTTCTATAGTGTTTAACTGTGTTCTACGTGCAGTGTTCTCCAGTGTTCTACTGTCTTCTATAGTGTTTAACTGTGTTCTACGTGCAGTGTTCTCCAGTGTTCTACTGTTCTACTGTCTTCTATAGTGTTTAACTGTGTTCTACGTGCAGTGTTCTCCATTGTTCTACTGTCTTCTATAGTGTTTAACTGTGTTCTACGTGCAGTGTTCTCCAGTGTTCTACTGTCTTCTATAGTGTTTAACTGTGTTCTACGTGCAGTGTTCTCCAGTGTTCTACTGTCTTCTATAGTGTTTAACTGTGTTCTACGTGCAGTGTTCTCCAGTGTTCTACTGTCTTCTATAGTGTTTAACTGTGTTCTACGTGCAGTGTTCTCCATTGTTCTACTGTCTTCTATAGTGTTTAACTGTGTTCTACGTGCAGTGTTCTCCAGTGTTCTACTGTCTTCTACGTCTCTATAGTGTTTAACTGTGTTCTACGTGCAGTGTTCTCCATTGTTCTACTGTCTTCTATAGTGTTTAACTGTGTTCTACGTGCAGTGTTCTCCAGTGTTCTACTGTCTTCTATAGTGTTTAACTGTGTTCTACGTGCAGTGTTCTCCAGTGTTCTACTGTCTTCTATAGTGTTTAACTGTGTTCTACGTGCAGTGTTCTCCATTGTTCTACTGTCTTCTATAGTGTTTAACTGTGTTCTACGTGCAGTGTTCTCCATTGTTCTACTGTCTTCTATAGTGTTTAACTGTGTTCTACGTGCAGTGTTCTCCAGTGTTCTACTGTCTTCTACTGTCTTCTATAGTGTTTAACTGTGTTCTACGTGCAGTGTTCTCCATTGTTCTACTGTCTTCTATAGTGTTTAACTGTGTTCTACGTGCAGTGTTCTCCAGTGTTCTACTGTCTTCTATAGTGTTTAACTGTGTTCTACGTGCAGTGTTCTCCAGTGTTCTACTGTCTTCTATAGTGTTTAACTGTGTTCTACGTGCAGTGTTCTCCATTGTTCTACTGTCTTCTATAGTGTTTAACTGTGTTCTACGTGCAGTGTTCTCCAGTGTTCTACTGCTTCTACTGTCTTCTATAGTGTTTAACTGTGTTCTACGTGCAGTGTTCTCCATTGTTCTACTGTCTTCTATAGTGTTTAACTGTGTTCTACGTGCAGTGTTCTCCAGTGTTCTACTGTCTTCTATAGTGTTTAACTGTGTTCTACGTGCAGTGTTCTCCAGTGTTCTACTGTCTTCTATAGTGTTTAACTGTGTTCTACGTGCAGTGTTCTCCAGTGTTCTACTGTCTTCTATAGTGTTTAACTGTGTTCTACGTGCAGTGTTCTCCATTGTTCTACTGTCTTCTATAGTGTTTAACTGTGTTCTACGTGCAGTGTTCTCCATTGTTCTACTGTCTTCTATAGTGTTTAACTGTGTTCTACGTGCAGTGTTCTCCAGTGTTCTACTGTCTTCTATAGTGTTTAACTGTGTTCTACGTGCAGTGTTCTCCAGTGTTCTACTGTCTTCTATAGTGTTTAACTGTGTTCTACGTGCAGTGTTCTCCATTGTTCTACTGTCTTCTATAGTGTTTAACTGTGTTCTACGTGCAGTGTTCTCCAGTGTTCTACTGCTTCTACTGTCTTCTATAGTGTTTAACTGTGTTCTACGTGCAGTGTTCTCCAGTGTTCTACTGTCTTCTACTGTCTTCTATAGTGTTTAACTGTGTTCTACGTGCAGTGTTCTCCATTGTTCTACTGTCTTCTATAGTGTTTAACTGTGTTCTACGTGCAGTGTTCTCCAGTGTTCTACTGTCTTCTATAGTGTTTAACTGTGTTCTACGTGCAGTGTTCTCCAGTGTTCTACTGTCTTCTATAGTGTTTAACTGTGTTCTACGTGCAGTGTTCTCCATTGTTCTACTGTCTTCTATAGTGTTTAACTGTGTTCTACGTGCAGTGTTCTCCAGTGTTCTACTGCTCTACTGTCTTCTATAGTGTTTAACTGTGTTCTACGTGCAGTGTTCTCCAGTGTTCTACTGTCTTCTACTGTCTTCTATAGTGTTTAACTGTGTTCTACGTGCAGTGTTCTCCATTGTTCTACTGTCTTCTATAGTGTTTAACTGTGTTCTACGTGCAGTGTTCTCCAGTGTTCTACTGTCTTCTATAGTGTTTAACTGTGTTCTACGTGCAGTGTTCTCCAGTGTTCTACTGTCTTCTATAGTGTTTAACTGTGTTCTACGTGCAGTGTTCTCCATTGTTCTACTGTCTTCTATAGTGTTTAACTGTGTTCTACGTGCAGTGTTCTCCAGTGTTCTACTGCCTTCTACTGTCTTCTATAGTGTTTAACTGTGTTCTACGTGCAGTGTTCTCCAGTGTTCTACTGCTTCTACTGTCTTCTATAGTGTTTAACTGTGTTCTACGTGCAGTGTTCTCCATTGTTCTACTGTCTTCTATAGTGTTTAACTGTGTTCTACGTGCAGTGTTCTCCAGTGTTCTACTGTCTTCTATAGTGTTTAACTGTGTTCTACGTGCAGTGTTCTCCAGTGTTCTACTGTCTTCTATAGTGTTTAACTGTGTTCTACGTGCAGTGTTCTCCATTGTTCTACTGTCTTCTATAGTGTTTAACTGTGTTCTACGTGCAGTGTTCTCCAGTGTTCTACTGTCTTCTATAGTGTTTAACTGTGTTCTACGTGCAGTGTTCTCCAGTGTTCTACTGTCTTCTACTGTCTTCTATAGTGTTTAACTGTGTTCTACGTGCAGTGTTCTCCATTGTTCTACTGTCTTCTATAGTGTTTAACTGTGTTCTACGTGCAGTGTTCTCCAGTGTTCTACTGTCTTCTATAGTGTTTAACTGTGTTCTACGTGCAGTGTTCTCCAGTGTTCTACTGTCTTCTATAGTGTTTAACTGTGTTCTACGTGCAGTGTTCTCCAGTGTTCTACTGTCTTCTATAGTGTTTAACTGTGTTCTACGTGCAGTGTTCTCCAGTGTTCTACTGTCTTCTATAGTGTTTAACTGTGTTCTACGTGCAGTGTTCTCCAGTGTTCTACTGTCTTCTACTGTCTTCTATAGTGTTTAACTGTGTTCTACGTGCAGTGTTCT
The DNA here is from genome assembly GCA_027704905.1 of Muraenolepis orangiensis. Taxonomy (NCBI): domain Eukaryota; kingdom Metazoa; phylum Chordata; class Actinopteri; order Gadiformes; family Muraenolepididae; genus Muraenolepis; species Muraenolepis orangiensis. The sequence continues at coordinate 12,232,962 of CM050999.1, forward strand.
CCATTGTTCTACTGTCTTCTATAGTGTTTAACTGTGTTCTACGTGCAGTGTTCTCCAGTGTTCTACTGTCTTCTATAGTGTTTAACTGTGTTCTACGTGCAGTGTTCTCCAGTGTTCTACTGTCTTCTATAGTGTTTAACTGTGTTCTACGTGCAGTGTTCTCCAGTGTTCTACTGTCTTCTATAGTGTTTAACTGTGTTCTACGTGCAGTGTTCTCCAGTGTTCTACTGCTTCTACTGTCTTCTATAGTGTTTAACTGTGTTCTACGTGCAGTGTTCTCCATTGTTCTACTGTCTTCTATAGTGTTTAACTGTGTTCTACGTGCAGTGTTCTCCAGTGTTCTACTGTCTTCTATAGTGTTTAACTGTGTTCTACGTGCAGTGTTCTCCAGTGTTCTACTGTCTTCTATAGTGTTTAACTGTGTTCTACGTGCAGTGTTCTCCAGTGTTCTACTGTCTTCTATAGTGTTTAACTGTGTTCTACGTGCAGTGTTCTCCATTGTTCTACTGTCTTCTATAGTGTTTAACTGTGTTCTACGTGCAGTGTTCTCCATTGTTCTACTGTCTTCTATAGTGTTTAACTGTGTTCTACGTGCAGTGTTCTCCAGTGTTCTACTGTCTTCTATAGTGTTTAACTGTGTTCTACGTGCAGTGTTCTCCAGTGTTCTATGTTCTACTGTCTTCTATAGTGTTTAACTGTGTTCTACGTGCAGTGTTCTCCATTGTTCTACTGTCTTCTATAGTGTTTAACTGTGTTCTACGTGCAGTGTTCTCCAGTGTCTACTGCTTCTACTGTCTTCTATAGTGTTTAACTGTGTTCTACGTGCAGTGTTCTCCAGTGTTCTACTGTTCTACTGTCTTCTATAGTGTTTAACTGTGTTCTACGTGCAGTGTTCTCCATTGTTCTACTGTCTTCTATAGTGTTTAACTGTGTTCTACGTGCAGTGTTCTCCAGTGTTCTACTGTCTTCTATAGTGTTTAACTGTGTTCTACGTGCAGTGTTCTCCAGTGTTCTACTGTCTTCTATAGTGTTTAACTGTGTTCTACGTGCAGTGTTCTCCATTGTTCTACTGTCTTCTATAGTGTTTAACTGTGTTCTACGTGCAGTGTTCTCCAGTGTTCTACTGCTTCTACTGTCTTCTATAGTGTTTAACTGTGTTCTACGTGCAGTGTTCTCCAGTGTTCTACTGTTCTACTGTCTTCTATAGTGTTTAACTGTGTTCTACGTGCAGTGTTCTCCATTGTTCTACTGTCTTCTATAGTGTTTAACTGTGTTCTACGTGCAGTGTTCTCCAGTGTTCTACTGTCTTCTATAGTGTTTAACTGTGTTCTACGTGCAGTGTTCTCCAGTGTTCTACTGTCTTCTATAGTGTTTAACTGTGTTCTACGTGCAGTGTTCTCCAGTGTTCTACTGTCTTCTATAGTGTTTAACTGTGTTCTACGTGCAGTGTTCTCCATTGTTCTACTGTCTTCTATAGTGTTTAACTGTGTTCTACGTGCAGTGTTCTCCAGTGTTCTACTGTCTTCTACTGTCTTCTATAGTGTTTAACTGTGTTCTACGTGCAGTGTTCTCCATTGTTCTACTGTCTTCTATAGTGTTTAACTGTGTTCTACGTGCAGTGTTCTCCAGTGTTCTACTGTCTTCTATAGTGTTTAACTGTGTTCTACGTGCAGTGTTCTCCAGTGTTCTACTGTCTTCTATAGTGTTTAACTGTGTTCTACGTGCAGTGTTCTCCATTGTTCTACTGTCTTCTATAGTGTTTAACTGTGTTCTACGTGCAGTGTTCTCCAGTGTTCTACTGCTTCTACTGTCTTCTATAGTGTTTAACTGTGTTCTACGTGCAGTGTTCTCCAGTGTTCTCTGTTCTACTGTCTTCTATAGTGTTTAACTGTGTTCTACGTGCAGTGTTCTCCAGTGTTCTACTGTCTTCTATAGTGTTTAACTGTGTTCTACGTGCAGTGTTCTCCAGTGTTCTACTGTCTTCTATAGTGTTTAACTGTGTTCTACGTGCAGTGTTCTCCAGTGTTCTACTGTCTTCTATAGTGTTTAACTGTGTTCTACGTGCAGTGTTCTCCATTGTTCTACTGTCTTCTATAGTGTTTAACTGTGTTCTACGTGCAGTGTTCTCCAGTGTTCTACTGTCTTCTATAGTGTTTAACTGTGTTCTACGTGCAGTGTTCTCCAGTGTTCTACTGTCTTCTATAGTGTTTAACTGTGTTCTACGTGCAGTGTTCTCCATTGTTCTACTGTCTTCTATAGTGTTTAACTGTGTTCTACGTGCAGTGTTCTCCAGTGTTCTACTGTCTTCTATAGTGTTTAACTGTGTTCTACGTGCAGTGTTCTCCAGTGTTCTACTGTCTTCTATAGTGTTTAACTGTGTTCTACGTGCAGTGTTCTCCAGTGTTCTACTGTCTTCTATAGTGTTTAACTGTGTTCTACGTGCAGTGTTCTCCAGTGTTCTACTGTTCTACTGTCTTCTATAGTGTTTAACTGTGTTCTACGTGCAGTGTTCTACAGTGGTACAGATTGTTCTTCAGTGTTCTTCGGTGTCTGACAGTGTTTTGCAGTATTCTACTGTGTTCTAAAGTGCTTTGCAGTGTTATACAGGCAGTGTTCTACAGGGAGTGTTCTATAGTGTTCTATTTGCAGTGTTCTATAGTGTTCTATTGGGAGTGTTCTACAGGTAGTGTTCTACAGTGTTCTATTGCCAGCGTTCTACAGGTTCAGTGTTCTATCTTATGCAGTGTTCTACAATCTTCCATTGGCAGTGTTCTACTCTACAGTGTTATTGTGTTGCACTGTGTTCTACAGGTAGTGTTCTACAGTGTTCTACAGGTAGTGTTTTACAGTGTTCTACTGTGTTCTCCAGGCAGTGTTTCACAGCATTCTACATGAAGTGGTCTAGTGTTCTCCAGGCAGTGTACTACGGCGTTCTACCCGCAGTGGTCTACAGTGTTCTACATAGTGTTCTACATAGTGTTCCACAGTGTTCTTCTTTGGTTCTACAGGCAGTGCTCTACTGTTTTCTAAAGGTGGGCAGTGCTGTGTGCAGGCGAGACTTGAGTTGAGTCATTCAATGAAATCAGATTGTCGATGTGCGAATAAGTAAGGAATGTAATCATGTGGGCGTGAAGTATACAGGGACTTCCTGTTTACTCTGGTTGTTCACAACACCTCCAGCAGACCCTGATTACTGTGGTCTGACTGTGATCCGTTCTAATACACTTTGGTATTCTTTAAATGTTTAAAACGTTTTTGTACCTTTGATTGATTCCCTGGGGGGGAAGGGAGGACAATAAACTTCCATTTCAGACAAGAAGTATTTTTTCACATTTATATTTATTTAAGTTGATACTTGATGCATGTCCAAACCAGGTCCCAACCAAGTTCAAAACAGAAGATACAAAACTGGTCTCAACCAGTTTCAAACCAGGTCCAAACCAGGTTTAAATCACATCCAAACCAGATTTAAATCATGTACAAACCAGATCCAAACTAAGTCCAAACCAGGTCTAAACCAGCTTCAAACCAGGTCCAAACCAGGTTTTAACCAGATCCAAACCAGGTTTAAATCAGGCCCAAACCAGACTTGAATCAGGTATAAATCAGGTCAACCAACGAACATATTTGATAAAGTCGAAAGCGGCTGGAGATAAATCTGATTGGTCTGAAGAATAGAAAACTTCATAGACACGTCAAGAGGGAAACACACACACACACACACACACACACACACACACACACACACACACACACACACACACACACACACACACACACACACACACACACACACACACACAACCAGTAGGTGCGTGCCAATGACAGACATTAACGTTATGATAGTATACACAGCATATTAAGTGCTAGAAACAAGACTAAAGTCATAAATAGACAGATAGAGTACAAGCTAATATATGATCAAAACCACCACACGAATAAGGAACACATTCCCAATGTTTAAATGATATGTTACCAATAGTTATGAAAAACATGTTAAGCCATTTTGTGATGTGATGCAACTCCTTGTTCGGTATTTCAACTGAATTCTGTGTATGTGTCCGTGTGTGCGTGTGAGCTGTGCTATTAGCTCCTTCTTGTGAAATGTCCCAGAAGCAGCTGGCTGGCTTACTGGAAGGCTAATCACTGAGGCATGTAGGAGGAGGAGGGGGAGCAGGAGGAGCAGGAGGAGGAGGAGGAGGAGGAGGAGGCGGTGTGGCCCCAGGAGGTTGGGGTACTAGTTGAGGCTGACCCGGGAGGGTTAGGGGTTCTGGTTGAGGCTGACCCGGGAGGGTTAGGGGTTTCGGTTCAGGCTGACCCGGGAGGGTTAGGGGTTCTGGTTCAGGCTGACCCGGGAGGGTTAGGGGTTTCGGTTCAGGCTGACCCGGGAGGGTTAGGGGTTCTGGTTCAGGCTGACCCGGGAGGGTTAGGGGTTCTGGTTCAGGCTGACCCGGGAGGGTTAGGGGTTCTGGTTCAGGCTGACCCGGGCCGAGCTGTAGAAGGTAATCCTACCACTACCGGCCACCTTGAGGTTGACCGTGGTGGCGTAGTTGGTCCTGGGTTCCCCCGGGGGGGGCCTGGCAAGTGTTTGGAGCGGAGAGTGGACCTCTGACTGGTGGGTGGGGTGGTGGGAGGTTTGGGTGGAGGAGGGGCGGGCCACGTAGGGGTTCTGGTTGAGGCTGACCCGGGAGGGTTAGGGGTTCTGGTTGAGGCTGACCCGGGAGGGTTAGGGGTTTCGGTTCAGGCTGACCCGGGAGGGTTAGGGGTTCTGGTTCAGGCTGACCCGGGAGGGTTAGGGGTTTCGGTTCAGGCTGACCCGGGAGGGTTAGGGGTTCTGGTTCAGGCTGACCCGGGAGGGTTAGGGGTTCTGGTTCAGGCTGACCCGGGAGGGTTAGGGGTTCTGGTTCAGGCTGACCCGGGCCGAGCTGTAGAAGGTAATCCTACCACTACCGGCCACCTTGAGGTTGACCGTGGTGGCGTAGTTGGTCCTGGGTTCCCCCGGGGGGGGCCTGGCAAGTGTTTGGAGCGGAGAGTGGACCTCTGACTGGTGGGTGGGGTGGTGGGAGGTTTGGGTGGAGGAGGGGCGGGCCACGTAGGCACAGAACAGCTGACTGCGACAGCTGCCCTCCTCCAGCTCTAGGGGAGAGGAGTTGTAGGAGGGGAGGAGGTGAGAGAATGAGAGGGGAGCAGGAGAAGATGAAAAGGGGGTTGTTGTGACCTCTGTCTCTGGACTCTGTGGTTGGTCGTAGCAGTAGTGCAGGACCTCCTGTACGTCTGGCCAGGGAGCGCTGGTGTCACACCTCCCAGCCTGAGTGGCCCTGGCTGGGCTGAGCCTGCTGGGCGAGACAGGAGACTGGAGGTAGGAGGACCAGGCGCTGGTGTGGCTGTTAAGGACAGACTCACCTCCTGCTAGGCTCAAGGAACTGGGGGGGAGGGGAGGAGGAGCAGGGGGAGAAGGAGAAGGGGAGTAAGCATAAAAGGAGCTGTCCTGTGTCTGGGACGTCAGGGAGGAGCATGGGTTCCTTGGCTGGGGCGCAGCGATATGATTGGCCCAGGCATTTGGCGACACACCAATAGGAGGCGGGGACAGCACACGAAGAGAGCAGGAGGCGGGGCCAGTGGCGGAGCTCGTCCAGGAGGCCTGCTCCACGCTGAAGCCCAGGGGGTCGCGGGGCTGGGGGGGGTTGTTAGCCAGGGGGGAGGAGGAGGAGTCACTGTGAGGAAGGGGAGAGCAAAGAAAGGGGGAGGGGGATTGGACCCGCGAGCCGGGCTCTGATGCGGAGAACGGCCGCGCGACTCGGTTGTGACCGGCGGACCAGAGAGCATCATGGGATTGCTGTGTTGCAGCGGCGGCACTGGCGTGAGCCAAGGAAAGCGTCCTCTGGCTGGCTGGCCAATCACTGCCACTACCACCAGCTCTGTTAGCATTTCTGTGGCTAACCACTACATCCGCCATGCTAATCCTGCAATGCATGTTGTTATTGTTGTTGTTGTGGTTTATGTGGACGGAGGAATATGATAGGCCGGAGGGGAGGAGGGGGGGGGAGGAGTAAGGGCCGTAGCCCAGGGTGGAGGAGGTGGGAAGTAGGGGAGGAGGAGCTTGAGGAGAGGCGGGGCGCTGGTGGAGGTGGGGGGAGGGGAGGGGGGCGTGGTCACGGTGAAGTGGGGGTGGGGCATTCTTCTTGGCAATGCTCTGACTGATGGACTGACTGATGCAGGAGGCAGCTAATGACCTGGAGAAGGCTGAGAAGGAGGCCCTGCCCCTTCTGTCTAAACTCCTCCCATCGACAGGGGGAGGTGGAGGGGAAAGAGGAATGGCCCTGCAGGGGGAGGGGGGCCGGTGGGTGAGGTTAGGTCTGGAGGAAGAGGGGGAGGGGGAAGGCAACCATGCCGTCTCCCAGGGCAACCTAGAGGATGAGAGAGAGAGAGAGACAAAGTCAGAGATAGAGATAGATACATAGTCAGAGATAGATAGAGAGAAAGAGAGAGAGAAAGATAGAGAGAGAGAGAGAGAGAGAGAGAGAGAGAGAGAGAGAGAGAGAGAGAGAGAGAGAGAGAGAGAGAGAGAGAGAGAGACAGACGAGACAGACAGACAGACAGACAGAGATACATAGCCAGAGACTAAAATTGGAAATTGATACTTGTGACATCACACAGTGGGAGTGTCCAGATCTATGATGGATAAATCTGTTTTTACCTGCCTACCTAGCGGACTGTACCAACTGGTAGGCGTATCTATCCCTCATATATCTGGCTGGACACTATACCTTTAATATCAAAAGGAAAATCCAAGCATGTTTGTGTCACCTCTCTCTCTCTCGCTTCTCCTTCCTTCTTTTGCCCTCCTCCTCTTCCTGGCCTCTATGGGGGGCTGGGGACATGGCATCATGGATCCCAGAATCCAGAAGGCTGTTAGTTGAGCTATACCCCCGCTTAGAGCCCCGATCTGGGTTTGCGCAGGTCAGGGAGCCGTCGCGAGGGACACAGCCCAGACCAGAGAGCCTTTCCTGGGGGAGGTCGGCCCGGCAGTCCCCCTGCTGTGGGGCTGCGGGAGTAGAGCCAGGGTTGTAGGGTTTCTCCGGGGACACCCTGGAGACCTGACCCCCGGGAGAGTGGAGGTCCACTCTGGGGAGGCTGGAGGTCGGGGAGGAGCTCCTGGAGCTCATGGCGGAGATGAAGTCCCGTGGCCTGCAGAGGGCAAAGCCAGGTCGGGCCGACACATGACCCAACGCCAGAGGAACGCAGGGTTCACTCACAACCTCCGGGGGATCTGGGGAGGAGAGACCGGATACATCAGAACTGCCCTGTCCCACTACCTTCCCTTCACCCTCTGACTCTGTTGGGAGGTAGTGGTCCCTTCAACACAGGGCTAAAATTGTAAAGTAATGTAACTTGTAATGGCGTGTTGTAAATGGCGTGCTCAGACCATGGTACAGACCTTGGCCTGAGCCATGGCTGTGCCATGGTCTGAACAATGGTGACCTTAATAACATCAAACATTAAAACATGACATAAGGAATAAACTACATAAAACTCTTTCTTTCTTTAAAAGGGAGATTATAGTTAGCTTCTAGTTTGTTATCCACTGATTGGTACCAAACTAAGTTGAACCTACCACTGGTCCAGCTCACTGCAGTCCTCATCCTCTTGTCCTCCATCCTCTGCTCTTCCTCCATCTCTCCATCCTCCCACCACTGGGCCTGAGGAACTACCTGGGTCTGGGCCAGGCTCCTGGTCTGGTTTGAGTTTGGAGCGTTGGTGTGTGTGGTAGGTGTGTGTGTTTGGACTGTGCTGTGTCTGTAAGTATCTGCTTGTTCTGTACTGGGTCTGCTAGTGTCTGTTTGGACCGTGCTGGGTCTGTTAGTGTCTGTTTGGACTGTACTGGGTCTGTTGGTGTCTGTTTGGACTGTACTGGGTCTGTTAGTGTCTGTTTGGACCGTGCTGGGTCTGTTGGTGTCTGTTTGGACCGTGCTGGGTCTGTTAGTGTCTGTTTGGACCGTGCTGGGTCTGTTAGTGTCTGTTTGGACTGTACTGGGTCTGGTAGTGTCTGTTTGGACTGTACTGGGTCTGGTAGTGTCTGTTTGGACCGTGCTGGGTCTGTTGGTGTCTGTTTGGACCGTGCTGGGTCTGTTAGTGTCTGTTTGGACTGTACTGGGTCTGTTAGTGTCTGTTTGGACTGTACTGGGTCTGGTAGTGTCTGTTTGGACTGTACTGGGTCTGTTAGTGTCTGTTTGGACTGTACTGGGTCTGTTAGTGGCTGTTTGGACCGTGCTGGGTCTGTTAATGTCTGTTTGGACTGTACTGGGTCTGTTAGTGTCTGTTTGGACTGTACTGGGTCTGTTAGTGTCTGTTTGGACCGTGCTGGGTCTGTTAGTGTCTGTTTGGACTGTACTGGGTCTGTTAGTGTCTGTTTGGACCGTGCTGGGTCTGTTAGTGTCTGTTTGGACTGTACTGGGTCTGATAGTGTCTGTTTGGACTGTACTGGGTCTGATAGTGTCTGTTTGGACTGTACTGGGTCTGTTAGTGTCTGTTTGGACTGTACTGGGTCTGTTAGTGTCTGTTTTGACCGTACTGGGTCGGTTAGTGTCTGTTTGGACTGTATTGGGTCTGTTAGTGTCTGTCTGGTTCTGACTGGCTTGCTGGGACTGGCTGAGCTTCCCATGTCCCTTCAGACCCTTCTGCGCATCGGCCAGCGCCAAGGTCCGCCTGGCGTTCTGTTTCTGGTGCAAAGGGACCTTCATGGTCCCGGCTCTGGAGCTGTACATGCGTGCCAGCGTTTGGACCTTGTTCAGAATCCGCTCCGAGTTCCTCATCAGGGCTGGGTCCACGAGTGGCCCCACCTCAAACAGCCTGATGCTACATGCTGACCCAGGCTCCCCCAACAAGGCCCTCCTGGTGTGAGTGGACCAGCCCCCTTCGCTGGTCTGGCTGGGAAGAAGACCCTGCATGGTGGCCTCCTGGTCCAGATCTCTCTGTGCACTGGTCTTTTTGTGTTGTTTCCCAGAGGGATTCGGATGGGTGGGGCTAGGGTCCTGGCAGGCGGGGCTAGGGTCCTGGCAGGCAGGGGTATAGGCCTGGAAGGCAGGGCTGGTGTCCTGGAAGGCAGAGCTTGTGTCTTGGAAGACAGGTCTGGGGTTCTGGTGGGCGGGGCTTGGGTCCTGGCGGCTGGGGTTCTCGTAGGTGGGGCTAGTGTCCTGGTGGGCAGGGCTTGGTTTCCTTGTTCCATTCACCTCACCCAGCTCTGAGCAATCAGGTCTACAGGCCGTGTTCTGATTGGCCCAGCTTGGTGTTTGGCTCAGGCTGGCTTGTCCTTTTGTAGAGCTGATTGGCCCGTTGGCCTGTCCGTCATCCTGTCCAGCCAATGAGAGGGGAGGAGAGATAGAAGCCAGCCCTACCTCTCCACTCATCCATCTATCATTCTCTCCATCTGATTTTGAGTCTTGGTGGGACTCGGGCACCATCAGCAGACCGGAGGAGATCTGGGGCTCCTCTTCACTTCTCTGCTCCTCCTCTTCCTCCACCTCCTCCTTTACCTCCTCCTCCTCCACCTCCTCCTCGGCAGCCTGGTAGTAACTCCGGATCTTGGCAATGATACTGTGCTTTCTCTTGCTGAGGTGCTGAGTGGAGGTGGAGTTAGGCGGAACAGTGGGCAGAGCTTCTGTGTTCTCCTCCATTGGGAGGGGGGCGTGAAGGGGAAGGGGAGGAGGAAAAGGAGAGGGAGAGGGAAGCAAGGGTGAGAAGAGAGGAGGAGGAGAGGCAGAGGGGAGAATGGGAGAGGAGAGAGGAGGAGGAGGAGCGGGTGGAGGAAAGGCAGAGGGGAGAAGCAGGGAGGAGAGAGGAGGAGGAGCAGGAGGAGGAAAGGCAGAGGGGAGAAGGGGGGAGGAGAGAGGAGGAGGAGAGGCAGAGGGGAGGAGGGGGGAGGAGAGAGGAGGAGGAGCAGGAGGAGGAGAGGCAGAGGGGAGAAGGGGGGAGGAGAGAGGAGGAGGAGGAGGAGAGGCTGAGGGGAGGAGAGAGGAGAGAGGAGGAGGAGGAGGTGGAGAGGCAGAGGAGAGGAGGAGGGAGGAGAGAGGAAGCACTCTCTTTCCTTCATCTTCTCCTTCACGTCTGAATTCTTCCTCCTTTTGTGGCTGTTCTCCATGCACCTCCTCCTCTCTCTTCTCACAGCCTCCCAGCACCACCTTCTCCTCTTTCTCCTCGCAGGCCGCCGTCTGGTCCAAACCTCTCCTTTCCACTCCCTGGTCGTCCACCTGGTCCCATGACACGGGGGCCTCTGTGGCTGGGCTAGAGGGCTCTGCTGCAGGGGGCAGGGGGCTGGTGAAGTTGTGGTCGGAACTGGTGGTCTCCTGAAACAAACACAACACAGTGCTCAGGGTCTATAGTAGTATTAGTTGTGCTGCCTCTGGACTTACTAGTAGTAAGTCCAGGGGAATTTGTAGTATTCCAGTACCGTGAGTATATAGGGAGACAGGAGGCTCTGGTTCATTAACTCCAGGATCTCCTCAGTGATGGAGAGGGTCGGGGGGGCATCCAGTGGGGGAAGGTCCTCGTCTTCCTCCTCTTCATCCTGACACACACACACACACACACACACACACACACACACACACACACACACACACACACACACACACACACACACACACACACACACACACACACACACGCGCACACAACCACACACACTCAGGTCATTATAGGAACACTGTTTTCAATCAGCTTTGTATAGTTACAATGTGGGTAGTATATGAAAATGAACAAGGATCAATTCCCCTCCATTTTTGCCGCCAACATTCAGTTTAGCTTATTTGTTAATTAGCAAAAGTCTGCCGGGTGACACGTTTTACATTGTTTTGAGTCAGTCGGCTGACTTTTGGTGGCTCTAGGGTTGTTGTTACCTCCGCCATCAAAGATGGACGGGGGTTATGTTTTCGCCACTGTTTGTTAGTTTGTCTGTCTGACTGTAAGGCACAAGATAACTCAAAATGTGACAGAATTAGACAAGACTTGGTGGTTCGATTACTTATGGGCCAAGGAACAGTTGAGAGATAGTTGAGGGATTTTGGCACAGATCCGGATCCAAATCTTGATCCAGGGCACTTTTTGTACTGTAAATACTGTTGTTCTCTGGTCATGTAGCACCAGTTCTCTAGGGCTGTTGTTCCAACTGCTGTTCTCTGGTCATGTAGCACCAGTTCTCTAGGGCTGTTGTTCTCTGGTCACGTAGCACCAGTTCTCTAGGGCTGTTGTTCTTTAAGGAGCAGGTAGCCGGTCTCGCTGGGTCATAACAGACTGGTCATTAAGGAGCAGGTTGGGGTTAGACAGTAGAGAGACAGGTCATTAAGGAGTGGAACTCACCTGGGTTGGTGGAGGTCCTAGGTGGTGCAGGGGGTCTGGTCTGATCTGGATCACCGAGGAGGACCAGGGACTCAATAACTCATCTACAACCCCGCTGCTGTTAGGAGGCTACACACACACACACACACACACACACACACACACACACACACACACACACACACACACACACACACACACACATACACACACACACACACACACATACACAGTGAAATTAACAGCTGTATAGTGAGCGCTGTTAGGGTGGTGTTAGGGTCTTGTTAGAATGATGCTAGGGTGGTGTTATCAGGGTGGTGGTGTTAGGGTGGTGTTATCAGGGTGGTGTTAGGGTGGTGTTATCAGGGTGATGTTAGGGTGGTATTATCAGGGTGGTCTTATCAGGGTGGTGTTAGGGTGGTATTATCAGGGTGGTGTTAGAGTAGTGTTATCAGGGTGGTGTTATCAAGGTGGTGTGAGAGTAGTGTTATCAGGGTGATGTTATCAAGGTAGTGTTAGGGTGGTGTTATCGGGGTGGTGGTGTGAGGGTGGTGGCATCAAGGTGGTGTTAGGGTGGTGTTATCAGGGTGGTGTTATAAGGGTGGTGTTATCAGGGTGGTGTTGAGGTGGTGTTAACAGGGTGGTGTTTGGGTGGTGTTTTTAGGGTGGTGTTCGGGGGTGGACAGTATGTCACCTTCCATCCTCTCCTCCTTATCTTACCTTCAACACTCCTGAGAGACAGAACACAGAGAGAGTGAGAGAGAGAGAGAGAGAGAGAGAGAGAGAGAGAGAGAGAGAGAGAGAGAGAGAGAGAGAGAGAGAGAGAGAGAGAGATCAGTTTCTGGTTTATGAAACAGTACCATACAGGTGGCTGTCGGCTACCCTCAATATCGGAAAAACCATGCGCAAATAATAAAACAATAACACACGCACATTATGACTACACACACACATATACACATTATGACTACACACACACACACACACACACACACACACACACATTATGACTGCACACACACACACACACACACACACACACACACACACACCCCTCTCACCTGGAGCGCAGACAGCCTCTCTGTGGTTGGCTGGAGCTGAAAGACAGACAGGTACTCGTTATCTGGGCTGAAAAACAGACTGATGATTATGTTTCCTTTCTGACAAATCATATTTTCATTTGATGGGTGTTTACCTGTCTGTCTGTCTGTCTACCTGTGTGTCAGTCCGTTTTTTTTACCTGACTGTCTTTCTTTCTGTCTACCTGTCTGTCTGTCTACCTTTCTGTCTGTTTACTTAACTGTATGTCTGCCTGTCTGTCTCCCTGTCTGTCTGTGTACATGCCTGTCTACCTGTCAGTCTGTCTTGTCTGTCTGTTAACCTGTCTGTCTGTCTACCTGATTGTCTGTCTGTTAACCTGTCTGTCTGTCTACCTGATTGTCTCCGTGTGTAGTTAAAGGGCAGTGGGAGGCTCTTCCTGCTCTTCTCAGGGGTGAAGGTCAGCGCTTGGGGCTCTACAGGGACACACAAACACATGAGGTGTTAATGTTAAGGTATAGGCCTATATCACGCCACAGTTGAAAGCCAGAAGTACCCGTTACAAATCGCTGAAGCGGTGTAGCCCAAGTTCTGGGGTAACTACCGGAAGTAAGAGTACACTGCTTGGCGATTTTTAACGTTCCGGAAGCAGGACATGTGACATAGGCCTATTGTTAAGTAAGCTAGGTGCTCACAGGCTCCACCCACCGACCTGATTGGCGCCTGCCTCGATGATGGGCGTGGACATTGTCCAATCGCGGTGAGGCAGAACTCTTCTTCAGGGTGCCCTGGTCAAACTGAGGGGCTGAAATGTAAAGACATTCAATTGAGTTATTTACTAATATTGTACTGTTGTACTGTATTTTATCATATTGTATGTATTGTATCATATTGTATTTTATCATATTGTATTTTATCAGATTGTATTGATCTTCGATTATTGCATCATCATGACAAATAAACATTTTAACTAAACAAGTTAACGAAACGAACTATATTGATTGATTAGTGTGTGCGTGTGTGTGTGTGTGTGTGTGTGTGGTGTGTGTGTGTAAAGGCTTACATTGACAGAAGTTGTCTCCCAGGACCTGCCTTGCCTAAAACAACAGTGATTGACAGGTCAGAGAACCAATAGGGAGACATGATATGACTATTATCATATCATCACTATTATTAGTTCCGGTTCCTACCAGCCGGGGGCAGCATTACCCAGCACAACCGTTTTATACAGTATACTATAGCCTATATATTATCATACTACATTAAAGACCTCTACTGTAATATAATATAATATATTATCATATTATATTATATTAAAGATACTATTAAACAGCCTTCTGCTCTTCGATTCAATCCATAATATATCATATTTAATGTTGAGACCCTTCATTTTAACATCCATCTTCGTCCTCCTCTTCCTCTCCGCTCTGACCTGGGGCCTACCCTCTAAGGATGGTGGGGAGGTGGGACGAGGAGGGAGGGAGGAGGACATGGGTCATGAGGAGGTAGGCCCTACCTTGTGAGGGAAGGAGATAGGATGGTTCTCCATGATGAGTCTCTTCAGGTAGTGGATCCACAGTCTCTTCTCCTCCAGGTTCCTGGTCTGAAGGAACATTGTATGTATATATAATATATTAAAATATACAACGTGTCGCTATCTTTGTAGTAACGAATATATTCAATATATATTTCCATTCCATTCCGTATATTATATATTGTATAATGTATATAATATATAATATAATGTACATTATAATGTATATAATATATTGTATAATTTCTATTCTATATTGTATAATGTCTATTATAATGTATATTCTATATTGTATAATGTATATTTGAATGAATATTCTATATTGTATAATGTTTATTATAATGTATATTCTATATTGTATAATGTCTATTATAATGTATATTCTATATTACCTGTACAGTATGTTGTTCTTTACGGATGGTTTGGTCTGAGACTTTAAAACTAAGGGGATCCTTTAGATTCTCCACCAACAACAGGTTACAGCACTGAGAGAGAGAGAGAGAGAGAGAGAGAGAGAGAGAGAGAGAGAGAGAGAGAGAGAGAGAGAGAGAGAGAGAGAGAGAGAGAGAGGGAGACAGTATATTTAAATATTAGTGATAGATAAATAGTGCATTCAAAGAAATTGACAAAGTATTCATTGGTTAAAGATTCATTAGACTAACAGGATGTGGGTTATTAAGCTGTTATTAATCTGTTAATAACACACTATTAACAAGTTATTAACATATTATTAGCATGTTCTAACTATAGTAATAGTGTAATAAAGGTCCTTATGAAGATGTGCGTGCTATAGCTAAAGGGTGTACTACCATTTTAACAGGTTAAAAACATGTAATAAACAGGATATTAACACATGATTAACACGTTATTAACCTATTAATAACATGTTCTAACTATAGTAATAGTGAAATAAAGGTCATTTTTTAGATGTGGGTGCTGAAGCTGAGGGTGTGCTTTAGGGCTGGGCTGTATATCGGTATTATGAGTTATACCGGTATATTTCATAAGGCGATATGTAGATGGGACCATACCGTCATACCGATATGTCTGAAGTTATGTTATGACTGTTGTTTTTGTTGTTGTTGCATTAAAGCCGTTTGTCCTCTCATCTCCGAGTCCATATAACGTAGGCAGTTGTCTCTCTCTGCGCTGTTCTCTCTCTGCTCATACGCTCAGGTTTTTGGTCCATATCGCCCAGCCCTAGTGTACTTCTATGTAAACAGGTTATTAACATGTTATAAACAAGATATTAACACATTATTAACATATTATTAACCTGTTAATAACATGTTCTAACTGTAGTAATAGTAAGATATGCGCGCTGTAGCTGAGGGTGTACTCCCACTCCTATGTAAACAGGTTATTTACATGTTATTAACAGGATATAAACCCTGTTAGTGTTAGTAATAGTGTGATAAAGGTCCTTACGAAGATGTGTGTGCTGTAGATGAAGCGGCCCATCCTTTTCTTGGTGATGAGCAGCATGTTGTTGAAGAGGAAGAAGGCTCTCTCCTTCCTCATCCTCAGCACCCTGAAGCAGCCCTCCAGCACCAGCTCCCCGAAGCCCCCCAGCTCAGGACCAACCCAGTTCACCAGCAGGCCCTGGACCTCCTAGGAGGGTGGGCAAACTCAACGTCAGTCAGACAGTCAGTCAGTCAGACAGTCTGTGTGTGTGTGTGTGTGTGTGTGTGTGTGTGTGTGTGTGTACCTGCAGTCTGACAGCGTGTTCTTGTCTCCTCTTCATGTCGTTGATGTACCACGCCACGGCTGTCATGGCAACGATGGCATCCTCAACAACCTCACAGCCCGGAGCCTCGTGGTCCCAGTGTTTAGACAGCTCCTATAATATATAATATATAATACGGTATATAATATCGTATAATGTCACACAACAGGTGTGTCTACCTGTAGCAACAGGTGTGTTTACCTGTAGTATCAGGTAGTAACAGGTGTGTTTGCCTGCAGTTTCAGGTAGTAACATGTGTGTTTACCTGTAGTATCAGCTAGTAACAGGTGTTTTTACCTGTATTATCAGCTAGTAACAGGTGTGTTTACCTGTAGTATCAGGTAGTAACATGTGTGTTTGCCTGTAGTAGCAGGTAGTAACAGGTGTGTTTACCTGTTTTATCAGCTAGTAACAAGTGTGTTTACCTGTAGTAGCAGGTGTGTTTACCTTTAGTGTTAGGTAGTAACAGCTGAGTGTTGCCTGTAGTAACAGGTATTAACATGTGTGTTTACCTGTATTAACAGGTGTGTTTACCTGAAGTATAACAGATAGTAACAGGTGTGTTTGCCAGTAGTATAACAGGTGTTTACCTGTAGTATCAGGTAGTGACAGCGCTGTTTACCTGTTGTATCAGGTCCTCATAGATGTGTTTACGTGTGGTATCAGGTAGCTACAGGTGTGTTTACCTGTAGTATCACCTAGTAACAGATATGTTTACCTGTAGTAACAGGTGTGTTTACATGTGGTTACAGGTGTGTTTACCTGTAGTATCAGATAGCAACAGGTGTGTTTACCTGTAGTATCAGCTAGTAACAGGTATGTTTACTTGTAGTAACAGGTGTGTTTACCTGTGGTTACAGGTGTGTTTACATGCAGTATCAGCTAGCAACAGGTGTGTTTACCTGTAGTGTCAGCTAGTAACAGGTGTGTTTACCTGTAGTAACAGGTGGTATTTGAGGATCCTCTGGACAGGTTTGAGCAGGTAGGTTTCTAATGGCAAGGAGTGGCTCAGGGTGGCTTGTCTCTCCTGGAAGAAGCCAAAGAGACGTTCATCCTTCATACACTCCTTCAGCACAGCCACCGAGCTGTGATAGAGAGAAAGAGAGAGAGGCTTCATATACACAACCCACTGGCCTGCCATATGTGTGTGTATGTATGTGTGCGTGTATTTGTGTCTTACTTGGGATAGTTCATACAGTACAATGTGTAGATGTCAAACGCCTCACTCTAAAAGAAAGAGAAAGAGAAAGAGAGAGAGAGAGAAGAGAGAGAGAGAGAGAGAGAGAGAGAGAGAGAGAGAGAGAGAGAGAGAGAGAGAGAGAGAGAGAGAGAGAGAGAGAGAGGAAATGAAATCATATTAACAGAACATAGAGGTAGACTCAGGGGGGGGGGGAGAGAGGCAAAAGATAAACATTGAAAGAATTTAACACACACCAGACACATGTACACTCATATGCGCACACACACTCACACACACTCACACACACACACACACACACAACACACACACACACACACACACATTCCTTATATTAATATATACTGTATGTGATATGTACATGACATTAATATCCAGAGTTTCTCATGTATGACCTCATCTCTCACTGACCTACTTTCTTGGAGTGATGAGATCATCACCGCTGGACACCCAGAATCACAACCCTGACTTGTAATTGGCTAGTGGGAGGGCCTCTCAAACACACACACACAAACACACACACACACACACACACACAAACACACACACACACACACACACACACACACACACACACACACACAAACACACACACACACACACACACACACATACACACACACACGCGCGTACTCACCCGCTCTACGAAACACTCAGCGATGGCTGCAGCGTGAGGACTCCTCTCTAAGTCCTCCAGAAGATCACTGTCAGGTTGGACAGACAGACAGGCAGATCAGACAGACAGGTTTGAGAGACTGACAGGTTAGAAAGACAAACAGGTTAGAGATGTCCCACAGAAGAGATAAGAGAACAGAGGAGGAGAGAGGAAAAGAGAGAAGGAGAAGAGATGAAGAGAGGGGAGGAGAGGACAGTAGAGGATAAAAGAGCAGAGGAGAGAGGAAAGAAGAGAGAGAGGAGAGGAGAGGAGAGGAGAGGAGAGGAGAGGAGAGGAGAGGAGAGGAGAGGAGAGGAGAGGAGAGGAGAGGAGAGGAGAGGAGAGGAGAGGAGAGGAGAGGAGAGGAGGGGAGAGGAGAGGAGAGGAGAAAGAGGAGAGAGGAGAGGAGAGGGGGGACTCTAGGGGTTATTTTATAAATCATAAAGTTTCATACAGTTGTTTTTCTTAACATCCTCACCCCCCCTATCCCCCAGTCTCTCTCTCTCTTTCTCGTTCTCCTCTCTCTCTCTCTCTCTCTCTCTCTCTCTCTCTCTCTCTCTCTCTCTCTCTCTCTCTCTCTCTCTCTCTTTCTCGTTCTCCTCTCTCCCTCTCCCTCCCCCCTCCTTACTTCTCTCCCTCTCTGTCCTCGCTCTACTCAATTACATGACCATGAATTCCCTTCCTCTGCTCTACTTCTCCTTCCTTTGCTCTACCGCTTCTCTCTCTCTCTCTCTCTATCCCTTTCTCTCTCTCTCTCTCTTTCATTTTTACATTCTGTCCATTTCTTACATGTCATTGTCTAACTATTTCCTGTGTTGCTATAGTCACCACTAAAAGGTACGTGTGTTGTAAGCACTACAATGTACAGGATGAGGAAAACGGCCTTCTAACACTCCCTCCCTCTCTCTATCACTCTCTCTCCCTTCCTTCCCTCGAGCATGCCACCCCTCTCTATTTCTTTCACACTCTCTCTCCCTCTCTCTATCACTCTCTACCTTCCTCTCTCTATCAATCTCTCTGCCTCACTCTATCACTCTCTCTCCCTCCCTCCCTGTCTCTCTCCCTCTATAACTTTCCCTTTCTCTCCCCACCTTAATTCAATTGAAATCAATAAAACGTTATTGGCATTGAAATTTAAATGAAGCCGAAGCATGGAATTAACACACGTAAACATGTTAATTAATTGGGAGACAGTTCATGAAATAAGTTTATATACAGATAACATTCAATAAATAGATTGACTGTAGGATACAAGCAGGTACACATTTATTTCTCTGTGACACACTGACACCAGCTCCCAGTTAGCTACACAACACGTTTATACTAAGATAAGATAAGATGCCTTTGTTGTCACTGTATTCATAATACAATAAAACTAATTGGGAACATGAGCTGGGTTTATATGTGGTGAGACAGGTTAGTTTTACCCTACCGATGATGTGTTATTGCAATAGTAACGTGGCCACTACAAAATGCCTCTAGATATCTAAGGTATAAATATTATATATACTATATATATATACTGTATATATATATATATATATATATATATCATATACAAACTCCCAGCTAGCTACATGCAACATACGCTGATGCAAACTCCCAGTGTTGCACGGTGAGCGCAAATGATTTGATTTTGATCCAAACATTGGTTTCTATGACAACGGCCAGCTGTATTTTGTTAATATATTTCCTTTGTAAGGGTGTTTTATTATTGTTCAGCACGGAGCCAATTCAAAGTCTCTTGAGTGAGTGAGAGAGCGAGAGCGAGAGCGAGAGAGAGAGAGAGAGAGAGAGAGAGAGAGAGAGAGAGAGAGGAGAGAGAGAGAGAGAGAGAGAGAGAGAGAGAGAGAGAGAGAGCGAGAGAGAGCGAGAGAGAGAGGAGAGAGAGAGAGAGAGAGAGAGAGCGTAAAGAAAAGGAACATGGTAAAACAACATGCACAGCTATCCATTAAAAATGAAGGCATATGGACACTACTTCTTTTGAAACCACTTTTCAAAAGACATCCATCTAGAATGAACAAGACCATCAAGAACCATCATAAACTCGTCCAGAAACTACAGGACCAGATGAAGCTCCTCCAACACAACACAAGGCCTGTGGTGTTGACGTATCCTCCACGAAAATGATAAAACACACAAACACCAAAATTCCAGTCAGCTGTATAAAACATCTGACACCATCCTCAGTACTGACACACTGGATCCCTGCAGTAAGCAGTAAGTAGCATGGGGACATGTGTCAACAGCAGCCTCGGTAAAAACCCTCTGCAGCAGTATGAACAAAAGACTAACTCAGCGCCTTTACGGAGAACAAGGTCGGCAATATGTCAAATTGGCTTTTTACCAAATGACCAGCAGACCATGGATAGAGCACCTAGACGACCAAACAAACCAAAACAAGTCAAGTATTTAGCTGCTTTGTTGACCTTAGAAGAGCATCAGACGAGGGTCTGCTTTACAGATTATTAGACAGCGTATCAGGGGAAGAACCTATGACTTTATGAAGTCCAAGTCCAATGCTTACTAGTAAGAATTACATTAGTACTAGTATGAATTTAATTCTTTCTAGTCAGAATTTGATTCGGACTAGTAAGAATTTAATTGCAGATAAGAGAGTAAGATTTCCAATGTAAGTGCTCAGAACATTAAAAGCTGAAATAGGGAGCCTCCCCCTCCCCTCCCCCCCCCCACCCCCAACAGAATATTTCCCATGAGAACCGGAGGCAGGAAGCCACAATGGAATGAAGACTGGAAAAAAAGGCGAATACTTTTCATCTTTTAACGCCTTTTTCAAGACCTCAAGAAAGCTAGCCTCTCTCTCTCACTATTTATGGTGCTAACTGATTTCACAGAGCTGACAACTAGTTCTGGGGATAACGTCTGACAGCTAGCCTGGAGCTAACAGCTAGTAGCCTGGAGCCAACGGCTGACATCTATTCTTGAGGAGCTCACAGCTAGTTCTTGAGCTAACCGCTTACAGCTAGCCTGGAGCTAACTAATATCTAGTCTGTCAGATCTAACAGCTAGTTCTGGAGCTAACAGTTAACAGATAGCCTGGAGCTAACAGTTAGCCTGGAGCCACCAACTAACATCTATTCTGTCGTAGCTAACAGCTAGTTCTGGAGCTAACAGTTAACAGCTAGTTCTGGAGCTAACAGCTAGCTTGGGGCTTACAGCTAGCCTGAGGCCAATGACTAACATCTAGTCTGGAGGAGATAACGGCTAGTTCTGGAGCTAACAGCTAACAGATAGCATGGCACTAACAGCTTGTTCTGGAGAGAGACTGGGTGGTACAGGAATTCAAATGAATGAAGTGCAAAAATGCACACAAATCTTCCCATTGAAGTTCCAAGCTTTATTGATATAATATTGTAGCGACGCGGTAATGGGTTGCTATGTGTGTCAGTCAGCCGTCAGCCTGTCTCTCAGCCAGTCACAGAGCTGTGCAGTCGTGTGCGGGGCTGTGATTGGCTGAGCAGAGGGGGAGGGCTGGCTGGTGTGTGACGTTGAACCTGCGGCGTGCCTGCGTGATTTGTGTGTGTGTTAATAAAGTTGGTCATTCAACCGGTGTTCTGAAACCTGCGTGCAACGTTCTACTATAACTACGTAAATAAAATAACCGATCACGTCAGTCCTGCCTCCGCCTTTTGTGGAACATTACAATATTTAGGCTCATCATGAGGCTGATATGGGCCACAGGATCACATTTAGTTTGGTTTGTTTTCAATCAAAGTGAAGAAATAATAAATTATTGTTTTATTTGTACTTTCCGATCAGTGCGGGCTAATGTGGACTAGTGTTAAATACAACAACTTAACTTAAGCCCCGCCCTTTGGCGTCATACATTTGAGTGGTTGAGTTTATATTTGGGCCTCTGTCGGCCATGTTGTTAGCTTGAGCCCTTACAACCCCCCCCCCCTACTGTCCCAAAGTTGTTGTTTCTTGCTGCCGTCGTATACAGTTGGTTAGAACAGCGACCCGGTGAGCAGAACGGACATTGAAGCATGAGTACATCCCTCTCAGTGAGAGAACCTAGTGCAAATATCAAGTAGGCATTATATTCTGATATAAAGAACTTACTGAAACAACATTAAACCCAGGAAAGGTTTTACTGCGTATATATTTTGGATTTCGTCTGCAGGTTTCAGTTATCCTATCACTTTTTACTAGCGTCTTTCTAAGTAGATTGTTAGGTAGATATTGTTATATTATTGTAATTTTAACTTATTGTACTTTTACCTGAGCACTGGCTCAGTTCTTGGAGACTTGTTAGAAATTAAATGCACCTTTTTTGTTGAAACACACTATTGTAAGTTGCTGTGGATAAAAGCGTCTGCTAAATGACTGTAATGTTATGTAACGTAATCTAGTAAGGATGCTTCCTGGTTGCCTCCTGAGGTTTCCCAGGCACGTCCAGCTGGGAGGACGAAACCACAGAGTAAGGGGACCATGGTACAGGTGGGGTGATTACATCTCCACGCTGGCCTGGAAAACGCCTCGGAATCCCCCAGTCAGAGCTTGTCGATGTGGCCAGGGAGAGGGAAGTTTGGGGTCCCCTGCTGGAGCTGACCCGATTCCGGATAAGCTGTAGATGATGGATGGATGGTCTGCAGGTGTGGCCTGAGCGTGATGTGCGTTTCTGTCCTCAGTGGGAAAGTGTACTGAAGGCGTGTGGCCGTAGAGAGGACGTGTGGTGTGACTGCCTGCCGTTTGGGTCTGGTGTTTCTGGTGTGGGGGGAGAACACTGTTTGTCAGGGTCCTCTGTCTAGGGATGGTGGTGGGGATTCCTCCTGTCTTCCCATTGGACTGCATGATGTAGGAGCTCACCTCCATTCATGGTCCCAAGTTGGTTGTATCCTCTGGGGGTCTGTGAGTTGTCCCTCAGCTCGATGTGTCGTAGTGGCGCTTTAGAGTGAACCATCTGTCCAGGAGTTGATTTGCTTCTTTGGGGCTCGCTTTAATAGTTTGACTGCCTGAAAGACTCCCTGTGTGAACAGCTTAGGCTGTGTGTTTTACACTTTAGACTACTTGCATGCTTTAGACTTGCAGACCTTTGTTTTGTTGCAATTATCGTTGGACACTTTTCCCGCTTCGCTGCATCCCCCACAATGACTACAACAATGACTGCAGTTAGTGACGGTCTGGAAAAGGTGACTGGGACGACTGTGGCCGATGCTTTCTGTTTAAGGTGACCTTCCTGCCTTTACACTGCTAGCTTGAGTGGCTAGCGGCTGGCTGCTTTCAGCCATCATTTCATGATTCCGACAGACTGAAATGGCTTTGGTTAGCGCTAACTCGCTGCCTCTTAAAGGGATTTCCTCAAAGAGTCACTGTTAATGCCACACGCTATCCGGTAACAGATTTGCTTGTCAGTCAAATCTCCTAAAAAAAACGTTTAGTTTTGATCCTCACTTGGATGACTCTATACTCTTCCCTTGTTTCTGATTCCCTGAGTTTTGGCTTTTTACCAAATGACCAACAGACCATTGATTGAACGGGGGCTCCTTGACGACCAAACAAACCAAAACAATTATTAACATATTTTGCTGCTTTGTTGACTTTAGAAGAAAGTCAGACGAGGGTCTGCTTTATAGATTATAAGACAGCGTACCAGGGAAAGAACCTACGACTTTAGGAAGTCCAAGTCTAATGCTTACTAGTAATTACTAGTTGATTCCCTGAGTTAGACGGCCGCATGTTCCAAAGGAACGCTCCTGTTCAATGACTTCTGGTCTCTGTTAAAGGAGGATATAAACCCTTGTCCTAGCAGGCTTGTACAAGCGAGCTGCAGCAATAAAAATGTCAAACTCTCTGCAACATTCCTAGTAAAAAGAACCCGACGGAGGTCGGGTCTGCCAAATCCATCCCCCGTTATAGTCACATATCTGGGCTTGAATTTATTTGGAAGTTTGTCCATTGGGGGAAAAATCTCTTCTCACAGGCAAAAGTTTGTGGGGTCATCCGACATCATGTAAAAATGTGTTGCTTTGTGTGTTCTATCATCAGAGAATCTAAAGTCACAGCTGGTTGCTTAACAACAGAAACTAGAATATAATAACCATAATATTAATAATAATAATAATTATTATTATTAATAGTAGTATTTTTTTGTATTAATTATTTGGATTATTATAATAATAATAATAATAATAATAATGGTAAAGTAGTAGTAGTAGTAGTAGTAGTAGTAGTAGTATGAACAGTATTATTAGCATCAGACTAATGATATTGATAACACTGGTGTTGACTGACCTGTTGAACTCCAAGATGTCCTCTATGTTGCAGAACAGAGCGCTGACCTGCTCTGCCTTCAGAGGAAGAGCAGAGCCGCACTCTACAATACAGCCCAGGTAGTCCTGGACGAGAGACACAGACAGAGAGAGAGAGAGAGAGAGAGAGAGAGAGAGAGAGAGAGAGAGAGAGAGAGAGAGAGAGAGAGAGAGAGAGAGAGAGAGAGAGAGAGAGAGAGAGAGAGAGAGAGAGAGAGAGAGAGAGAGAGAGAGAGAGAGAGAACAAGAACATTTCATGTTGTTACCAGAAAATCGAAAATTGTGACTGATCAACAAACAACAATTATCCCCATGTTGTGTGTGTGTGTGTGTTTGTATGTGTGTGTGGGTGCATGTGCGTGCCAAGTCAAGTCAAGTTTATTGTCACTTCACAGTTTACACTGTGAAGTGTAAACTTCACAGTGTAAAGCAGTGGTGTGAAAATCTTATGTGCAATACCCGACGACAGACAGCAGTTATAAAAATAATTGCAAATGCAATTTATAAAATGCAATATATCGGCACAGAAAAGAGCAATATGTATATATATAAATCAATGTAATAAAATATACATTGTTATATGCTATACGCCCTTGATCAGCAGCCTGATGGCCTGACTGTGGAAGCTATCTCTGAGTCTATTTGTACGGCACTTGATACTGCGGTATCGCCTGCCTGACGGTAAAAGTGATTACAGTTCATGGCTGGGGTGGGCATTGTCTTTTATGATGCGTTTGGCCTTGGCCACGCACCGCTGGTTGTATATATCCAGGAGGGAGGGGAGCTCACCTCCAACAATATACTGGGCCGTCCGCACCACCCTTTGAAGCGCTCTGCGCTCGAGTGCGGTGCAGTTCCCGTACCAGGCGGTGATACACCCTGTAAGAACACTCTCGATGGTGCCGTTATAGAATGTTCTTAGGATGCGGGGGCCCATGTTGTATTTCCTCAGACGCCTGAGGAAATACAGGCGTTGTTGGGCCATTTTCACCACGTGTGTGGTGTGCGTGGACCATGTGAGGTCCTCGGAGATGTGCACGCCGAGGAACTTGAAGCTGCTGACCCTCTCTACTGCAACACTGTCGATGGAGATAGGGCTGTGCTCTCCTCTCTGCTTCCTGAAGTCCACGATCAGCTCCTTGGTCTTCTTGACGTTGAGACGTTGTGCGTGTCTGTGTGTGTGTGTGCGTCCGTGTGGGCATGTGCGTGTGGGCGTTTGTGTGTGTTTTTTTTACCGCACTTTTACCGTCAGGCAGGCAATACCGCAGTATCAACTGCCGCACAAATAGACTTAGAGACAGCTTCCACAGTCAGGCCATCAGGCTGCTGAACAAGGGCGTATAGCATATAACAATGTACATTTTATCTTATACAGTTTTGTTAAACTTTTTTAAACTTATTTTTATCCTATTCAGTTTTTTTCTAACTGCTGTCTGTCGTCGGGTATTGCACATAATATTTCCACTTATTGCTTATACTTGTGTAACAATTGTGACAATAAACTTGACTTGACTTGATGTGTGTATGTATATGTGTGTGCATGTGTGTGTGTGTGTGTGTCACCAGCTGCAGGTAACAGTCACACCTGGCCAGTAAATCTAGTAACAGCCCACCTCCACGATGCTCCTCAGGTCCCTGACGTAGGTCTGCTCCGTCTCCACGATCTCCAGCACCACCCTCTGCAGCCGCGTCAGCGGGAGGGGTGGGGCGAGGGGTGCCGGAGGCGGGGCCAGAGGGGCGGGGGGCGGGGCCAGAGGCGTGAGGTCCAGGCTGATGTCGGAGCCCTTCCTCTTGGGCGTGGAGGAGGAGGAGGAGGAGCTGTAGGCGGGCACGGTGCCGTAGGGCAGGGAGGAGGAGGAGGAGGAGGAGGAGGAGAGGGCGAGCGAGGAGGGGCGCTCGCCATCCGAACACACTGTGTTGACAGACGTACAGGAGGACGACGACATCATCCTACCCACAATCCCACCCAGAGAGGAGGCGGAGGAAGGGCGTCTGGCAGCTGGACAAACAAACAAACAAACAAACAAACAAACAAACAAACAAGGTGTTTACCTGATGAACATTAAACAATACTACTAGATAAACTAACAATAAATACTACTACTAGACAAACAAACAATAAACAATACTACTAGATAAACTAACAATAAATACTACTACTAGACAAACAAACAATAAACAATACTACTAGATAAACTAACAATAAATACTACTACTAGACAAACAAACAATAAATACTACTACTAGATAAACTAACAATAAATACTACTACTAGACAAACAAACAATAAACAATACTACTATCTAGAAAAACAAAATAAACAATACTACTACATAAACAAACAATCAACAATACTACTACGTAAACAAATAAACAATGCTTCCAGATAAACAAACAACAATCAATACTACTTAATAAACAAATAAACAATACTACTAGATAATCAAATAAACAACACTCCTGACCATTACCTCATTTCATAGACATCACAGATAGACACACAGACAGTACAGTACAGTACAGTACAGTACAGTACAGTACAGTACAGTACAGTACAGTACAGTACAGGACAGGACAGTACAGTACAGTACAGTACAGTACAGTACAGTACAGTATATATCCTCCACTAGCCGTTGGGAGTAGCTGGTCCGGCCCGATCGTCGAGCCAGATATGAAATTCTTTCTTAAATTTCTTCAGTATTCAATTTCGAGGAGAGGGTTACTGAACCCCACCTGCCTCCAGAGCGAGGTAGGGTTAGGGTGTCTTGCACCAGGACACCTCGACAGGTTATTGCTAGGAGGAGCCAGGGGACAGACAGGTAGACAGACAGACAGACAGACACACAGACACACAGACATAGATAGATACTAGACATCTACTAGACATACAAAATAAAGAAATTGCATAATTCACTCCTGACCATTACCTCATTTCATAGACATCACAGATAGACAAATAGACAAATAGACAAAGTGATAGAGTGTCAGACAGACAGACAGACAGACAGACAGACAGACAGACAGACAGACAGACAGACAGACAGACAGACAGACAGACAGACAGACAGACAGACAGACAGACAGACAGACAGACAGACAGACAGACAGACAGACAGACAGACAGACAGACAGACAGACAGACAGACAGACATAGATAGATAGATAGATAGATAGATAGATAGATAGATAGATAGATAGATAGATAGATAGATAGATAGATAGATAGATAGATAGATAGATAGATAGATAGATAGATAGATAGATAGAAAGATAGATAGATAGATAGATAGATACACTCTCATATACACAGTTACACAGTTACACACGCACACGCACACGCACGCACACACACACACACACACACACACACACACACACACACACACACACACACACACACACACACACACACACACACACACACACACACACACACACACACACAGGAAATGAATCATGTTTGGATACCATGTCCAAATAAGGCAAAAGCTCCTTATCTGTTTATACACACACAGGGGTTTTATTAGGGACAGTTTGTCTGGGTATTTGCGTTCAAACTTTAAACTTAAATGTCAACATAACCGACCAATCAGTGGATGCTGGATTCCGATTGGTTGGAGAAATTACAAAATCCAATCAGGTTGGTCGAACCAATATAACTATATTGACATATCTGTCTGTTATCAGAATCTTATCTATCTTATGTCATTATTTTACTGTAAATGTACATTTTCCATGCCAATAAAGCACCTTGACTCCCCTTTGACTCAGAAGTCAACCCTCCCGCTCC
>CM050999.1:12265508-12273008 GCA_027704905.1 Muraenolepis orangiensis
AACACACAGGAAGCTGCAGTTGGTCAAGTGTACGAACCAAAAAGGCTAGTAACTAGTCAGACATAGCAGCCAAGGTGAACACAGGTGTTCCCGGTAGAGGCTGGTTGCTTCCTCGCCACATCAACCCCCAGGCTGCTGAAGGGACTAACAAGTCCAATGACCTCCGGAAAACCATCAGGTGGCTTTGATCAACATGTCAAATTTATAACCCAAACTGCCGCTGCTAGACTCCTAACTAGATCTGGAACCACATTGGTCCTATTCTCTCCTCCCTCCACTGGCGTCTAATGAATGCCAGGTCAGAAGCTGCTACTGCTAACCTGTTAAATCCTGCAGGGATGAGCACCTTCCTACCCGAAGGACCGTAATATTCCCTATTGTCCTTCTCACCCCTCCGGTCTTCAGAGCCGGAGGGACCCGTTGCACTCCTCACCGCCCCCAGAATGAAGGAGGGACCACCCACTCTGCGTTCCTTCCCAAGGTTCCTTCCTCTGCCATTAAAGGAGTTTCCTTTGCCCTTTGTGAGGCTTGGGTCATAAATGATATGGCCTGTAGAGCCCTTTCAGACTGTAGCTGTGTGTTGAAGGACTTTGAGACCCTGATGACCCCAATGAAGTGATCACCCCGACCCTAGACTCAGCATCTTCCGTTGACACTGCTCTTGCCTTTCCTGTCCTCAAAGTCTGATATAAAGGGCAAGGTACGCCGAGCTGGCTATTAGCATTGTCACTCACAGATATGTTGATTATTATAAGGGCTGGTTACATCTAGTCCTAGGAGCTCAACTGTTCTCACTGTATGACTATTGACTGACAACGACCCCCAACTTCCTAACACCACCCCACTGTTTGCTTGACCTCTTGACCTCTTGACCTCAGCTCTGTGCTCCAGGTCATTCAACTGAACGGGAGCTGCAACTTCCTGTGTTTCTGTGTCTCTTCAGGAAATCACATGACCTGGTTTGTTCACAACAGACCAACACACAAGCATCGTTATGTTACCATGACAACCGAATATATACCTTGAAGAGGTCTACCCAATCTACTATATTCAGACCAACCCAATATATAAATACTGGTATCCAGACCTCCCCAATGTAAACTTTATAAAGACCTACCAAATATATATAGACCTACCCAATATATACTTTATACAGACCTACCAAAGTTATACAAAATACCGACATGCCCAACACATACAGACCTTTGAAATTTAGAGGAACTTCATGCTAGTCTCTACCATGAACAGCCTAAAAGCCAAAGGAACAATATGCTAGTCTCTACCGTGAACCACCTAGAGGCTGTTAGAGGAACTACACACTAGTCTATTCTCTACCAGGAACAACCTAGAGGCTGTTTGAGGAACTACAGTCTAGTCTCTACCGGGAATCACCTAGAGGCCGTTAGAGTAACTACATGTTAGTATCTACTGTGTAAATGTTGTTACAAGAACGACGCCAATAGCTGCAAGAAGCCATTCCTTGTTGCTTATTAAATTAATTATTCTGACGCCTTTCTGCATGATGCATTTCAACATTAGAGATGGTTAGGTTTAAATGTTAGGCTAGAGTTGGTTTGCTTGGGTATTAGGTTAGAGATGGCTAGTTTAGATGTTAGGTTAGAGTTGGTTGGCTTAGGTATTAGGTTAGAGATGGTTATTTTAGGTATTAGGTTAGAGATGGTTAGTTTAGGTATTAGGTTAGAGATGGTTAGTTTAGGTGTTAGGTTAGTTTAGGTGTTAGGTTAGAGATAGTTAGTTTTGGTGTTAGGTTAGAGATGGTTATTTTAGGTATTAGGTTAGAGATGGTTAGTTTAGGTATTAGGTTAGAGTTGGTTGGCTTAGATATAAGGTTAGAGTTGGCTAGTTTAGGTGTACGGTTAGAGATGGTTAGTTAAGGTGTTTGGTTAGAGATGGTTGGATGGTTAGTTTAGGTGTAGTTTAGGAGCCCTAGGTGTAAGGTTAGAGATGGTTAGTTTAGGTATTAGGTTAGAGATAATGGGAAACTAATGCAGAAAAGTAAATTCATCCTAAAAGTAAATTTGAGATCTAGGTCATATGAGCCAACACCAACTATTTCTAATTATAAAAAACATGGATGCAATTATCCCTTCACCACTTCATCTCTTCATCTCTCCATCTCTCCATCCCTCCATCTCTTAACCCTTTATATCAGATAGTGATGTCAGGTGGAGAGAGACTGAGAGAGAGGGAGAGAGAGACTAAACATCTAGACAATAGCCTACCCCCATACCACACACACACACACATCTGAATAATGAGTCATATTTGTCTGGTATTTCTTATTGTGTGTGTGTGTGTGTGTGTGTGTGTGTGTGTGTGTGTGTGTCTGCGTGTGTGCGTGTGTGTGTGTGTGTGTGTGTCGGCGCGCGCGCGTTCCTCGGTCGATGACGTATGTATGTAACGCCACAGTGTAGATAACGGCGTTCCTAATAACCAATTAGTAAGCCAATCAATAACGAGCTTGTTGTGTTGTTGATCAATACATTTAACAAAGTTACACGGTGTCCTCATGGAGCCCAACAAGTCGCTCTACTAGTGGACGATCGAGGAGGGTGTGCGGGTTCGATACCTTGAGACATGGAAGGTATATATATATATATATATGGAGGTTCGCTCCTCCTTGGACCCGCTTGCTTAAAAAAAAGATCCAAGACAGACCTGAGACAACTCCGATGATCCGGTCCCGAATTAGGTGTCGATCGAGTTGAGATCGACCATCGATGTATCGAAGAAAAATGAAAGAAATATCCAGAGTTGTGAAGAGAAGAACAAGACCCTCAACTGCTCCAAGAACTTAGAAGAATAACTCAGTCCAGTCGGTCCTCCGGGCGACGCACGCATGCGCTGTCAGTCCTTTCACCAGAGTCCTCGTCAGCTGAAGAACACACTACTTCTCCTTCGGGTTGGAGTTAGTTAGAGTTTAGTCTAGTGACTAACCCTAGTCTAGTCTAGTGACTAAGTCAGTGAGTAAGGGTTAACCTCTTATGGCTCCATCCACGCGCCGTCTGATGATCTGATCCGCGGGCACGCGCTTAATTGACTGCCGAGCTCTCTGCCAGGGGTGGCGCGCGCGCCCGCCCGGCAAGAACAGATGTGGAGAGAGAGAGAGAGAGAGAGAGGGAGAGGGAGAGAGAGAGATTGAAATATCTATATGCTGTGTGTGTGTGTGTGTGTGTGTGTGGTGTGTGTGTGTGTGTGATCTTAATTGTTGTGAATATGTTTGTGAAAATTAAAGAGTGACTTTGAGATTATAGTCTGAAGGCATGCAGCCAGGCAGGCAGACAGAAAGACAGACAGACAGGTAGACAGGCAGACAGACAGACAGACAGACGGAGTAAAAACCTTTTACTGGGAAAGCAAACACACACACACACACACACACACACACACACACACACACACACACACACACACACACACACACACACACACACACACACACACACACACACACACACACACACACAGGGTAAACAGGCTGACATTGGCTCTGCTCCTGGCTGTTAGTCCAAACCATACATTCCTCAACTACCAACTACACACACACACACACACACACACACACACACACACACACACACACACACACACACACACACACACACACACACACACACACACACACACACACACACACACACACACACACACACACACACACACACACGCCATGGTAGCACTGCTGTTACCATGAGACAGCACACATATATACAGTGTATGAATATTCAAGATTAAAGATTCAAGATGTTTTAATTTGCAAAGAACAAAGAAATGCTTACTCCCCATTCCCTCCCGCAGTATGAATTTCCTACAAAAATAAATATATATATAAAAAAATATATATATATAGTTATATTTCATGCATTGGCGGATAGAGAACTGAAACTATACTCAAGTTAAAAATATATATATCCTGGTTAATAAATTGCTCAAAGTACATGTTACTTTTAGGGTACAGCAGGAAGGCTAACTAATATGGATAGACAATACAACTGAGATATGAACACTCGCTCACTCTCTCTCCATCTCTTCCTCTATCACCCTTTCTTCCTCACCTACCCTTCTCTCTCTCCATCTCTTCCTCACCTACTCTTCTCTCTCTCCATATTTTCCTCTCTCACCCTTTCTTCCTTATCTCTTTCTTTGTCCACCTCTCTCCCTCACATACCCTTCTCTTTCCATATCTTCATCTGTCCGCCTCTCTCTTCCTCACCTACCCTTCGCTCTCCCCCTTTCTTCCTCACCTACTCTTCTCTCTCTCTCTCCATATTTTCCTCTCTCCCCCTTTCTTCCTCACCTGCCCTTCCCTGTCTCCATCTCTTCCTCTCTCCCTCTCTGCCTCACCTACCCTTCTCTCTCTCTCCATCTCTTCCTCTGTCCCTCTCTTCCTCACCTACCCTTCTCTCTCTCTCCATCTCTTCCTCTCTCCCTCTCTTCCTCACCTCCCCTTCTCTCTCCATCTTTTCCTCTCTCCCCCTCTCTTCCTCACCTCCTTCTCTCTCTCCATCTCTTCCTCTGTCTCCCTCTCTCTTCCTCACCTACCCTTCTCTCTCTCCATCTCTGCCTCTCTTCCTCACCTCCCCCTCTCTCTCCATCTCTTCCTCTCGTCCCCTCTCTTCCTCACCTCCTTCTCTCTCTCCATCTCTTCCTCTGTCTCCCTCTCTCTTCCTCTCCTACCCTTCTCTCTCCATCTCTTCCTCTCTCACCCTCTCTTCCTCACCTACCCTTCTCTCTCTCCATCTCTGCCTCTCTTCCTCACCTCCCCCTCTCTCTCCATCTCTTCCTCTCTCCCCCTCTCTTCCTCACCTCCTTCTCTCTCTCCATCTCTTCCTCTGTCTCCCTATCTCTTCCTCACCTACCCTTCTCTCTCCATCTCTTCCTCTCTCACCCTCTCTTCCTCACCTACCCTTCTCTCTCCATCTCTGCCTCTCTTCCTCACCTACCATTCTCTCTCTCAATCTCTTCCTCTGTCTCCCTCTCTCTTCCTCTCCTACCCGTCTCTCACCCTTTCTTTCTCACCTACCCTTCCCTGTCTCCATCTCTTCCTCTCTACCTCTCTTCCTCACCTACCCTTCTCTCTCTCCATCTCATCTCTTCCTCTCTCCCCCTCTCTTTCTCATCTCCCCTTCTCTCTCCATCTCAATCTTTTCCTCTCTCACCCTTTCTTCCATACCAACCCTCCTCTCTCCATCTCTGCCTCTCTTCCTCACCTAAACTTTACTCATGTACATTACTTGTTACTACCATCCACTATAAATAAATATGTATATATATATACAGTTGCAAGAAAAAGTATGTGAACCCTTTGGAATTACCTGGATTTCTGCATAAATTGGTCATAAAATGTGTTCTGACCTTCATCTAAGTCACAACAATAGACAACACAGTCTGCTTAAACTAATACCACACAAACAATTATATGTTTTCATGTTTTTATTGAACACACCATGTAAACATTCACAGTGCAGGGTGGAAAAAGTATGTGAACCCTTGGATTTAATAACTGTTGACCCTCCTTTGGCAGCAATAACCTCAACCAAACGTTTCCTGTAGTTGCAGATCAGACCTGCACAACGGTCAGGAGGAATTTTGGACCATTCCTCTTTACAAAACTGTTTCAGTTCAGCAATATTCTTGGGATGTCTGGTGTGAATCGCTCTCTTGAGGTCATGCCATAGCATCTCAATCGGGTTGAGGTCAGGACTCTGACTGGGCCACTCCAGAAGGCGTATTTTCTTCTGTTGAAGCCATGCTGTTGTTGATTTACTTCTGTGCTTTGGGTCATTGTCCTGTTGCATCACCCATCTTCTGTTGAGCGTCAATTGGTGGACAGATGGCCTTAAGTTCTCCTGCAAAATGTCTTGGTAAACTTGGGAATTCATTTTTCCGTCGATGATAGCAATCTGTCCAGGCCCTGAGGCAGCAAAGCAGCCCCAAACCACGATGCCCCCTCCACCATACTTCACAGTTGGGATGAGGTTTTGATGATGGTGTGCTGTGCCTTTTTTTCTCCACACAGTGTGTTCCTTCCAAACAACTCAACTTTGGTTTCATCTGTCCACAGAATATTTTGCCAGTAGTGCTGTGGAACATCCAGGTGCTCTTTTACAAACTTCAAACGTGCAGCAATGTTTTTTTGGACAGCAGTGGCTTCCTCCGTGGTCTCCTCCCATGAACACCATTCTTGTTTAGTGTTGTACGTATTGTAGATTTGTCAACAGAGATGTTAGCATGTGCCAGAGATTTTTGAAAGTCTTTAGCTGACACTCTAGGATTCTTCTTCACCTCATTGAGCATTCTGCGCTGTGCTCTTGCAGTCATCTTTACAGGACGGCCACTCCTAGGGAGAGTAGCAACAGTGCTGAACTTTCTCCATTTATAGACAATTTGTCTTACCGTGGACTACTGAATCAAGGCTTTTAGAGATACTTTTGTAACCCTTTCCAACTTTATGCATGTCAACAATTCTTAATCTTAGGTCTTCTGAGAGCTCTTTTGTGCGAGGCATGGTTCAGTTCACATCAGGCAATGCTTCTTGAGAATAGCAAACTCAAAACTGGTGTGTATTTTTTATAGGCAGGGCAGCTTTAACCAACACCTCCAATCTCATCTCATTGATTGGACTCCAGGTTGGCTGACTCCTGACTCCAATTAGCTCTTGGAGAAGTCATTAGCATAGGGGTAGATGAAGATCAGAACACATTTTATGACCAATTTATGCAGAAATCCAGGTAATTCCAAAGGGTTTTCTTGCAACTGTATATACATATTACACAGACAGCATAAAAAACTACAATAAACTACACCCTATTCACGTGCCCTATAAGTGGGGTACAGACATCAAAACATCTTAAATGAATAGGGGGGAGAATCAGGCGCTGATAAGATCTTCAATTAAATGATCAAACTCTCAGATGCTAAACTCAAATTGGCTAACCTCAAAGTGTTCACCATACTGGCAGCAGGTATAATGCATTGTCTATTCTCAAACATTTGGAACCAAAGACGTATCACAGCCAGATACAAAAACGCACATTGAAACATTTGACCCAAACTATTCTAGAGGGACCTGTGTGACCAGTTACCTGGGGAAGATATTCTGCAGCATCAACTGTTGGATTCTCTTGATGAATGCAACTCTTTAAGTAAAATAAAGATTGGATTTATCCCTAACAACCGTACAACTGATCACATGTTTACATTACACATTAAGAAATTAGCAAATAAAGTAAAAATATTTTGCATGAAAGGAGGAAAACATATTATATCATTAAACCAATTTAGACAATATTGGTTAAATTGGTAATGAACAAACTCATTTTTTCCATCGGGAAAACTGTGTTGAACAGGGTTGCAAACTCTTCCCTACACTATTTAACATGTATGTTGACAACAAAACATCTACAACATCTACACACAGGCTAGAGGCCAGTTGTATGCAGATGACCCGGTCCTACGGTCCCCAACCCAAGAAGGACT